>OX402051.1:21746817-22346817 GCA_947859365.1 Archips crataeganus | reverse complement strand
TATTCAAATATCAAGATTTGAACAAAAAAATATCGGTACGCTTTTAGTATGTAAAAATAAATCCAAAATTTCGTAATATTTTTTAATTACAGACTTTTTTTCAGTGGCACAATCGTTTGTTCTACGCAATTTCTACGTGAACTTGTAAATCGCCATTACAAAAAAAAGTTAATCTGTCAAATGGTTTGGCGCCACTTTTCGATTCGTTTTACGTGATTTTATTTTTCTTTGTTATTGTTAACAAAGTATCGTAAATAAATACCGTTTTTGGATTAATTATAATTATACACATTTGTTTATGCAAAAAAATAGATGATTTAAAAATTACATAGTTTACGATTTCTTTTGCTTTAACAATGAGCGACTCTTTGAACGAAAGTGTGCGAACAGGAACGCGTGGTCGTGAAACGCACGTTGCCATTCCGACTTTTTGTTAAACCCACGATTAGTTAAGTGGTACTTAGTTTGCACAGGACCGGAGTGGTGAAACTGAAAAAACACTAGCTGACAGATTTGTCCAGTACTTAGTTTATTCATTGGTTACGTGACCAGTAGTTTGACAATAAGGTGGTGAAACACCCCCTAACTGTATTAAACAAAAGAGTGCAAGGGATGGCATGATACGAACTTCGAATTTCATATTAGGTAGCCGCCCAGGTGCGAAATTTTTGGAAAACCTAATGCTGTATAAAAATAAATAATAATAATATCATAATCATAATCATAATATTTATTTTGCTTAAAACGTGGTAGAATAGATGGTTTATAATATTCTAGGATCACACATTTTACCAGCAGCTGGCATGCAAAAATAATAAATACACACTTGAATCGTACAACGTAATTGCAATTTACAAACTAATAATCCATTACATAATACACATTAATTTAACAAGTAATAAAACAAAAACAAATTAATAAATTTTCAACCACTTGAACCCAAACACAATTTCAATATTTATAGTAATCAAAATAATCATTGACGCAGTAAAAACATTTCTCCATCAACCACTTTCTCAATCTATGTTTAAATAACTCAAGCGGCAATTCCTTGATGTCATCGTGCAAACAATTATATATACTAATTGACAAGTTAAGTATGAAGTATCTTTTTCTATTTTTTTTTAATTTTTTTTTATTTTTTTTTTTCTTCAACTTCATTTTTTTTTATTACTTTTACGGTCATCCCGTGAAACCATATATTTCAAACTAAATACAAACTGAAATATAGATAAAAAAAATAGAAAAAGATACTTCATACTTAACTTGTAAAAGTTGGCCTAGTAGCGCCATCTCTTGGTCCAGGTGAGCGGGTAGCTCCGAAGGAGTGTTGAAGTCTCTCAGTAGAGGGCATAACATAGATGCGCTTTATCACTGCCTAAATGTGATTATAACAGACTGAAGTGTACGATGCATGGGAAAGATTCGTCGCTAACTTCTAGACCAGTGGTGGTGTAGGGGTAAGCACGCAGCACGGAACGCTGAGGACCTGGGTTCGATTCCCAGCATTGGTCTTTTTTCTGGGGTTTTTCTGTGCATCTATATTTCAGTTTGTATTTAGTTTGAAATATATACTAATTGACATACAATATGCATTTTTGCTATACATTTTTTTCATTTTAGCCGGAATAACAAGTCGATTAGGGTACCTAACATTAAATTACAGAAGTCCTTTCTTTTACTGAACAATTCCGGATGAAGTTTCACAAATAGACACACTTCATAAATGTGCATGCAAGGCACCGTTAATAGTTTTAAGTCTCTAAACAATGGCTTGCACGATGTCAGGACATCCACACCACATATAATAAATAAATATCATAAGACAATTCACACCAATTGACCTAGTCCCAAAGTAAGCTAAGCATAGCTTGTGTTATGGGTACAAGGCAACGGATAAACATACTTATATAGATAGATACATACTTAAATACATATTAAACACCCAAGACCCGAGAACAAATATTCGTATTATTCATACAAACATCTGCCCCGACGAGGGAATCGAACCCGGGACCTCAAGCTTCGTAGGCAGGTTCTCTACCTACTAGGCCGTCTGGTCGTCTGGTTCGTCTGGTGTATACCTACTCACTGCAAAATTGGCGTGTTAAAGTCCGCGCTATTCATCTGTTTTATCTCATCGCTGCATGTCCGGTGTAATCCGCTGCCATTGTCTTCGGCGCAACGCTGCGGTTCTCAAACTTTGCCGGTTCGTGACACATATATGCGTCATAAATTAATCCCGGCACTTATCAGTAGCACTTTGCCTTGTTTGTTTAATCGAATTTCGCTTGTAAGTTTGATCTTTTATGGATGGTAGCTTTACCCCGTAGCATTGTTGCCGCGGAAGAATAAAAAGTAATTGGCTCTATGATCATCAAGAAATATGCCTGTCGAATTTTAAGTCTGAGGCTCCAGTGGTTTACACTATGCATTGCCTGTCAATCAGTTAGTCACGTTACTCTTTTCCAGTTATAGATACAAGATAATGCAAGGTTCATTCGAATCGCTACCACCTTTACTTCGAAGTCCTGCTTTTAAGCTGCGTTGTTTTGTGTAGAAAGTAAGAAGTTACCGCGTGGCGCTGTAATAACTCGGAGTTCCCACCGAGTCGCCTATTCTAAGTATGGCAAAACTGGTGTACCTACAATAACTGCTAGGTGTTACATCCAAAGACATACTTTTAACTCACGCTTCTCTCACTCTCCGGGTCGCCTTACGAAAATGTGCACTGCTGCTGCTGCTGGTAAGTAGTACCATAACACTGTCGACTGACCTTAGCCCTCTGGGCTGACAACCCAAGTGCTATCCTTAGATGTAGTGGGATGTTCACGGATGGTAATACTGTCTTGGCATCAGGTGACTCACTTTATCTTTTGCCATTCTAATCATAAAAGAAACCTAAAGGACGACTAAATTATGTCCACATTAAATTTGAGCGAAATAAAAAAAAATATAAGAACTTTTTTAAAAACTTTGATAGCGCTGTGCAGAACACGAATGATACTGCCAAGCTACTGATACGTCGCATCAGTTAGCATCATATTTTTTTTCACTCACGGGAAAACGTACGTCATCATGTTTGCATTCCAACACTTTAAGAACCTCTGGCGTTCATAAATTAGGGTTGGCGCGTGACGCAGCACTGGCTCACCATTGTGGCAACCCTGGCCGCATTACGGCGGTTATCGCTAGTCATAACGTGACGTATGTTCCGGCTACTCTTATAAGCGCCGGGTATGTTTGTGTCTAAAAGTGCAGAGGGCGTTGTTCTAAAACTAAGAAGCTGTAATTATTAAAATATTGGTGTGGATTCAAATTAAAAGATTCAAAATAAATGCCAGGTAGTTAATGTAAATTAAATTGTAATAATTTATTGAATCAGGCGTTACTTTGCGGCGGTCCATATTAATGAGCTGAAATAATTACTTTGCTCACCCACGACCTTACGATAGCTAAGTTTATGTAAGAAATGTGTGTTAATGCAGTTTCTCCACCTCTAGATACTCTACACTCTAGTGTCTTGCGCGCGGGTGATCAAAGTAATTGTTTCAGTTCATTAAATTGTAATCTTACTAAAATATTATAAATTGAATGAAGTTTGTGAAGATTTTTGGATGTTTGGATATTTGTATGTAAATGCAATACGGTTTCATAGGATTTAGATAAAATTTGGCGTACAGATGAACAAAGACCTGAATTGAGACATGGAATACTTGATATCCCGGTGATGAGTTCAAATGGGATAATATTCATCTATATCATCTTAATCAATTTAGCCGGTATTGCGTGATTGATTAACATTTAAACATCTAAACATTCAACATCACCACAAACTTTCTCATTTGTAAACTTGAGAACCACTGATAGTGAAAATATACGGATCCCTCACGTCACGTCATACATCACACGTCACGTCACACATCACGTCACGTCATGTTTAAAGTTGAGAACCAGTGAATTTGTTTTTTTTTGTTAGTAATTGTCAGGACAAGGTTTTTGTGAAAAAAAAACTTCAGCGGTATCGAAGCGGGAAGGAAGCGGATATCAGTTTATAATATTAATGGGATAGGATGCATGAAACGTATTTTTTTGGACAGAATACAACCACATGTGAAAACCGTCCGAACATATGAAATAGGATTTATGTAAAGGAATTAAACATCGCACTTTTCGCCTCATAAATCTGCGTGCTTACGTTATTGTACTCCGCAATGATTTATACTCGTTGTTCTGTTTACCCATAAGCCTTTGATGTATCTGATTTTGGCAAAATTAAGGCTTTAATTCTATGGCTTAAAACTCTTTAGCGTGTATCCAGTAAAGCTTCAGGCGTTGAGCCGCGCCTTTTTGTAGCAAAAACATCGGATAATAATTACAACGCATCGAACGCGACAATTTTTTTTTATGTACAGACTTAACACATCCTGCCTAAATTATAAGTGCGAAAGCCTATGTTAACCCTTAACAAAGGTAGAGGCGATTTTCCAACCACATGTATTGCTTTGGAAATGCAACCTTATTGCTTTTACGATACGTCACAATATCCATTGTAATTATTGAAAATACGACTGGCTTTAAATATATACTTCATCAAGTATGCATTTGATAGCTGCTTTTGATTCTGTGGTAGTATGCTCCAATAATTGGGGCCTTATTAAAAGGGTTAATGAAGAACACAATATAATTTTTGGGAATTCCCATGGAAACATTTGATATGTATGGGATTTTTAATTAAAATGCCTAATCGCGTGTAAAAGCAAGTAGATATTCAATAAAGCTGCCGGTTTTTCCCAAGAAAATATTTCCACAATTTTATGCTGTCTGTGTGAGATCGCAATTGACAACATTTCATATTTCTAAGACTATAATTTGATTCGTTCTCTGTATTCTGTTTGGAAAGAGAAAGACGCTGATAGTTTTAAATTTTCACTAGGATTATTAATTAATTTGTTACAATTTTTTAAAGATGTGCTTATTGTAAAAGAGCGTAACGATAGAATAGATCCATTACTTTTGTCTAGTCTCTATTAAAAAAAGTGATGACGTAAATTTGATGTTAAGATTGTTATCATATTTAAAATTATGGCAGCTCTTTTTTCTAGTGAAAAGGTTAAAGGAAACATATCTATTCTGTGGTACTATTTGTAAGTACATATATGTTTTTAAATTTGTTGTATTTTTTTAAATATGGAGAAATAAATTATAATAAATATTTTTCCGTGTTCAGGAGGCGAAACTCTTTCGATTCCTGCAGTAATTTTCAGGTGTTAAAAAAATGAAATGTTGTCAATTCATAGACATAATAATTGTTCATACAGAACTATGCACCGGTTATTCTACCAGTGGTTGAATTCACACAGTTAAAGCAGCACCAAATTATATAAATTGCGTTGTGTCCTACTTGAAATAAATAAAAATGGTTTAATTTAACTCGCTGCCCGTCTCTGCTGCGTACGGGTGTACTAAAGAAGAAAATATCTTATCCATTTGGGGGTTCCAAAGGGGGGATGAAAATTTCATTGATTTTGCCGTAGGATGCACCGTTTTCAAGATATTTGACAAAAACACCGATTCTCGTCCGATCACCGAAGTTAAGCAACGTCGGGCGCGGTCAGTACTTGGATGGGTGACCGCCTGGTTTTTTATTTTTTATTATGAAGTTTCACTTCTTCCGCGCGCCCTGGACTCCAAGCACTATTTTTTTTCTATACTTAGATTCAATTTAGTTCACAATATTACAGCTAGATACGGTCATCAGCAGAAGTGCATGAACAGTTGTGATAAGCGAGTGAATAGATTATTTTGAACACTGCAACTGCTCATCCACTTCTGCTGCTGATTGTACCAAAAATATCATAAAAGGTTACAATATCACAACATTACCTAAGTAATAAGAATCATACTAGTACATACGTAACGTCATGTCATATCAATGCGACTCTTTCACGTTGGAATAAGACAATATTGACAAACAAAATTAAATAAATAAAAATAAATAAATATCACGGGACAATTCACTCCAATATTGACCTAGTCCCAAAGTAAGCTAAAAGTAAGCTTGTGTTATGGGTACTAGGCAACGGATAAACATACTTATATAGATAGATACATACTTAAATACATATTAAACACCCAAGACCCGAGAACAAACATTCGTGTTTTTCATACAAATATCTGCCACAACACGGGAATCGAACCCGGGACCTCAAGCTTCGTAGTCAGGTTCTCTAACCACTAGGCCATCTGGTCGTCAAAAACCATACAGAACCTTATAACAACTCGCACACCATCGCCATCGCCATGTTATGCCATCGCTCGGCATAACATCTGCCAAGAGAAATATTTCTCTATTGTAGCTTTCATTTTGCGCTCTGTATGGTTCTGAACAAATTCAGAACCATACAGAGCGCCAACAGCTCGAAACACATCATTTTTCTCGGAAATAAACCGCTCGCTCTCATAATTCTTCATCATTTTTCACTCAAAAACTGGAAACGACGCCGAAACTTTACTGCTACCGGCATTTTACGCCACGGTATTAACACGTGTCCTTGCACGTAAATGCACCAATGCAATTCGTGCATTATTGAGTGCCGCACCTGGGCGCTGCACCATCGTAAACAACTTCTATATGGAATGAACGTGTCTTGTGCGCGGCGGCACGTTTGGGCCTCCGTGGCACCGTGTGCGGAAGAACGGTTAAGCAACAATATTTTAGTTAATATTGAATTCGGAGCTGTTTTACTGTTTCGTTTATCACTGTGTTCTTGTCGTGATGGATGACATTTTTGCATATTATTATATTATTTGTATTTCAGTATTGTGAGGTGAAAAATTATGTGTGTTTGGTAGTAAAATTGTATAGCATCTTGTGCCTTGAAAGCCCTCGGCTATGATCAGAATTATCCTTTTGGACCAGTGCGTTTCGTTCGTACCTAGTTCAATTCTAGAATTTTTCGTTTGCTGTGGTTTCAATTATAAGCAGTTGCGCCAAACAGTAACTTTCAAGTCTTGATAACCAATAACTATTTTAATATTCTCGCTTTAAGTAATAATTATTAGTTATTTCAGCAACTAATCAACTAATAACGAAATGAAAAACTTCATCTAATTACTACATAGATAACATGCGACTTACGCATACATCTTCAACTCGACCCGTAGTCTGAGAGCTGGTAGTCCTTTTAATGTGGGTATTTGAGGCAGTATAAAATTTTGAGTAATGTTTTGTACAAGATATCTAAACTCAAAAACACAGATATGGCTGAAAAGAAGTGGGGTTTAAGCAATTCTTTAATTTTTGTAATATAAATGGATTTTTTTGGCGCGGAAAAAGTACATGAACCTAATTTTTTTTAATATCTTCGAATTTGATGTCTGAGGAGTGAAAAATAAATAATCCAGATAAGCGGAGTCTATGACAATAAAATAAACTTAGTCAGGAGTTTATAACAAAAAATCTTAAAAATGTATTTGAGGCACGTAGAAACTTTTATTGCTACCTGAAAATAAATGTACTTACCTACCTACTACGTTTAAGTAAAGGGTTAAGCAATTGTTGTTATGCCTATTATCCATTTCCATTTGAGTACAAATGATAATAAATAATATACTCCACTTCGGCAGACTTTCATGGCCCAGAGTTAACTAGATAACTCCGAGTTATAGTTAAATGCTAACTCAGAGTTAAGTAATGTCGAAATGCATGAAACTCTCATCAATAACCTAGGGTTAATGATTTAATTTTTTAACCTAGACCGTGCAAGCGGTCCTAATAGACTAAAGGGTCGTTAAACCCATCTACCCTAAAGCTAGATCTGCGTTTTTGTATTTAGATTATCATAAAGGAAGCGTCGCGCAAGTTTTTACTCTATCTCAAATACATACCTACTGTAATGTCTGCCTGCTCTTGGTCTACTCAGACCGCTTACCACAAATTCTGCCGGACTGGCATTATGCCATTTTTCCGGTGTGACTGGCAGTCGGAACTCACGCCTGATTGAGTGACGGTTGCCAACGAATTATGCCAGTTACAGGAACGCCGCTTGACAGCGCCTCGCAGAGGCTCGTTTAAAAAACTTCGCTGGATCACGTGCATTTGGAACGCTAGGTAGTTTAAAAAGAAAAAAGTGGCCAGTACTTTGATTTGCCGTTCGTTGGATTTTGTAGCGTTAAAAAAAAGACTAACTTGTTTACGGTCCTGTTTAAGAAACTAAAGATTTTTGTCACAGCTCAGCGTGTATTGGGTCTTTACCTATGGAATTGCTGTACTGGATAGGGAGAGCTTTGGTACTACTACTACTACTACTAGCGACTACTAGCTTGGTACTATTAGCGACTTCCGTTCTATAGCAATGCGCATTAGGAAGGATAAAATGAACCGATTCGCGTAAGTGAGTTTGCGTTAACACTTACCTAAGAAAATGACGCAAGTTACTGGTAAAAAATAAATTTCATAACGCAGAAGCGGGGTAAAATATTGTAGCTCTTTGTAATTTTTTTTTTTTAAATTTCTTTAATGACGTCAGAATTTAGGGACAGAGTTTAGAGAAACTAGAAATTTCACGTTAAATATTGTTGGTTACGTAGAAATTGGTGCCCACAAACAATTGGGAATGTCTAAAAAAAATTACCAGTGGTTTTTATATTTTTTTTGTATAGAAAAGTCAATTATAATAAACTAATTTCAATATTTTGTCATTTAGTTCTCTACTTTTTTCAAAATTAATTATTGAAACTATTTTAGTTGATGACGTCAGATTATAATTGAGGGCTCCCACAATGCCAAATTTCTAAATCTATCTAAATGCGTACGATAAGGCAACCCCTTTAATTATTTTTTGCGTAGTGGTACACTATACACTGTGTCACTTTACTGGCACTGACAAAGTGCTAGATGACAGACAGCGGGTCCAAATCAAACTCCGTAGCATAATCCACGCGTAAATTGTGAAGAATTCTAACCACACAGAATAAAGTACGACTTGAACCGGTCACGCAATTTACACCAATGTCAAATGAAGGTCATTGCTTATTTATTATATAATAAATTCATTACATAATATTAAAATTAAATAACTACAGAAAACGATTTAAAAAGCATTTATCTCGAAATGGTTTTCGATTTTCTATACATTGCAAAAAAATAGACATCCCCAATTTGTATTTTTTATCGCATGTACGAATTTCTAGCACTACATGAAATTTAAGAACGCGTCTAAAACATCTTTTATTCACCGTGCATACAATTAAACAAGGTTCACCGTACAGTGCGTCAACTAATTTTCCTGTCTTACAAAAGACATTAGCGACCACATTTTTTGCAAAGTGCTGGCGCACCGTGAATACCAGGGTTGCACTTTACTATTGATGATACGAGACATTTAAACGGTGTGTAGCTATAAAACTTTTAGTTGACGGATGTGTAGTCGACCAAGTAAGTGCTTTACCAGTTCGTACAAAAGAACAAAAAGAATAAGGCTAATAAGTTTGGTATGAAGTATCTTTTTGTATTTTTATTTTTCAACTCCATTTACTTTTACAGTAATCCCGTGAAATCCATATATTTTACTAAATACAAACTGAAACAAGGATGCACAAAAAAACCCCAAAAAAAGACCAGCGCTGGGAATCGAACCCAGTTCCTCAGCATTCCGTGCTGCGTGCTAAACCCCTACACCACCACTGGTCAGGAGTTTAGACACAAATTTTCCTATGCATCGCACATTTAAACTTGGGTTCGATTCCCGGCGCTGGTCTTTTTTCTGGGGTATTTTCTGTGCATCCATGTTTCAGTTTGTATTTAGTAAAACAATAAGGTTGATTGTCACATTGACTTGCGAGTGAAAATAGCCTTTGAGATTTTAAGACATACAACTGACATTGAAATTTAGGGTAGTAAAGGGATTGGTCGACTACCTATACCATTAGTCTTCACGGCCCCACACAGCAGTAACATGAAATGACATGAAAAGCACTGAATGTAAAATTCTCGTACGTTTACATCCGAGAAGTCCTCTAGCACATGAATACATCGTACTCAAACCAAGATTTTTATGCAGTGTGTTAACAAAATAAATTAGGTACCAATATTTCTACGGCTTAATCTCAACAATTTTATTCTGGCAACTTTTTAAAATATGAAAAAAAATCTGGATTTTCCATTACTAATCATCCATAATTTTTTTTGTTTTTTTTTTTTTATATTTTGAGAGTTTTCTGAGTGAAAGTGACTTTTTTTGATGAATAAGTTACGCCCTGGAAATATTGGTAGATGTATTTAATTCATTAACACCTTATATGAAAGAGAATTATTTAACATCTGGCAACCCTTGCAAACACCTTAAAGTACATCCAGGCGCACTAATGACGCAAGTTTTTCTATTTAGAACTTAGCTGAGACACCAACGCCCTCTGATGGATAACGAACGACTTATTTATTTATATCACGTAGATTGTCATGTACTAGCGGAACACGCTTGAACCTGTTTAAATTTAACGACCGCTTTAGCCTAGTTGGTAGTGACCCTTGCCTACGAAGCAAGAGGTCCTGGGTTCGAATCCCGGTAAGGGCATTTATTTGTGTGATGAGCACGAATATTTGTACCTGAGTTATGGATGTTTTCTATGTACTTAAGTATTTATTAAACTATACAAGTATGTTTATCGTTGTCTAGTACCCATAGTACAAGCTTTGCTTAGTTTGGGACTAGGTCGATTTGTGTAAGATTGTCCCCTAATATTTATTTTTATTTTATTTTATTTTATTTGTTGTAACTCCATGCATACCTGACTGATTTGTGTTAATTAATATTATCATCATCATCCCAGCCTATATACGTCCCACTGCAGGACACATGCCTCCTCTCAGAATGAGAGAGGTTGGGCCGTAGTTCCTACACTTCACACACACCATTGAATTTCCTCACGATGTTTTCCTCCACCGTAAAGCTCATGGTAAATTTCGAACGTAATTTCGCACATATATTCCAAAACTGAGAGGTGCGAACCCGAACTCAAACCCACGACCCTCTGCTTGAGAGACCATAGGTCAAAGCACTAGGTCACCACGGCTTTATGTTTCGATACCGGATGTAATTTTTGCCTTTAACTTAATATATTTTTAATTTACTTTGTCTAACTTGTACTAATACTTAAGTGAATTATAATTAAAAGTTTTGTTTGAAAAGAATGTCTTCCAGATCGCTTTTGAGCGATAAGACCGCCTATTGTCTGCCTGTTTTTACACGCTTTATATTAGCTTCACCTGTATGTTTGTATGTATGTTTGTAACCGACTCCTTAGGGCGCGATTTTGACCCACTTCCCGGTTTCCGATTGAGCTGAAATTTTGCACATATGTGTAAATTGGATGACAATGCAATATTATTGTAACATGGAGCTGATCTGATGATGGAGCTGGATGGTGGCCATAGGAACTATGTAATAAAACAACACAATCCCGTCGAGTTTGGGCTCGTTTGATTCGTCTTGACGAGCACTTTGATCTCAGATGGTAACCAGGGTCTGATGATGGAGCTGGAAGATGGCCAAAGGCACTCCACAATAAAACTACACAACCCCGTCGAGTTTGGGCTCGTTTGATTCGTCTTGACGAGCACTTTGATCCTAAATGGTAACCAGGGTCTGATGATGGAGCTGGAAGATGGCCAAAGGCACTCCACAATAAAACGAAACAACCCCATCGAGTTTGGGCTCGTTTGATTCGTTTTGACGAGTACTTTGGTCCTAGATGGTAACAAGGGTCTGATGATGGAGCTGGAAGGGGGGTAGGTGGCGGGGTGGGGGGAATGGGGTATGGGGTAAGGGGGTCGGGGGTTTAGAGGGTTGGGGGTTAGGGTGTGGCGGTTGGGGTTAGGAGATGGGGGGGGGGGGGTTTACGGGGAATAGGGTGGGGGTGTAGGGGGGTTCGGGGGTAAGTGATTTTGGGGGGTTGTGGGAAATGGGGAGGGGGTAAGAGGCCTAGATGGTAACAAGGGTTTGATGATGGAACTGGAAGGGGGGGGCGGTAGGTGGCGGGGTGGGGGGGGGAGGGGTTGGGGGCAGGTGGGCGGGGGGTCTGGGGGTTTGGGGGGTTCGGTGTTAGGGGGGTTGGGTTTAGGTGGTTCGGGGGTTTGTAAAATGAGGAGGGGGGTAAGGGGGGTTTAGGGGATTGGGGGTAAGGGTGTGGGGTTTGGGGGGGGTTTGGGGAAATGGGGTGGGGGATGTTGGGGGGTTGGGTTTAGGGGGTTTGGGGGTTGTAGGTGAGGGGGGTAAAGTTAGAAAGAAAAAAAATGCAACTAAAAAATAGAAAATAAATAATAGTTTAAAAAAACTAAAAAACACGCTTTAAAAAATAAAAAATAAATTTTAATAAATTTCAATTCACTATTCTTATAGTGCAGTAAAAAATCTTAATAAGCAATTATTATATTGTTATATCCAGATCAAAATTTGTAAACAATTCTAAATATTGATAAAATAAATAATAATAGTTTAAAATATTTTATTGTAAAAAAAGCGAGGGGTGCTTTTTAAGATGTTATCAAAATGATAATCCTTGACAATTGACACCATGCACCCCACGCTTTTTTTACAATAAAATATTTTAAACTATTATTATTTATTTTATCAATATTTAGAATTGTTTACAAATTTTGATCTGGATATAACAATATAATAATTGCTTATTAAGATTTTTTACTGCACTATAAGAATAGTGAATTGAAATTTATTAAAATTTATTTTTTATTTTTTAAAGCGTGTTTTTTAGTTTTTTTAAACTATTATTTTCTTGTTTATGGTTGGTATGGTTGGGTTTATGTGATTTGTGTGTGTTCGTACAGTGTGGAGGTGGAGGAACTGCATGAACGCACATTTCTTGCATAAACGTAACTATTGTAAGGTCGCGGGTGAGCAAAGTAATTGTTTTAGTTCGTTTATTATTTTCTTTTTATTGTTATGAATATTTTTTTTTCTGTATTTTTTTGGTGATCAATAAAGAATATTTGTATTGTATTGTATTGTCTTCCTGCCAAGTTTCTTGCGGCGAATTATTCTTGACTATGATGGTTATGTCACCTAACCTTTAGATCATATGTCCAAGGTTGAGCTCGCTGAACTGAATCATCCTATCTACTTTATACCTCATCATGGCGTTCTCCGCGAAAGTAGTACGACGACCAAGTTAAGGGTCGTGTTCAATGCGAGTAGTCCTACGACATCAGGTGTGTCATTAAATAGTCTCCAAATGGTCGGTCACACAGTTCAAGACGACTTATTGTCTATACTTCTCCGATTTAGGCTACATAAATATATTATATCTGCGGATGTGGAGAAAATGTATAGAACTGTGGTGCTGCATCCTGATGACCGTAACTTGCATGTAATAATCTGGCGTGACAAGGAGTCCGACCCCCTCCAGGTGTATAAATTGAACACGGTTACCTACGGGACCACTAGCGCTCCTTTCTTGGCTGTTGCATAAAATTATTGTTCTTTTTTAACTTGCGAATTTTTATTTTTAAACTAATATTTAACTCCATCATAGAGAGGAGGGGGTAAGAGGCCTAGATGGTAACAAGGGTTTGATGATGGAACTGGAAGGGGGGGGCGGTAGGTGGCGGGGTGGGGGGGGGGAGGGGTTGGGGGCAGGTGGGCGGGGGGTCTGGGGGTTTGGGGGGTTCGGTTTTAGGGGGGTTGGGTTTAGGTGGTTCGGGGGTTTGTAAAATGAGGAGGGGGGTAAGGGGGGTTTAGGGGATTGGGGGTAAGGGTGTGGGGTTTGGGGGGGGTTTGGGGAAATGGGGTGGGGGATGTTGGGGGGTTGGGTTTAGGGGGTTTGGGGGTTGTAGGTGAGGGGGGTAAAGTTAGAAAGAAAAAAAATGCAACTAAAAAATAGAAAATAAATAATAGTTTAAAAAAACTAAAAAACACGCTTTAAAAAATAAAAAATAAATTTTAATAAATTTCAATTCACTATTCTTATAGTGCAGTAAAAAATCTTAATAAGCAATTATTATATTGTTATATCCAGATCAAAATTTGTAAACAATTCTAAATATTGATAAAATAAATAATAATAGTTTAAAATATTTTATTGTAAAAAAAGCGTGGGGTGCTTTTTAAGATGTTATCAAAATGATAATCCTTGACAATTGACACCATGCACCCCACGCTTTTTTTACAATAAAATATTTTAAACTATTATTATTTATTTTATCAATATTTAGAATTGTTTACAAATTTTGATCTGGATATAACAATATAATAATTGCTTATTAAGATTTTTTACTGCACTATAAGAATAGTGAATTGAAATTTATTAAAATTTATTTTTTATTTTTTAAAGCGTGTTTTTTAGTTTTTTTAAACTATTATTTTCTTGTTTATGGTTGGTATGGTTGGGTTTATGTGATTTGTGTGTGTTCGTACAGTGTGGAGGTGGAGGAACTGCATGAACGCACATTTCTTGCATAAACGTAACTATTGTAAGGTCGCGGGTGAGCAAAGTAATTGTTTTAGTTCGTTTATTATTTTCTTTTTATTGTTATGAATATTTTTTTTTCTGTATTTTTTTGGTGATCAATAAAGAATATTTGTATTGTATTGTATTGTCTTCCTGCCAAGTTTCTTGCGGCGAATTATTCTTGACTATGATGGTTATGTTACCTAACCTTTAGGTCATATGTCCAAGGTTGAGCTCGCTGAAGTGAATCATCCTATCTACTTTATACCTCATCATGGCGTTCTCCGCGAAAGTAGTACGACGACCAAGTTAAGGGTCGTGTTCAATGCGAGTAGTCCTACGACATCAGGTGTGTCATTAAATAGTCTCCAAATGGTCGGTCACACAGTTCAAGACGACTTATTGTCTATACTTCTCCGATTTAGGCTACATAAATATATTATATCTGCGGATGTGGAGAAAATGTATAGAACTGTGGTGCTGCATCCTGATGACCGTAACTTGCATGTAATAATCTGGCGTGACAAGGAGTCCGACCCCCTCCAGGTGTATAAATTGAACACGGTTACCTACGGGACCACTAGCGCTCCTTTCTTGGCTGTTGCATAAAATTATTGTTCTTTTTTAACTTGCGAATTTTTATTTTTAAACTAATATTTAACTCCATCATAGAGAGGAGGGGGTAAGAGGCCTAGATGGTAACAAGGGTTTGATGATGGAACTGGAAGGGGGGGGCGGTAGGTGGCGGGGTGGGGGGGGGAGGGGTTGGGGGCAGGTGGGCGGGGGGTCTGGGGGTTTGGGGGGTTCGGTTTTAGGGGGGTTGGGTTTAGGTGGTTCGGGGGTTTGTAAAATGAGGAGGGGGGTAAGGGGGGTTTAGGGGATTGGGGGTAAGGGTGTGGGGTTTGGGGGGGGTTTGGGGAAATGGGGTGGGGGATGTTGGGGGGTTGGGTTTAGGGGGTTTGGGGGTTGTAGGTGAGGGGGGTAAAGTTAGAAAGAAAAAAATGCAACTAAAAAATAGAAAATAAATAATAGTTTAAAAAAACTAAAAAACACGCTTTAAAAAATAAAAAATAAATTTTAATAAATTTCAATTCACTATTCTTATAGTGCAGTAAAAAATCTTAGTAAGCAATTATTATATTGTTATATCCAGATCAAAATTTGTAAACAATTCTAAATATTGATAAAATAAATAATAATAGTTTAAAATATTTTATTGTAAAAAAAGCGTGGGGTGCTTTTTAAGATGTTATCAAAATGATAATCCTTGACAATTGACACCATGCACCCCACGCTTTTTTTACAATAAAATATTTTAAACTATTATTATTTATTTTATCAATATTTAGAATTGTTTACAAATTTTGATCTGGATATAACAATATAATAATTGCTTATTAAGATTTTTTACAGCACTATAAGAATAGTGAATTGAAATTTATTAAAATTTATTTTTTATTTTTTAAAGCGTGTTTTTTAGTTTTTTTAAACTATTATTTTCTTGTTTATGGTTGGTATGGTTGGGTTTATGTGATTTGTGTGTGTTCGTACAGTGTGGAGGTGGAGGAACTGCATGAACGCACATTTCTTGCATAAACGTAACTATTGTAAGGTCGCGGGTGAGCAAAGTAATTGTTTTAGTTCGTTTATTATTTTCTTTTTATTGTTATGAATATTTTTTTTTCTGTATTTTTTTGGTGATCAATAAAGAATATTTGTATTGTATTGTATTGTCTTCCTGCCAAGTTTCTTGCGGCGAATTATTCTTGACTATGATGGTTATGTCACCTAATGTAATGAACATAACTTATAAATGAAATAAATAAATAGACATGCAAAACAGAGCCCTTTGCGGTCTACTAACAGAATAAACGTTTTGATGTTGCGGGAAGAACGATAAAAAATTAATTCTATTTTATCCGAAAGATAAGATTATCCCACTCTGAATTACTGATCTTGATCACGAAAATACTTTTCTAAGAAATGCCTTTTTCCACCTACATTTCACCAAAACACAATCACACTTGACCTAAATCCGCAATCTATTCCAACATTACAATTTCGCAATTGACATCAGCGCCCTCTCTGGATCGTGCGTAAAAGTAGATTGAATAATACGCAACACCACTGTCTACAGATCCGAAAGGCGCCATAAATATTTATAGACTTCTTTGAACCGAGTTCGCGTATCGTTACTGAATATGACCTATAAATAAGTTTTGTAAATCCGTATTGTATATGTGAGTATATCAGTATATCATGTTTTGGAAGATATCTCTTTGCAGGATTTGTTTACGATGTCATGCTGTTTTTTAGGGCTTCATGTTTGATTGAAGTTGACTTTTTATGTCTTAAAAAGTTGTGTTGCGTTAGCAAGGCATAAAAGAGCGTACTCCTACCTAAAAGGCCGGCAACGCACTTGTGACTCTTCTGGTGTCGCAGGTGTCCATGGGTGACGGTAATCGCTTACCATCAGGCGATCCGTCTGCTCGTTTGCCCCCTATACCATAAAAAAAAAGAAAAAAAATGTTCAGCTACCTACCACCGAATATCGGAAGTGATAAGTTCCTTAAAACACTCGAATAATTGAGCTCATGACCCTATTTTGATTGAAGTTTGTTAAACTTGGCATCACAAAATAAACCCGGAATATGTTAGCCACCGGTTTATTTCGGTCTATATGCGTCCCACTGTAGAGCACAGGCCTCTTCCTAGAATGAAAGGGCTTGATCCGTAGTTTCCACAGGAGCCCAGAGCGGATTGAATTTCTTCGCATGTCTGTGTAGTATATTTTACGGTGTTTTCATTCACCGAAAACCTCAGAGTAAATTTCGAATGCAATTCCGCACATGAATTTCGAAAAATACAGAGATGAGATCCCGGGCTGAAGCCCACGATCAAACCAGACCAAGTTAAAGCATAACTTCAGTGTTTGGACAAGTTGAACGGAACATACTTCTACAAGCTTTCCAAGATATTCAAATTGAAGTTGTCTGACATTAATCCGCAATATCTTGTCATCCAATATACTGCAGTGTCTCAAGTCACAAGTCTTTGACCAGTGTGTGTTGCCAATGATGACTTATGGCACTGAGACGTGGCCACTAACGACGGGCCTCATAAGAAAGCTCCAAGTCACTCAGAGGGCGATGGAGAGGGCTTGGAGTTTCTCTGCGGGATCGCATTAGAAATGATGAAATCCGCGCAAGAACTAAAGTCATGGACGTAGATCGAAGAATCGCTAGACTTAAGTGGCAGTAGGCAGGGCACATCACTCGTAGAACTGACGGCCGATGGGCCCGAAAGGTTCTCGAGTGGCGTCCACGGACCGGAAGACGCGGTGTAGGTAGGGCAAGATGGAGTGACGACCTGGTGAAGGTGGCGGAAACGCATTGGATGCGGATGGCGCAGGGCCGATTTGTTTGGCGAGCCTTGGGGGAGGTCTACAGGGTTATTTGTAATTCACTGACATCCTCTTAACCCTGAATTCCTATCACTCAAACAAATGTTTTTTGTTTTACGACTTTTTAAAATGAAGCACTTTTTTTCCCATACAAATACACAGAGTATCGTAAAAATAAGAGGTAATTTCAAATTTTCAAAACGTTATTACACCAAAAATATTAAGTTATGACAAAAGCCGTAAAACAAAAAACATTTGTTAAAGTGGTAGGAGTTTAGGGTTAAAAGGATGCTAGTGAATTAAAAATAACCCTGTATGTTCAGCAGTGGACGTATTTCGGCTAAAATGATAATGATGATGAACATTCATTACTGTACGTTAGGTTTGTTCTTTAAAGTATGACGCATTCATGATATCATAATAATTTTGAATGAAGATTTCTGAAGATTTGCGGGGATGTTCATTCAGACTTACAAGTACTCCAAATACATTTTATGATACCTTATAAACCTAACTCTATTATGGCCACTTGCGTATTATGACAGATCCTGACATTTTGATACTACGTAACCGCGGTTTAGCAGTTTGCTAGGAGCTATGTAATTAACTCTGGTTTTTACAAATCAGCCTTGGAGTTCAAATCAAACAATATTATTACTTAAATTACAATTAAACTAGGTATTTGTTCGACCCATTTTTGACGCAACAAACCAACTAATATTTTTACTCAACAATTTTTGTAATGACACTTAACCTCGTAAAGCCCACGTTAAATTTTGACAATTTTAATTTAAAACTAATTTTCAATTTCAAAAAGTTGATAATTGCTTTGAAATTTTTATTAAATTTACTACGCTGGCTCTTACTAGGAACATACTTACTTAACAAGTTAAGTATGAAGTATCTTTTTCTATTTATTTATCACTGCCTAAATGTGATTATAACAGACTGAAGTGTACGATGTATGGGAAAGATTCGTCGCTAACTTCTAGACCAGTGATGGTGTAGGGGTAAGCACGCAGCACGGAACACTGAGGACCTGGGTTCGATTCCCAGCATTGGTCTTTTTTCTGGGGTTTTTTTCTGTGCATCTATGTTTCAGTTTGTATTTAGTTTGAAATATATACTTACTTAACACAATTTGATATTGAGTATGCGTGCCACTAAAAAGTACACGACCGCATGGTAATCTTGATAATGACCGATTGTGCTACTGCAAACAAGTTAGATAATCTAAAAGTAATTTAAAATCCAAGTCGATAAACGTAAGGAGTGATTGAAATACGCTTATTAATGGCGATAAGCGATATAGGTTAATCTCTTACGGAATGTTATCTAGCAACCGCGTAACGGAACGCAACTCTTAAGCTTCTCACATGAAACCTTAAATGTAAAAACCATTACATAAATAAACAGTATTTTTTAAATTTGAATCTTCAACTTTGAATCTTGGCTGGCACTTAAACGTTGTATCAATTTCATATCTAAATACATGAAACTTACCACCTGTCAATATTATCACACTCGAAATTTTTCCTCAGCATCACATCATCTTTATCGAACGCTGAAAAACCTTATCATATTTGCACAATTCGGTCACCTGTCAGTTGTGTGATAGCAACGCCGGGATCCGATGGCCTCTGATAACGCTGATAACGCCGCACACATCGCAGCCACCATGAGCAACGTAGCCGTGGTTGTCGCAGCCGACAGCAACCTCGGCTACCAAGTATTAAAAAATCTCACAACAACATACCAAGGAAAAATCTACTTCACGACAGAAGACGAAACCACCGGATACAATATATTACGGAACCTAGAGAAAAATGGAGCGCAACTGCACTACTATCGCATGGATATAACTTACACGAAAACCATAATAAACTTCAGGCATCATATACAAGATCAAGAAGAGAGGATAGACTTGTTAATAAACAACACGGACTATGTGCAAACTGAGAAGAAATTATCGCATGCGGAGAAAGTTAGAAGAACTTTAAGTGTTAACTTTTATGGATACATCAATTTTGGAAAGTTGATATACCCTTTATTGAACAAAAACGCGAAAGTAGTTAACGTGTCTGGTCCAGCTGGTTTGTTAGCGACGATTGAGAATGAAGCTATTAGAAGGCGAATTAGTGATCCAAATTTAAGTGAAGATGAGTTGGTAGCTGTTATGCAAGATTACGAGGAAGCGTGTAGACGGGGTATAGAGAAGACTGAAGGGTGGGGTTTAAGTGTGCAAGCGGTAAGCAAAGTAGCATTGAACGCTGTCACGTTTTTGCAACACAGAGAATGGAGTAGCAAAGGGATTGTCATCAACTGTGTCAACCCTGGAAGCCTGAATAGCAAGGACAACAGAAAAACGACGAAAGTGTTCCAAGAAGGTGCCAAAGCTATTTTATACTTGGCACTAGAAGCGCCGCTTTCAATCAAGGGCAATTTCGTGTGGTCTAATTATTCTGTCATAGAGTGGAACTGTGATCCTTACGTAGAAGTGACTACAGTGTAAATAACATTATACGTGAAAAGTGTTGTTATCGGATTTTCCTCATGCTAGATACGATCGCCGCATTTGTATTTTGCGGAATAGCTCTGCACGTGACTTTTAGAGATGATCCTAATTTAAACATTTCTGTGTTTATTTCGTGTACACTAAAACTACTTCAGCCACATTTTCTTGTTCGCTAGTAACGATGTAAGTTTTGAATGATTAAACCCGAACAATAAACCTGAGCCTGTACATCAATTTACCTCCATTAAAAGTTACCCAATACTTAGACAATGGCTGTTCTAAATTATGTTTAGTGAGCAGAAATCCTTTCCATCGCCAATATTAGTTTCGAGCTCGTAATTTACCTCGAGTTTACATTTATTTGTCCTTAAAGTAGGACGTTATTACTTATTAAGTAGCATTTATGTGGGTCTATAAACTTTATAAAGTACCAATGGTCTGAATGCTACCTTGTCGTCATTGCAGAAGATTATGTGCAGTTAAATTTATCACTCGGGAAAGTATTCACCGTAATAGTTTCTACTGAGTCCCTTCATGTACTATTAAAATGACAAAGTGTAAAGAACTTTTGACCTTTTCTTAATTCAGAAGATCTTTGCTGGTAACATTATGCAGCTTTTTTAAAGGGTGGTGGATACTTACGTATTCAATTGGCTAAGTAAAGTTTTTTGAAGAGGTGCTAATTATATTTTTTTTCGACAGTCGGCGTTCTGGAGATCGAGAAACTGCAGCTGTTTTATTTTTATCTCCTATTGTTTACTGGAAATATTTTTTTGAGTGTTCGAGATGACATTTGTGAGATTTTATGGTTGACAAGCCATTCGTGCTCAGAACTTAGTAGAAACAGAAAAAAAAACCGAAGTGAACTGTTACTGCTGTCAATGTCAAATCGTTTGCGTTTCGTTTGCTTTGCATTTTGGTGTGCTCAGTGTGATTTTTTTGACTATTACCTTCGCATAAAATCCGGACTTTCAATTTTACCGCATTTCTCCACGACCTATGCACGATAATTGGATCACGATTGAATACTTTCGATCACTATTTTGGAACTGCTTCTTGGACAACGCAAAGCAAACGAAACGCAAACGGTTAGATTTCATTTGACATTGACAGAAGCGACAGTTGAATTCGTTTTTTTTTCTATTTCTTCTTAGTACTGAGCACGAACCGCTTGTCAGCCATAAAATCTCACAAATGTCATCTCGAACACTTAAAAAAATATTTCTAATAAATAAAAGGAGATAAAAAAAAAACAGCTGCAGTGTCTTGGTGTTGAAGTCGACCACTATAGAAAAAAAAATATAATTAGCATCTCTTCAAATAACTTTACTTAGCCAATTGTCAGCTCTCGCCGAGGGACCATACCATAATGGCTTGACTGATTTTATTCCCTAATAACGGTATTTACCACACACGGGTGTACACTTATTTTAATTGTTCAGATTCAGGTAATTTAAAAATATTTACTAATGTTTATAATTCAATCATGTCATCATCGTATACGCAAAGATGAATTACGCAAATACGTAACAAAGTTTTTTTCCAAATTATTCAGATGCAGCAACCATCTTTTTTTTTAACAAAAGGTAAAGGAGTTTGTATTAGAATTCGGGCAGCGGATCCTGTCCAATCGCCTCAGTTCGCCGGTAGGACTTAAAAGGATTAAATTGTTAAATTGCAATTGGAGATGGTGACGGGACGCGACCCAATCTGGGGACGATTGCAATGCCAATTTATTTTTTGTTGTTGCTATGCGCTGTACTGCGGCTCTAGGACCGTAGACAAGAGAACCTTCAGTGAAAGCTTTGGAAAACGGTAGCGTAGCGAAATTATATGCAGTACACGTTTACGCGCAGGGGCATGTGTTCATAGAACTTTATCAGGGAATTAATACACAATGATTTATTTAATCGGTGATCGGGAACCAATTTTTCTAGATCAGTATTCGGTGGCGGCTACGTTTGAGTCGCAGTTTCGTGAAACAAAACGCCCATTTTTAATAATGTTTATTAGGAAACACTCTTCTTGTTTTTGTCTATGAGCCTAAAACATTTTCAACCAACTTCAAAAAAAAGAAGAAGTATTTATGTTTTTTTTGACAACTCAGTTTTTCAAATTCCCCTTCCCTTTGAGGTCAGACTTGTCAAATTCCCCGCCAAAGCGATAGCGATAGCGATAGCGAAGCACTTGACGAAACTACCATTTTGGCTGGGGATTAAGCCCCAAATGCACAGACAGCGGAGGCGTGGCGGTGCGGTGGCGGTGACGGTTGTAATATTCTAACATGTATGAACGAGTTCGCGGACGGTACCGCACAACCGTTCATACAAGTCAGAATATTACAACCGTCACCGCCACACCTGTAAAGGAATTTAACGATATGTGTTAAGTTCCCAATGCGCATTATGTCCGCATGAAACTACAGCCCAAACCTTAATCAGGCCATCACCCACCTTGTGTGCATACTCACGTGGCCGCCATTCAAGAACATACAGGCCCGAGCGGCCATCAGTTCTTCGAGAAACGAGCCCCGCTCACTGCCACTTAAATCTCGCAATTCTACGGGCGAAAAGCGTTTATTCTCAACGTAGATCAAAAACCAGCCAAGTGCGAGTCGGACTCGAACTCGTACATACATGAAGGGTTCCGTACCAAAGGTACAATGCATTATAAAACGATCAAGTTAAAAACGCTTAAAAACACCTTTCTTGTATGGCACCCTTAAATTTTTAACTTTTTTTTTTAATTTTTTGATTTAAGTATGTTAAGTATTTGTTATTATAGCGGCCACAGTAAAATCGGTGAATATTTCAAGTGTGTCAGAGCTTGAACCCTGTGACAGACAGACGGACGGACAGAAAGCAGAGTCTCAGTATTAACATCCCATTGGTATTATTTGGGTACGGAGCCCTAAAAACGACTGAATTGAATAACGCTGCCGCCCACACGGCACACACAGACAGACTATCGCACCGTCAGCAGGTCTGAGCCAATCATCTTCCGTTCCCTGTATTGGTGAATATGTAATTTTGAGCATCAATCTAGTTAATGCATCAAAGCTGACAGCCCGAAGTTGCAGTCTCACGTAGAGAGGCTGTTACTCGCTGTTTTATTGTAGGCGATTTGGCTCTACGCATTTCTTTTATTTACAGCATTTGCGTATGTTAAAGGCGCGCTTCCTTCAAGTCGGAACGGAGATATGTAGTCAACTAATCAAATTACAATACCATACAATTTTCTTCTGCAAAAACGACACGGTAATTAGAGTGAGCGCACAGATATGGGAAAAAGATGACGGGCATTCTCATTCCTCTGTGTACTGCGCCTAATACTGGGTCACTATTGCTATAAAAATGACACGGTAATTAGACAGGTGCACAGAAGAATGAGAATTGCCGCTTTACAGTAACTACATAAACAGTTAGAGCTTAATAACTAGACAGTACCTAATATAAAATTGGCACGTCTTTATATGGCTACTTAAATACGGGAGATAACTAATATTGTTATCTAGACCTAAGTAACTATATCGTGTTTAATGTGCTTAAACAAAGTTTCTGATTCTGACTCACAAAATATACAAAGTACATACATAAGCAATCCGCGACGAATCTCTTTTAGATAAACTTTGAAAACATAAAGAAGAATGAAACAAATTAAAGTAAACATTAATAAAATCTACACTAAAATACAAAAAATTAACTGACTGCTCCTAAAAAATAGGTATACATATAGTTTTGTCTTCAAATACAAAAAAAAACTACAAGATGTTGCACAATTGCTTGGCGTTTAGCAGAATCGTTATTTGTCCCTAATACAAAGTAATTGCGAGTCCCGATCTGAAAGGCTGCATTGCCTAGACTTCATTTAATTAGCCCTTTGAGCTAAACCGTTGAATGCGGAAGGAATAAATCAAAGACTGGAATACTGTGTCGATTAGGTGAAGGTGCATTAATAAGAGGTAAATTTATTAGAAATAAAACCAATGGTTGAACAGAAACTGGATCATTCTTGATTGGCTGCCTGCACCGGCATTGTGTTTAGGCCTTGATTTTTATTTCAAAATTTAATTAATTATAATGTACATGTACGTACACATACCTTGCCTAGCTTGGTATGCTTTAAAAGAGTAACAAATACATAGACAAAAACGGCCGGTGGCTGGTCGAGCCGATCGTTGTACTTACCACTCTACTGTGTGGTAATCTACCCCTTTTACAATACAAAGCAATACAATAACTCTCTTTGTACATTTTACAAAAATAATGATTGTTTTTATTAAATAATTGTCATAGCACCGCAAGCTGTTATTATAAATTACTAGCTGTTGCCCGCGACTCCGTCTGCGAAGAATGGGGGGGGGGGGGGGGGGGATAAAAATAGCCTACGACCTATTCTCAGACCTACCGAATACGGAGAAAAAAGTTTCATAATAATCAGCCAAGCCGTCTCGGAGGAGTTCGGTAAAAAACACCGTGACACGAGATTTTTATATATTCGATTGTCATGTACCTACATACTGCACGATCTGAATTAATTTTAATATTCTGATTTAAGTGACTACGGACTACGCCCATTCATTCTAAATGGAGGACTGTGCCCTGCAGTGGGACGTATATACGTATTATGTATAGGCTGGGATGATGATGATAATTTACCTGATCAAGGCCACGGGTAAAAGCAAGTGCGATCTACTTTTCAATGATGGCCTTTCTATAGCAAGCAACTCATGAGCGCTAACTTCACTTGGAGGTAACGAATGCAGACTGGTGCGTATAAAACTTGTTAACAAGTTTCTGTGACAACTTGCCTTATTCCCCGATAGAGATAGCTTCTTGGTGCATTTTACCAACCTAATAACATTGCGAATTTTCAATATATTCCGGGTATGTAAACATATACCTAATAACAAAAGATCTTATCCAACTTCACGGTAGTTATAGAATTGGGAGTTCCTTTAAACAACCAGCCCAAGGCTTGTTAGAGGCTTAATTACAACTACACAGAGCCAAAAAGCTCCAAACTCCGCAATTGTAGAGGCTTTCAAAGATATTGTCAACGGAAGTTTCGCAGCAGCGAGCTTTTGGACGGGCGAAAACTTTTTAGCGGCAAGTAATGAAACGGCTGCCGTATGGTGGAGTAATTGACCTAGGCGTATCATGTAAGCTTTAATGAAATAAACCACATTAACACTCTATTGCCTTGAAAAAAAAAATAAGGATCTTATAAGTAATATACTCGTAGCCTTTTTGTTGACTGTACTTACATTATATTTATTTCAAACTAAATACAAACTGAAATATAGATGCACAGAAAAAACCCCAGAAAAAAGACCAATGCTGGGAATCGAACCCAGGTCCTCAGCGTTCCGTGCTGCGTGCTTACCCCTACACCATCACTGGTCTAGAAGTTAGCGACGAATCTTTCCCATACATCGTACACTTCAGTCTGTTATAATCACATTAGGCAGTGATAAAGCGCATCTATGTTAATGCCCTCTAACGAGAGACTTCAACACTCCTTCGGAGCTACCCGCTCACCTGGACCAAGAGATGGTGCTACTAGGCCAACTTTTACAAGTTAAGTATGAAGTATCTTTTTCTATTTATTTTTTATTTTCTTCAACTTCATTTTTTTATTACTAAACTCTTACTCTTTTTTTTTTCTGGGGTTTTTTCTGTGCATCTATATTTCAGTTTGTATTTAGTTTGAAATATATGGTTTAACGGGATGACCGTAAAAGTAATAAAAAAGATGAAGTTGAAGAAAATAAAAAATAAATAGAAAAAGATACTTCATACTTAACTTACATTATATTGTTTTAAACTTTGACGTGCCATTGACAGATCATTCGTTTTAGGGCCGATTTTTCATTCCCCAGATAAAAGTATCCGTCAGTTAAAACTATTGCTTTCCTTTTCTCAAGTCATAGGAGAAAAAGGGACAGAGCTTACATTTATCTGACAGATACTGTTAACTGAACATTGTAAAACCAGTCCTTACTCAAATAGTGAATGCAACCTTTTAATCAGTAAGTAACTCTAACAGATTTTAGCTAACAGGACAGCAGCAATGGCTGAGATTAATTCATTCACTTAAATGTAAATTTGAGTGTGCGTATAATAGCATGAGTGTATGTGTGGCCCCAGAGGTCAGAGAGGTCAGAGGTGGTGTGTCGCTACGCACCATCAGTTCGCCACAAGCCGCCCTACGATGACTAACTGCACTGGTGAAATACAACACCGGGGGACGATGAGGTTGTCACATTCATCATCATCATCATCATGCCAGCCTTATAATATACGTCTCACTGCAGGGCACAAACCTCCTCCCAGAATGAAATGGCTTGGGCCGGGGGCCGTACTTCCCACGCGGGTCCACTGCGGATTGGAAAGTTATATGCAGGTTTCCTCACGATGTTCTCCTTCCCCATTTACCTCATGCTCATGGTAAATTACAAATGTAATTTCGCACATAAATTCCGAAAAACTCAGTGGTGGGAGCCCGGACTCGAACCCACGACCCTCTGCTTGCGAGACCCTACCTTAGGTCAAGCCACTAGGCCACCATGGCTTCACTGCTACGCCTTTATTTTTACTATTATTATCCTGTCATAGTATCCCACTACTGATCCAAGGACAGCTCTTGACCTCCACAACTTCCGGTCCGCAATGTCACTTAAAGTCTATAATAATGATAAAAATTTAACGCTCCTATTCACGCATTCGATGATTTTGGTTATAGTTATAGACTACTATTTTTATTATACCTCTACAACAAAAGTGCAGAGCATAACGTTATTTTATTGCTCAAAATCCTTTATTAGTATTTGTAATTACTATTACGTCCACAGTTATATTGAAAATATTTTTACTTCAATAATCGACTTTAAATAGGCTAAAACATAATTATGTTGCGTGGAATGAAAAAAATTAAAATGTCATCTACATATATATCATCTTGTTTGGAATACACTGTGATTATTTCATTTTGACTGTAGTATTAATTTCTTGCGTGAAAACATAAGTAATTATTTCATTTGAATTCAAAACTGTTTTAGTTTTTTAATTGTATTAAGTATATAAGATTTTTAAAATTGTAGTAATTGGAGTAATTGTGACGTAAAGTTAAATATCATGTCTTAATTAAATTTTGTGGAGAGGACGTTTAACTCATGATCATGACTGGTAAGTAAATGTCCTTATTTATATCGCACAGTTAGATCGAAAGAGTTTCAAAACTAATAAAGGTGCGTACGGACTGCGCGCACTCGGGTACGCGTACCCGGGCTTGCGTGTCCTGGAACGCCATGTCCGTACGTATGCGTGTATGCGTACCATGTATGTATGCGTACAGTGTACGTGTACGTGTACAGTACGTGTACGTGTACGTGTACAGTGTACGCGTACATGGCGTACGGACATGGCGTTCCAGGACACGCAAGCCCGGGTACGCGTACCCGAGTGCGCGCAAGTCCGTACGCAGCTTAACAAAATTAATATGCCACTGAACTGTTTCGCATTGAGGTGTTTACGACTATTCTTGTGATGTTCCTTCACCGAGAAGCTCATAATTAATTTCAAATCTAATTTAATATGTAGAAATTAAAATTAGGTTAGTTAACCTCACAGGAGACCGAAGAGTTGGGAGCTACTTCGTATAAAGAATTAGCATATATTCAAAGAGTATACGCTGCCAGTATCTTCGGAATCACAGTTGACCCGTGCATGTTTTAGTTACTATTATAATTGCTGTAAATTAAAATTAAGTAAATTTTGAAAAAGGTCTAAATTAAAATGGTGTGTTATTTTGAGTGGATACGCTTTTGAACTAGGTGTGCATATTATTATGACAATGCTTTTAAAAAATGTTTAGAATTAGAAATCATGATGTGTACATACGTACATGTAATTTGTATAGGTAAATAAATGGCATGCTAATTAATAGTACCACGATAGGAGAGAAACTACTATCTACATAATATTATGTTGTATGTGTACTGTTTATAGTGAACTCTGCTAACTTATCGCAAGTACGTTGATAGCAGACTTCCGGAATGGTTCGAAAGATGGCGGTTGGATCTATTGTGGATTTAGGACGTCATTTATTATTAAGTACAAACAACAACATTTACATTCGGCCAATCAAAAATATCCAATTCATAACGTAAAATTTAAGCAACTATGTACATAGTTATGTATATAACACTAGTGTTTAC
This sequence comes from Archips crataeganus, assembly GCA_947859365.1. NCBI lineage: Eukaryota > Metazoa > Arthropoda > Insecta > Lepidoptera > Tortricidae > Archips > Archips crataeganus. The sequence continues at coordinate 22,318,215 of OX402051.1, read as the reverse complement.
CCGTGGATTTGCTCTTGCTGCCCATTAAATTTTGCAGTTGACGACCAAATGGCCTAGTAGTTAGTGAACCTGACTACGAAAATTGAGGTCCCTGGTTCGATTCCCGCGTCGGGGCAGATATTTGTATAAAAATACGAATGTTTCTTCTCGAGTCATGATCATTTATGAATGTTCATTCTCGGGTGTTTAATATGTATTTAAGTATGTATTTATCTATGCATAAGTATGTTTATCCGTTGCCTAGTACCCATAACACAAGCTTTGCTTACTTTGGGATGAGGTCAATAGTCACCTATTTTGAAAATTGATATTTTAATCTCAAAATGTAGAACTCGCAAAGTACTATGACTTGCCATTGAATTAAAATATGGATATCTGAAAACAATACCATATTTTTATCACTTTTAAAGAAATGGTTACTATAGTTACTGTTCGTGATGACTGACTTTCAAACCGCTATAACTCAAACAGTTACTTAGGTGACTTGACATGTTCTTTCCGTGGACCCTTCATAATTATGACATTTGCTCGGGGCACTGAAATCACATAACGAATATTCCAGGACATTTAACTGAGACCTCATTTTCCATCCTTTAGGATCCTTTAAAAGAAACAGAAAAACCCGAGCTCTTTATAACCACTGCACCGTTCCGTATACATTTTAAAAATCTGAACTTAGTTAAAACCAAAGTTAGTGCCTTGAGTAATGAAATGTTTATGAGACTGCTAGCTCCCAGGCGCCTCGTACAAACTTTACCGCACTAATGAACGTTAACGTGCTATTTTTAAAATACGACAAACGAAGGTTATAATGGGTAAGAGCTGCATGAATTATGATCATGTTTTTGATTTTTAATTCGGTTCGCGAATTTTGTTTTTACTTGAAGTCTTAAAAGGTGTCAATTAATAATAATAACTGAAAATCTCAAAATACTTTGTTCACAATCGAGAGTAGAATGTTTGAGTTTGAGTTTTCGGAATTTATGTACAAAGTTTGAAATTTATCAGAAGTTTTTCAGTGAAGGAAAATATCGCGATGAAATCTATACACATACTTAGTACCTACGAAGCAGTCTAATAGAGTATGAAGTTCTATATCCACGCTGGGTTCGCGTGGGGGTTACAGTCCAGGATATTTAAGTAAATATTAATGTATCTATGCTTGTCTTTGATCAGCGTGTATAAATTGACGATATTTAACCTCGTAAAACCCACGTAATATTTAGACTAAGTACCATAATTTTAAACATATTTTCAATCAAGATTAGTCGACATTTGCTGTGACGGATGTACTAAATTGAGCGTGCTGGGCCTTAAGAAGATAAAACGAAACATACATTGAATTTCAAAATAAAATGAGGCACTCGTCCAAATATAAATTACGCGCGCACTAAAATTCACTTCAAAACTTTGCATAGTAATAAAATACACAGTAGTGCATCTGCCCAAAAGCCGAACGCAAGTCAGCAGTGTGCCAGCGCCGGTCCCTGCGGTAGTGGATTGGACTCTGTAATGAATAGTTTATGTCCTGCAGTACGCCCAGGTTAGGTGTCGGAATTTTTCGGAAAGTTTTAGAGATCCTGAAGCTTTTGGACGGTTAGGTTAACGTCAGGGTTACATCTAAAACTCCAAGTTTAATGTGAAGTTTAAAAATTTCTGTGTGAGCTGTCTACGTAAGCTGTATGCAGTTAGTTTAATCTCCAGCTTTGCTCACGTGAACTGACAGGAGAAATTCGGGGATTTTACTAAAGTTCATGTTTCTACTTGTATACGTAGTGGTTGAGATTTCGGGATTTAACGTTCGTATATCCCGATATCGTAGTAATGCCGGAATAAAAGTTTCATACATACCAAACTGCAATAGATACATACCAAATAAGCGGTTGCCCCTGTCTCCGTCTGCAATATATTCGTTTATCACTATCCTGTGAGAACTATACAATTTTCCGGGATGAAAACTATCCTATGTCCTCCGCAAGGTCTCAAACTATTTTCATACATTTTTTTACAAAAATTGACCCGTTATTGACCTCTATTTCAACTGACGGAAAGTGCAGATGAGGCCAAAGGTGTGTCTTACTGGTTATCTAAATCGTTTCAGTTTTAAGCGTTTTAAGCGTAAGGAGGTAACATAATTATAGACATGCAGACAGATTTACTTGCACGTTTATATAATATTAGTAAGGATTGAATCTAATTCTAATCATCCAAACACTCACACTCAAAAACTTTCGCATTTATAACATTAGTAAAATGATAGATTTGCTGTTTTAATACATTATTTAAACATTTGTATTATTTACTATAAAAACTGCAAAAACAACTACTTTTAACGGTAACTAGGGCGTAAATACAAAAGCTTAAAACCAATAGAGCAACGTACAGCGGCACCGGATGCCGCGGCTGCCGCTTCCGGCTGCGATCAGTTTACTGCGCTACTGTTATTTATATTAACTGTGTACCTAAGTATATTATACAAAAATATCACATACAGTCTTTACTAGAAAGGCATATCTCAAATAGCGTCTACGAAGTGGGAGACGCAGTGTAGGTAGGCTTCCAATAAGATGGCGACAACCTGGTTTAGGTCCCGGGAAATCGTTGGATTTTGATGTAGGGTCGGTGGGTGAAGACCAAAAAGTTGCACAATGTTAAAGCTGCATTAGCAGGTAGTTAAAATTACCATTAACTTTACCATACAATTGTATGGTTAATTTTCGTGTCACAATGGAACAAAATAATAGTAATTATAAATACCTGCTAATGCAGCTTTAACAGATGTGCAACTTTTTCGTCTTCACCCCGGTCTGTTTGGTGAACCTTGGGAGAGGTCTACGTTCAGCGTAGAGCAGCAGAGTCTTTCCGCTGACCATGATGATGGTGGAGTAGACACTCCAAGAGATGGCGCTAGTTGGCTCAGAATACCTAGTTTAAATATCTTTCTCTTAGCAATTATAAGGTAGAACTCCGCCGTGGGAGTGCTTTATGCCCCCGTAATGCCGCAGTAAACAGTTCGAAGGAGTTCCCCCGAATGTCCTCGTTAATTTTATAACCCTCGTAAAGGTCATTTCTCAGGGTGCCCATGCTTTCTGTGGGTCGTGATTGTGTGCGGAAATTTTGAATGCTGCAGTACTACAGATAGACTTACTAATCAGTTTTGGACTTCCATAAACAAACGCCTGAATCCTATATGGCTATATCAAATAAAGGTGGATTATAAAGAAAGTTACCAGGCGGCGGTTAGAAGCGTTTGGGATGTGGTGCTATCGTCTCATGATCCATATAAGTTATGGACCCAAAAAGTCAGCAACAAGAAGGTGCATCAGCGCGTCAGTACAACCCGAAAACTATTGCACACAGTCAAAAAGCTCACAAACGAATACCTGGGGCACGTGCTGCGCAATGACAGATATCAACTGCTGTAACTCATAACCTCATAACTCGATAACCGTTGGGGTAGCCGAGTTCTTTAGTGTAGACCACGGATCGGCAAACGTAGCGTAGGACGTCTTCAGACTCGGTGGAGCGATGATCTTCGCAAGGCGGCTAGCAAGAGCTGGATGACAGTGGCCGAAGATCGTGTTCATTGGCGTGTCATGGGAGAGGCCTATGTCCAGCAGTGGACGAACATAGGCTGATGATGATGAACTCATAATGATGGCCAAAATATGGCTAGTGTCAATCACCAAAAGGCGAGAATTTGTCAAAATTAGACATTATGGCATCGTAATAAGAACCACGGCACGCGTCATCGTGAGTGACTTGATCTATACAGGGAAAACGGCGCTCTGGAAGGCGGAAGAAAGCATGGCTGCGGAATATTAGGGAGTTGGTAACTGTTCCGGATGGCTCAAACAGGGAAAAATTTTCAGAGCTAACGGCCAACATCCAGTAATGGTGTGGCACTTTAAAAATATACCCAAAAAGTGCCAACGGGGTGTTGAAGTTATTTCTTCTCCTGTCTGTGCGTTCTTCCGTCCGTTAGATAGTCCGTCCATCGATTAGGTATAGGGCTGCACCATTCAACCCACAAAAGGAAGACAGTGGCATTGTTTACTGAGTGTTTATGAGGTTGGCCGCAATGAAAACAAAAAATCCATCCAACCGATGTGCCCCAACCCCAAATCGGTTTCATTTAAAAAGCAAAATTAATAAGACAGTGATAGATTACTATACCAATACATTAGGCATATTCGATCCATTAATGAAACAACTGCGTGGTCGAAGTATCGGTCAAAAGCGAGTTTTTAATATAAATATCTAAATATTAGCGACACGTAGAAATTGTAGCTCAAAAGTTAAGATTGCAAATGCTTTCCATGGACTGTTCTTGGTACAAATTAATAGTGTCCAATCCTTGGACACAAGCACAACTGTAAACTGACCACAATCTCACTGCATATTCAACGAATTCTCGAATTTGAAACGAAACGAAGACATCCCCAGCGCAACAAAGGCCACAGTGCAATTCGAAATACCAACAAAATACGTACTATACGAGTATACACGTGCAGGCGACGTGTCATATGTATTCTGGGAGTTTAGAGGCATTCATGTAGAATAAGCAGCTTGAACTAAAGAGGATGCGATGCTGTTTCTTACTCTACATTTTTTGTTTGAAAATTATGCAACTAATTTGGCGAGCTTGATAATTTTAAAGGTGATTATGACAAAAATCCATCTGTTTGCGGCTTAACTCAGAAAGTCTAAAATTAGCAATATAAATGTTTGAAAAAACATGATCCCTACAGGACTTTGTCAAGTAGGGCAAGATTGTTTAGCTTGGCTGCCTTATGGTGTAGGGTATTGTTGGATAAGTCCTTCAAAATATTGTAAGTATTCGAGTAAGGGCATTGAACTATTTTCATAGATCGAAAGAGTAGCAAAGTAAAATGTTGTTCATTAATATGGATGTCAAATCTATCCTATCCTAATTTTATTATATTATAAATTAGTTGATGGCCGCGGCTTCGTCCCGTTTGTATTTTTCTAAAATTTATTTCATGAACACCATCTCCTGACAATAACAAACGCAATAAAAAAATAATTATAAAATTTGGTGCAGTTGATCGGAAGTTTAAGCGCTTACATCCATTTCGGTGATTCATTTTTATTTATTTTTAAAAGATAGAAAGTTCTTGAAGTGAAGATGATGTTTGAATGTGTGTTTGTATATTTATTAGTCAATCACGAAATGAGACTTAAAATTAAGATGACTCACGTCGTACAGTTCGCATAAAGATCTGAATTAAGAAATAGGATACTTCATATCCCGGTAATGCGAAGTGGCCGAAATGTCGAGGTAAATATTGTTTGTGTGATAAGTCCCGTTTAGTATAATAATTATGAGTGGAAATCACGAAAGTTAAAACAAGAATTTACACTAAAGACTATATAATGACATGCTAATAATGTCACAGGGATGTGGTGCTCACGCTTAGCATTCTCACGTTTATGTCATGTAGATTTATTTCGTATCGGTTAGGTAAAGATGTGAGCAGCAGTATCCTGTCGAGCTGTGCTGCGTTGGAGTGGATTGCATCATATTTTTATCTCTGTTGATAGTACGGGTTGACTCAGATATCTTAGAATTTTCCAGATAAATTAATATTCCCAGGTTAGAAAATTAAATCATTAACCCTAGGTTTCGGGTGACAGTTCTGTACATTTTGACAGTATTTAACACTGGCTTAGCAATGAACTCGGAGTTAGACAGTTAACTCTGGTCCGCGCCAGTTCGCCTTAATGTATTCGTCTCCAGTTCATACACATCTCACTACTGGGCACGTGCCTTCCCTCAGAATGAGAGGGTTTTGACTCTAGTTACAGCCCGGGCTTGTGCATTGATTCATTTAAACCCAAAATTGAGCTTTTCGTAGGTGTGCAACTGACGTGTGCAGTTATCCTCGCGATAATCCTTCATCGAAAAGCTATTGTAATGAATAAGGTTTTCATTTCCAAAGTCTAAAAATGTAAAGGTATTTGAACATAAAACTGCCGGTGAGACACACTCATAGTGAAAAAATACGGATAACTCCCGTCTATGAACGAGTTTAAGAGCTTATTACACTTGGCTAAATTTAGGATTATAAATGATTTAGAAACCTAATTTAGTAAAGTGTAATCGCGTTTAGCTAGTAGTAAGGATCCCAATTAGAAGCAAGAATGGCTTCTGACAAGCTGAATGATTTAGCGTTTTATAATTAGGATGACTAAGCTTAGCCAAGTGTAACTAATAAGCCCTTTAGCTCGACTGTTTGGGGCTAATTCGCAGCCATCCAATAGGGAACGTGCAGAAACTATAGGCGGCAGCACTAATGCGACAGAAGAGACACTATGCGGATAGTCAAAGAAACTTATCTGGGTAAAACAGTCAAATTGTTGGCACCAGTTGGCAGCACCGTCTATGCGCACGTTCCGTATCCGATGCAGCGGCTGCCAAACGTGCACTGCGCGCCACCGCTCTGCTCGCGCGCCTGCTCAACGAAGCTGACAGCGACACACAACTACCCCCGTTTTCATCGTCATTTTTATTATCATTGTCAAATGTAGGGTAGCACACAACACTAACTTTGTAAAGGTTCGCTCACACTCACCGTTATAGAGATAGACGTGAGTTATCCATATTTTTTCGCTATGAATGTAAAGGTCTATATAAATTAAGTAGTGGGGAATAATCCGCAGCAAATGTAGTCATTTTTTGTCATTTCTGATTTGTTTCAGTGCATAATTTTTGTCACATCGAAGCGGTTAATCAAGACGTACAAATAGTTACAAAGTCAGCCGCAGAAATTAAATTCTGTGTTTTCTCAGTTCTTGTTTAATTTAACGATGTCCTGTTCCGCGAACGATCGTGGTGTCTCTACTCCATCACTATAAAGTTTCATTGTTTTTAAAGTTGTCTCTTGGAATGTCACAGTTATTTTTAACGTCTTTGTAATACTTTCGAGTTATTGCCTTGTTTTTAGGCGGGGTTCAATGAATTGTGGAGTGAATTGGAGTCTTAGGGCAAAGGGATTATTTTTACTGGATATTATTTTATGTAAAGAAATTTCGAAGACGTGATATTTTTATTTTTTTGCAAAAATGTATTGGAGAAGCGTTTTGAGTGCGTACCTATATTTCACTTAAACAAGCATGTTTATCGAAGTTCTTATAAATATAAATGTATTTTTCATTGCTCTTCTGTGTATTCTTCGTGTATCTACAACTCCTTCTGTACCAGACCAGCTAGACTAGACTGTACGTACAGTCAGGGCCGGTTTTAAGGGCGTATGGGGTGGTAACTACAGCAGGTCATCGCGTGCGCCAGAAATATGATATTTTATTATTACATGACAGTAAATAAACGGTCGTCTAAAGTGTCATTATCATAAGTCAGTGTCATTAAGATTCTCTTTTCAGCTCATCTGACGGTTTTGAATGCATTACACTTTAAACAACAACCAAGTGTACTGAAACAGTTGACACAAAAAAAATAACTAGTGTAACCTACTCAATCTTAAGTTTCGAATTCATTTCGTGATATCTCGTATAAATACTTATAATATTATGCCTTTTACAAATGTAGATGTTGTTCAAGATAATTTAGTTCGTAAGTTTTCTAACAGATGCCGCTGGAATCAACGTCCAAACGCATTCCTGAATCTCGGTATCGTTTGGTCGTCTCAAATTCTACATTTTTATTTTATCTGTAAAATTGGCTTAATGGCTTTACATGAAACAATTGAGACCAGAATGCACGTTTTACTTCACTTTTCGCTTACATTACAAGCCTTGCCTTTTTGCCGACAGATAGCGTCTAACTTAGCTAACTCAGATTAGCTAATTTCGAGTGGGTTTTTAACTTACATTTAAGAATAGAATGAATTATCTTCTTTCCATTCGAAATTATAGGTTCTTAATTAATTAATTATAAAATAAAGTAAGTAAATTGAAATATGCGTAAAGTTATGAACAGATGCATAAATTATAAATAGGTCTCCAAAAGTCCCGAACAACCTGAATAACGAAGGACTGATAATTTTCATCAGCGTCCAGATGTTGCCGAAAATATGTCGGAACACACGAGCGCTAAGGCATTTCGTGCGCTGGAACGCAATTAGTGAAGTGAAGAAATAATTTCGGGCTGTGGTTCACAGATTTAATCCTAGTTCGGCTGGATTACTGCAAACGTTTGGACTGTTGAATGAGAAACTGGGGTTATAATAATGCTCGTGACACATACGCAAAAGATTTTCGCGCATTTTTTAGCAACATGCAATTTAGATCAACATGGAGGATTTGCTGAATATCTGTTTATCAAAGCGCAAACATTGGGGAGGCCTCTGTTCAACAGAGGACGTGGAAATGAGGAGTTTTTGGATTTTTTTAAATGGCAGACCCAAAAGATTGAAAACATAAATTATATAATATTTTAGCCATTTTGAAAAACTCCTGAGGTCTCTAGTTTACAGATGCACTATTACCTACTAGTAGTGTCCGAAACGTTAACCAATTCCTCAGTGCATTGCATATGAGTACGTAAGTAAGTAGTAGTTCATCTTTCTGGGCCTATATATACGAGTATGTCCCACTGCTTGTCACAGGTCACAGGCTTGACGGTCAGATAGCCTAGTTGTTAGAGAACCTGACTACGAAGCTTGAGGTCCCGGGTTCGATTCCCGGTCGGGGCAGGTATTTGTGTAATATATTGTGCTCGAGTCTTGGATGTTTGATATATATTTAATGTATTTAAGTATGTATTTATCTGTATAAGTATGTTTATCCGTTGTCTAGTACCCATAGTACAAGCTTTGCTTAGTTTGGGACTAGGTCAATTTATTGGTGTGAAATTGTCCCGTGATATATATATTTTTTTATAGTTTAGATTGGGAATTTCACACACACTATTAAATTACTTCGCAGGCATGTGCAGCTTGCCTGATGTGTGCCTTCATCACAAAGCTCGGTTTTCACTGTCCGATTCTTTAGTTAGTTTTGTTATAAAAATCTTTTCGTGTATACTCCTTCCGACTGTACCGAGCAGATGGCCCCGCATTTTTGCGTGAACACGTCCCGGCGTTACCTGCGCATTTATTTATTGATTTATGCAAAAACGTTTGTTTATCGCAAGTCGGTTATTATGGCGGTTGCTCCCATGCAAAGTTTGCGAGGGAATCGAAATCGGGTGAAATTATTCTTTAGGCAAGTTCGGAGTTATTTTCAACAGGTTCGTCTGGTTATAGAAAATTGTTTCGCAAATTATGTTCACGAAACAAGTAGGTATTAATAATTGATAAGTTCAGGAGTTTCTTTGCTGGTCCGTATGTATAAACTAGAACATTTTACCTAGCTAATTTGCTATCACAATTTGGTCCCATGATCGTTGTATAATCTGTCTGGAAGTGATTGCTTTTAAGCGATAAGATTGGCTGTTGTTTACCCTATAGTTTCGCCATGTCCGTCTGCTTAGAGTCTGATGATATTATTAGGCTGTTAATTTGCGTTGGTATATAAGTAGGTACATAATAATATCTTAATTACGCGGACAAGGTGGAGGATTAAGCCCATAGTGTGGGATAAAGTGGGGTCTTTTAAAACAAAGTATGTATCTTTAAAGTATACTCTCTACAAGCTGAACCGTATAATACATATTGCATTGTGTCTACTATACCAAAACTTTAATCCGGAATACGTTTCCTTCGTGCCTCTGCTCTATCATACTTACAATGACAGAGTGACGGTGCACACTATTAATAATAAGTTGTATAACTTTAAATCTTAACAAATGACCCTAGTTATTCGCAACTTTGCTGATTAAGTCAAATGACATCAAATGATTAAGCTATTTGAGGTGATGCATTGACCTAAAATGTATTGAAACAGAATCCGATTTTTATTTCTCATTGTTTGCCAGAACATACAATCTTACCACAGGTTATCTGCCTAATCATTATTGTAGGGGCCGCTACCGAGTTTCCGTAGGGCTCCTTGTTGAGATTGTAGTCGAAGTAGATAGTTAAAGTTATGACTCTTCTTATAATTTATTGGTAAGTATAAATAAGTTAAACTAATAAAGTAGTATATCGAGACCGTGTATCTTTGACGTTAGTTTCAGAGATTAAGAGTGAGAGCGAGTGAGCGAGAGAATGGGACCGCGCAGTACGCGTTGAGATTAATTTTTATTGTAGTTTTTAGGTAATTATTGCTGTGGTCGGCACTACCACGCAAATTAAAGTAGAGCGCGCGTTAAGCTAGAAATGACTGTGCGGTGTTGAACCGTACAATTATTAGCCGACAATTTTTGACGCAGATTATTGATTGCCAGACAACGTTTCGCCGAGTACCAAGTACTTAAGAAACACCGGTTACTCATGTAACATGTGTCTGGATCAGAAGTCTCCCATATCGATAGAGATTTCTTTTCTACGGCACTTCGTTTACTACAAATAAATAGCTGTATTTTTTATTTAAAACAGATATCAAAAATAAATACAAGATTTAGTTCGACAACTCTGCGGCCTTGTAAAACCCTAAGTGTGATCTTTTTTTAACACACGCTTCGATCAAGTAACAAATTAGTGTAGATTTTTATGGTAAGATCTATGGTAATACTATGAAAAAAGTAACATTCAAAACTTAATGCAGGAAAGCACCTCAAACACTTTAACAGAACTCGCAACAGCATTCAAAAAGCGCTCCAAAAAGCCTTGGACCCTAAATCGTATATTATAACAATGTTATGAGTCGTCCGTTTGTTCGTCGACATTTGCGACAAACTGCGCGGACGTGGCTCTATGACTGAATCGAAAAAAATGTCTCGAACATCGCCGGCATTTTTATGTGTGTCTCGACTGGTTTCCGGGAGGTTTTAGCTCTGTAGAGAAACGCAATGCATTTCGTGATGTAAACCTGTTTCTCCTCATTAAGTACTGTTAAAGGTTGTAAAGCTATTGTTAACAATATACATGTATTAACTCTATCGTGTGGTCTATTGCTAAGAGTGTCCAAGCAATGCTGTTATACTGATCATATTTATACAATATACGTATTGCCCTGACCAAGGATTTCCTTTAATCTCTAATAATTACCACGATATTGGTTAACTTGGTTCTTCATCTATTACTAACCATTACCCGCGGATTCAATATCGTGGCAGAATAAAAAAATGTCTAGCTCTTTCCCGTTGCATTTTGGGAAATCCTTTAGCGAAAACTTTTGTCCTCAATTTTTATTGAGGACAAACTACAACAAACTACAGGCGCCGTATAAATCCGATTCTCAACATTTTGCTTAAATTTTGAACGTGAAGTCAGTTTCACGCTTATAATTACCCGGGTTGCTTAACTACACACTACACGCAACTACACACTCTTAAACACTCACAGAAAAAATGAATCTTAATCTTGTTAAAAGTACTCAATAATTCTTTTACCACGACTGTTCATTATATATTTCCTGAACGGCGCGACCTTTTCCATATTTTGGATGTCAAACGAGCCAATCTCCTCATATCTAGCAATACTTGACTCTATTGACTTGCATGCTTCTTACATGCGGCAATGCCACATCGCTATTTAGACGATGCACTGGCTGCCAGGTGGCCGCTGCATGCATTTAAATCGGCTGTTACACACTCGTTCCGGTTATATCCAGCTCAAACCAGTTCTTACCGCTTACCTGGGTTAGCGCGAAACGGAATAATAGAATTGGCTGAAGTGTTAGAATGGTGAGTGGCCTGAAGAATTTTATAATGTAATCACCTCGGCTTATACGTCCCACTGCATGGCATAGAAATGTATTTTTTTGCTGTGTATAGAGTTTATGTAAATCAATCTTTTTTCTCTCTCTTTTCTCTCATGAAGATACCGAACCGGAAGAGTGGGGTGGGTTAGGTATGTTTTCAGATACAACACCTTATCACACGACCTTTGCCATACTAGTCATCATTGAATTCATGTAAAAAAGTTTAGACACGGTGCCACGCCCCTGCGACTTAGAAGAAAAACTATGAATCTGTTGAAACCAATGAATCTGTTGCGTTCATCTAATAACCAAGTAAGCCGTACCTGTAACCCACCCACTAAGGGGTTCGCAAAGACCTCAATTTCCTTGATGCAGGTCAAAAAGTCACACGCTTACACGTGTTCATGAATATTGCCTCTCCTAAAAGGTTGAAAACGAAGCCTGTTCAAGTATTCAAACATTTGCCGCATCTAGATTCAAATAAAACCAAGCCACAAAAGCGGCGCACACATAATTTATCAATTTCCATCCGAAATAAAATTCACAATTCCGGCCGCGACGTAATTTGGGATTACTCTAACTTTCCTTCTGTTTCATAAAAATTCAGGTGGACCAGCGGCATCTTATGCCTTCCTGATTAAAAGTTCCCATTTTACGAGTTACCCGCTTAGTCCGCGCGCTTTTATTTCCCAAATAGGCCCTTGGAGCGGTGCGGTCCTTTTAAATGCACGCTGTTATGAACGGAGGGGCCGTGAAAGCGGAGTAGGTAGCGTGTGTTCGGCTTATGTTTGACTGATCACCTGATTTGGGCCATTATTTGAGCGTTTCTACCGCCTTAATTTCATGGTCACATTTTCTATGAATTGGTTGTAGATTTTGATGGCGTTTTTGGTTAATTATTAGAGACCTTGTACCTACTTACTAGATAACTGGAAACTGTATCAGAATCTTCTGCCATTTCTACAAAAAATGTGTCCACGGAACAAAAGCTCAAATATTAAAAAAAAAATAAAAAAAAAACAATTTTCAATTTTCATTTTTTTTTTGAATTGATAATAGGTACTTCTATTGAAAAACTGCAGATTTACGCTCAGTTATTAAGTAAACGTAGGTTTTAAGCTCCCTTGCCGCAGTCCAGATTTGCGTTCGTGGAGCGTTTTCCTTCCTACATTATGTACGTATACGCAATTATAACGCTGTATGTAAGATTCAGAATATCTTCGGCCTAAGTCGTTACCCTGCTAAGTACATCGATGGCCCCTACGTAAACCATCGAAACTCAAAATTGCCGTTTTTTTTTATTCGTGTAATCTACTGCTTTTAAGCCATATTTTACACCCTCGAAAGGAAAAAGAAAATTCTTATTTTTAAGCAGATATTTGAGTCGTAAAACATCGAAAACATTATAACATTTCCGTAGTGGATCATCGTAAGTCTACATTCGATTGTTTATGTGGGAATAGTTGTCGTGTAAACGAGACGAAACTAACAGCTTCAATAGTATACGTCGCACAAGCCCGCGAAGCGATCAGTTGGCAACAAGCGACCAATCAGCTAATAACGTTACAATTTTACTATGATTTTTGTTTTTAAAACACGTAATAATGAGGTACAACAGATTTAATGCGTCGAGATCTAAAAAAATCTTGGTTTGATAACAAAAGACAGTGCAGCCACCGATAATGAAAAACCTAAAGCTGGTAAGTTTGAACATTTTTAGTGATTATATTTTAAAAAGATTGTGTATTTTACGTTGTTAATAGGAATAGTGTGCAGTTACGGTCAAGTTATTGACAAATAATTATTAATTATGAACATTTAATAGCATTACCGACTTAAATAATCGAAACTGCCAGTTTCAATATTGTACGTTGGAATTTACTATTGACTTGGTATCGAAACTGCCAGTTTCAATATTGTACGTTGGAATTTACTATTGACTTGGTATCGAAACTGCCAGTTTCAATATTGTACGTTGGAATTTACTATTGACTTGGTATCGAAACTGCCAGTTTCAATATTGTACGTTGGAATTTACTATTGACTTGGTATCGAAACTGCCAGTTTCAATATTGTACGTTGGAATTTACTATTGACTTGGTATCGAAACTGCCAGTTTCAATATTGTACGTTGGAATTTACTATTGACTTGGTATCGAAACTGCCAGTTTCAATATTGTACGTTGGAATTTACTATTGACTTGGTATCGAAACTGCCAGTTTCAATATTGTACGTTGGAATTTGCCGTTAACTTTGTATCGAAACTGGCAGATTCGATATTGTATTGTGTTGATCAGAATATCAATCTATCATTAGGGACTAGTATTTTTCAGATTCTTCGCTACCTGCAACTTGTACCTTTGGAGACACAGAATGGGCCACCCTCGAGGGAATAGTTGACGAAGAACTATCTTCAGACAGAAACTTGGCTACGCCACATTTCTCTATTCTGGAAGCGACGGTAGAAAAAGTACTAATTGCAATAAACATTAAACAGTGATAAGAAGTCAATTATTTTAAGTAGCTCAGTAAATACTCCAGTGCCATTCCCATTACAAGACTTTGAAATCTCAATACAAAGCCAAACTGAAGATAATAAGCAACATTAGAAGTTCGTTTTCTCCATTGACACCGCTACCGACTGAATCCGGGAAACTACCTACACCTACCAGTAGTCCAGGCCCCATAGCTAGCGTTAGCTCTCTTATAACAGTATCAGAGTGTGATTCGCCGAGCTCGACCATTTCATTAAACCAAAAGAGAAGGTCTACATTCAAAGCAAACCCAGGAAAAAAAGAAAAAGATGTGTCGTTCTACGTGCAAATTAAAATGTTACGATAAATTTGATACCGACACCCGGCAAAGAATATTAACCAATTTTCGGAAATTAGGGGTACATACTCAGCAGTGGGAACATGTAGACAAATTTACCGAAAGGCAACCAAAAAAGTAAGAGAAAGTAGTTGTAAACTTTATTTGAATAATAACTTATCCTTCAAAAAAATGTTTTCCTTGTTCAAAGAATGGGATCAGCTGCCAAACTATAAAAGCAAATCTGTCACACTACGTCAGTACTAACACTGATAATTATAGTGAATGAGCACATGAACGTTGGATTCTATGTCCCAAAGAAAGACATTTGCGACAAATGTCGTGCATTTTCAAATGAGGCAAACCCGACTGAAGATCAAATAAGTGCCCAATCTCAGCATATAGAAAATAAAAAAATTGCAAGAAAATTTAAAGCAGATGACAAAATAGTAGCTCAAAACACACCCGATGTTGTTTGTGGTACATTTGACTTTTAATATTGAATTGTCCACTTGGAGATATTGGACTTGCTGTATTATAATATAAGCGAAAATTTTTGTAATATGGAACAAAGTCAAAGAGGTCAGGGTAGAAAAAAATGCACCGAATTGTCTTTTCTTTAAATACGATTTAAAGGGCGAGCAATTTTGCTTAAACACAGTTATCACTACTAGAAGAAGTGGGAAAATAATGAATGATGACGCTGAACTTATGATGGCATATGGTAACCTGCTGACTGTTACAGATGCAAAATATAAAGATCTTATTTCTTTATGTCAATCGGGGGTGATACCTATCACCTAAAAAATTAAAAAAAAAAAAATAAACAGTAATACAGTACAGTATTGGTGATAATGTTGACGATTCTAATTAGAATATTATATGCTTACTTATATTTCATATTTTGTTGGAAGTTAGTGAGCCAAAAAGGTATTTCGTTTTTTTTTTCTCATATAAGTAAGTAAGATTCATTCATTCGTGCAATAAAGAGTTTTTGAGAAGTTTTTTATTTAGTAATTTAGAGCGTTTGGATACATTTATGTTGTATGTTACGAGTTTTCTTATAATAATTTTTATTTATTTACTACATCTGTAGTTTGTTGAGAACTGTTTTGATTTTCACTAGCCATTACTAAGCAGTAATTATAAAATAATAAGCTGTGATGATAACAGTGATTTAAAAGTCTGATTTCTAGAAATAAAAAAAATATTTTCTGAATAAAGTTTTCAATTAACAAAACAATACTGATTTTATTTAAGTACTCATACTAAAAAGTGTCTCAAAAAATTATGCGTTTATATTGAAACGGGTAAAATAGCTATAATAGAGATTTTTTTGTGGCGTAGACCATCTACACTACCAGTTACGTTAGCTACCGCAGTACTGCTGTCGAAGTAAATAATCGAAACTACCATTTTGGATAAGACCTTTAAAAATAATTCCGGCGTAAAAAATCGAAATTGGCAGTTTCGATACATGTAATTCTCTTTATCACGACGTATGCTATCGAAAGTCAAATTTCCAGAAAACTATTATAATTTTCCTGAAAATAAAAATCCCGCAAGATAAATACTTACATTATTAGTTATTATGGATATATTATGAAGTCAATGTAATATTTATATTTTCGGAATTATACCATAAACCAACTTCAAAACGCTATACTGAAAAGTGCAGAAATTGACTTTCGATGATTTACGTAGGGGCCATCGACATTTTTAAACAATTTCACTTTTTAAGCCGGTCAAAAAGTTCGGACCATTACCCACCTTTTTGGTAAAGGAATAACGTCGATATCGACTTTAAAAAGGTTGTAAATGCAGTGCACGAAAAACTACACATCGAAAAAACTCCTAAATCCTATTGGGGATTCTGTTTGTACTAACAATGTTTTGCTACCCACGTGCCTGTTAGGATGCCCGAAGTTTTGCCATGTTTTAGTTAAATATGTAGTTGCATTGTGGTTAGGTTAGGTTAGTTTTTAACAAATTATAATTATAAATAAGATAAGTTGTATCATCTTTCTTTAAGTATTTTTTCATCCAGTATGGTAATTAAGTGCTTTTTCAAACCACCTGCTCGACAATGCCTTATTATATATCATGCAAACCTCTCTCAAAGTAAGTCATTATAGCCCTTGGTTTTCGCCGGGCAGTAATGTTGTACTGAATTTCATTATAACCCGCCGAGCAGTAATGTGATTCTCACTTCTCGTAGTTCTTATTGGTATGCACTTAAAGTCTAATTTCAAAATCGCCCGGCGTACAGGCCGGCGCGCAGCTCGTACACGTGCTGGTCGCGGCGGCGCAGCCCGTGCTGCTGCTGGTGCTGGTGCTCACCATGCTCAGCCCCGCGGGCAGGCGCCTCATTTATTTGCAGTTCCGCGGCCGAACCAAAACAAAGTCAAATACTAAACAAAAGCCGCGAGTGTTTCAATACGCTGCAATTTTAAGTATCAAAACTGCAAAAGAAGATAAAACATTAAGAAAATATCGAGTGACGAAAGTGATTTGACTCCTGATTCCATTAAATTAGACGCCTTAGGACCACTTGCACAGTTCAGGGTAAAAAAATTAAATCGGTAACCCTGGGTTAAGAATGACAGTTCCATACATTTTGACACTTGTTAACCCTGGGTTACCAGTTAACTCGCTCGGAGTTAAGTAGCTAACCCAGGTCTGCGCAAGCCGGCCTTAGAAATTGTTAATAATGTACTCCCAGAGAAGTCGAAGGAAAAATACTTAAAAGCTTACAAAGATTTCGACAAATGGAAAACTGCGAAAGGCGCAAAGTCAGTGTCAGAATCAGTGCTTCTGGGTCTATTTCGAGTATTTTTCTAGTAGCCTTGGTTTTTATTGTCTCGCAAAAGGTGAGAAAAGTAGAGTATACTCCTCGGGGATAAAACTGATTTTGCCTTGGGCGCGCTTAAATCCTTCACTGCTCTCAGGACTCCATCTTAATTCCCTCGCTTCGCTCGGGAATCAACTAAAAACCCCCTCGCTACGCTCGGGAGTTAAATCTGGAGTCCCTCGATACGCTCAGGATTCAATATCGCGCCCGTGACATAATGCAGTGCTTTATCCCCTTGGTGTACAATCTACTATTAACGCATTCAACTCCTGACGTAAAAATTAAATCGGGACTTGGCAGGTTTACTATTCTATATATAAAATCTACTAGAAAATGGATTTGACATTTTATCAATTTTATATTTCTAATTGATTTATTGATTATTATCTTTACAATTATTATCCAACACTGTGCGAGATGGGAGAGATATATAGATTTTTTTCACATAAAATTGACTCGTGATTGACCCCTATCTCATCTGATGAAAAGTGTAGATGAGGTCAATCTCACTGGTTCAGTAACAGCCTTTTCACTCTCGTCTTGGACAGCCCTAGGTTGTATCTATCTGGAAATACAGACGATGGGAGATAATTCCGTTCCTTAGCAGTTCGGAAAGACGAAGAGCACCGCTTTGCTCGAATCTAGATTCGAATTTCGATTGTGTGGAGGTAAAAAAATGTGGTAACATTGATGTACAGTACTTTTAACTAAGAGTTGTTAAGCTATAATTATATTTGGACGCTTATAGGTGTAGTGTCGTTCAAAGTGTTAAAGCATAACGTTCCTCGGACAACGCCATATATGTATTGATTGCAGACGAAGTTGAAGTGTGCTTTTGAAAGCCAACATGTACGTACCTACCTCAATGTTCTTGGACAGCGCCTTCTATTCTTTTTTAAAGTTAAAATATTATTCCATAGGAATGCATTACCTAGATATTACGTATCCCATGTTTCAAATCAGATTTTTGTCTATCTGTTTCCCAAGTTTCATTTTCATGATTAACTAACCAACATCCTAACATCTTCACAATTTTCCTCATAGAAATAATATTTGTAGGATGGAATGTAAAAGAGGTCAGCCGTTTTGAACCATGTCGAATACAGCCACCGTTCTAAAAGCGCAGTAAAAGGTATAGACAATAAAATATAACCGTATTTGGTTTGAACCACTCATATCTAATACACTGGGTTGTCGTAATCGTAAAGCATCTACCACTCTTGTGCTTTATGGCCTAAATAAATATTAAGAAGGGTCAGCATTGATCAATGGATGCGAGGACTTAAATATACTGAGTTTATCTGAAGTATATTGGTTTTGATCGTATTAAATTTTTAGTAACACTTTATACGTGGACGTTAAATGACTCTATTGCCAGCGCGATGTTTCTGTACATTTGCAGCAAAAATTGGAAACGTTAGCCACATTACAGTATGTAACCATAGCTCCTCAGATTGGGACTAAAATTGAAAATAAAGTAAATATAGATAATGGTACGGAACCCTTCGTGTACAAGTCCGACTCGCACTTGGCCAGTTTTTTGAAGTGAAACTTCTAATGCGACTTCCAACAAGGTCGCGTTAAACGTTTAACGCTACTATGGAGGGGGTATGCAAGCATTAGTATATGTACTGCCAAAGCAAGTAATCTCGCATTGTATATATGTATACTAACGGATGTTAAAACTTCGATAAAAGAAATGGCATGTAATGTAAAGTTTGTGCAGGCATATGGACATGGAATACTTAGGACGAATCAGGAATATGGCGAGTTAGGTATATGACCAGTTAGGTAAGTGTCGAATTAGGAATATGACCAATTAGGAATATGACGGATCAGGATCAAATCGTTGTCTCTTTATCATTATATTATGTTTAAAATTTTATAATAAGTGTGTAGTATACTTAATTACTGGATACCCTTGAACCTAGCCTTTTCTATACTTAATCGATTCCACCAAAGCTCAGTCAATTATTTGCGTACTTTTACATACACGTCAAAAACATATTATCGTATCCTTTGACAGCCTAAACTGAGGCAACTCAGGCAGCAAATTGAAGTGGACTTTCACCAGCAAATATTACCTTCACTTGGTACTTTATCCGTATTATATATTATGTAAATTTGAGCTAAATGTTTACGCATGAGAGTATTTATTCACGGCTCAGTGAAGTCGGAGTGTTATACATTTATACTTTTTGACCTTGTCAGCAATGGTGGGTTAGTGGTTTGAGCAATGGCTTCTCAAGCAGAAGGTCGTGTCGTGGGCCCATGCCCTCTGAGTTTTTCCGAATTTTAGTGTGAAATTAGTTACTGTTGTAGTAGGTAATGTTGTAAATTCTGCAGACATTCGTTTAATGCTGGCACTCTAGTGCTATATTTGAATTTAAAAAACTGGCCAAGGGCGAGTTGGACTCGCGCACGAAGGGTTCCGTACCGTTATCTATAGAAACGGCAAAAAAATCACTCGTTTTATATGGGAGTCCCCCCTTAATATTTGTTTAATTTTAATTTAACATTTTATTTTTAAAGTGAATATATAACTAAATATTCTGTGAATATTTCAAGCGTCTGACTGTTGCCGTTACCAATATCGAGCAAAAATGAGCAAAAAAATCACGTTTGTTGTATGGGAGCCCCCTTAAATATTTATTTTATTCTGCTTTTTAGTATTTTTTGTTATAGCGGCCACCAAAATACATCATCTGTGAAAATAACAACTGTCTTGCTATCACGGTTCATGAGATACAGCCTGGTGACAGACGGGCGGACAGACAGCGAATTCTCAATAATAGGGTCCCGTATTTACCCTTTGGGTACGAAACCTTAAAAAGAAGCAATGTATGTATGTATGTATGTATGTAAACTCTTTATTGTACAAAAATAAGGAAAAAAAGAAATACATTATTGACAACCGTTGAAATGCTTGTACAAAGGCGAACTTATCCCTCAATGTCTCAATGTCTGCAATGGAATCAAGAGACATGTGTGATTGATCTTTCAGAGAATAAACTATTATAATGGTAACCTTGGAGTTTATGCTTGAATCAACCAAAATTATTGCATAATAGTACCTGCATTTGAATTTTACCTTGAGCTTTACGGTGAAGGAAAACATTGTGAGAAAACCTGGATACAGCTGCGAAGACATTCAATGGTGTATGTGAAGTTCCAAATACGTGCTGGGCTCGCGTGGGAGCTACGTTTCAAATCCTCTTATTCTGAGAGAAGGCCTGTGCCATGCAGGCACTATATATAGACTGGGATAAGATCCGGCAACGGCAACATCAAAACATCCATTATCATCATCTGTATCAGTTAGCGAATATAACAAATCCCTGAGATTAGTTTTTTACTCTTATACACTGACGAGCAAAAATAAAGGGTCGGTTACAGAAATGGCGATAGCTACAAACCCGGCTATGATAGCTTCTTCGGGTGAAATGAGTTTAGTAAAGAGTTTTATTCTTAAGAAGAAAAAGTTCAATGGAGAATAAAACTCTTTACTAAACTCATTTTACTCGAAGAAGCTATCACAGCGGGTTTTGTAGTTATCATCATTTTTGTAACCGACCCTTTATTTTTGCTCGTCAGTGTATTTACTTATAAGTGCGTTTGAGATGTAGTGCT
Organism: Archips crataeganus; assembly: GCA_947859365.1. NCBI lineage: Eukaryota > Metazoa > Arthropoda > Insecta > Lepidoptera > Tortricidae > Archips > Archips crataeganus. Next base: position 22,297,195 of record OX402051.1, on the reverse strand, counting down.
GGCGGAGAACGGATGGGATTAGCTGGGCTGAAAGAAGAATGAATGAATAGGTTTTGGATTTGGTAGAAGAGGAAAGGTTTGGTTGAAGACGATTGTAAATAGGAGAGGAAATATTCTGGGGCATCTGATAAGACATGACAGTTAAATAAATAAAACCGGCCAAGAGCGTGTCGGACACGCCCAAGGTAGGGTTCCGTAGCCATTACGAAAAAATCAAGTAATATTTTTCTAAGGATTTCGTATGTGTACGGAATCATCCAAGTTTAGGTATGTTTTATACCTTAGGCTACTATTTACTCTTAAACTACAAATAATTTCCAAGCAATCTTAGCCGCTATAATTTTCCTAGTAAATTTGATATATTTACTACCATTCTGAATTTTTTCAAATTTTTCCACCTAAAAGTTTAGATTTTAGAGGGGGGGGGGGACGCTCGATTTTAATGAAAATTTTCACTTTAAAGTTGAATATTTCGCAAACAGATCGCTGAATAGAAAAATCATGTTAGCTACCCCGCAATGGTTTTAAAAGACCTATCCAACGATACCCCACACTATAGGATTAGTCGAGAAAAAAAAAATCACCCCCCCTTTACGTCTATGGGAGGTACCCTAAAAAAAATTATTTTTTTATTTTTTATTTTACCACTTTGTTGGCGTGACTGATATGTATATTCATGCCAAATTACAGCTTTCTAGTACTAACGATCTCTGAGCTTAGCCGCGGACAGACAGACAGACGGACAGACATGGCGAAACTATAAGGGTTCCTAGTTGACTACGGAACCCTAAAAACTATATCGGAAGGGCGAATAGAAGGTAGATGAGGAAGAGGAAGACCGAGACGGTCATTATTTATAGATCAAGCCAAAGAAAAAGTCAATGTTATGTCGTATCAAGAGCTGAAATCGTTTGCAGAGAACCGAGCAGAATGGCGATTTCTCCACCGATAAGAGCTGGGCTTACTTATTACTTACTTAAAGGCCAAAGAAGAGTCTATTAATCATAGTCACAGAATAAGTAATAAGTAAGTAACTAACGTACAGAAGGATCACTCTCGAACAAAGGTCAACTTTAGGTATAAAAACTTTCCTACTCCTACTGCGTGCACGCCAAATTAAAACTTATCGTGTGATACGAGCGTTCATATTCCGTTGGGCACCGCTGATCTGAAACCAAGGGCACAGGGTTCCCACTCGCCCATATTTGGTAGGTATATAAATCAAGAAAGATAACAGTGCGTATTAATTCAGTAAACTACCTTTAGTATGTAAGTAAGTTATTTATAATATCGTTTAGAAGTCATTGTTTGTTGCAAAAATCACAGAAAAAAAAGATGCTTAATTACGCGGGACGCGGCTAGCGTGCGAGCTGAAGGCCGCGCGACAACCTACTGCCATACTCCTCCCGGGAGGAGCGCCGGCCGAACATACCTAAACTGCGGAGTGAATCCCCCCTGTCATAGTTGCGGAGACAGGGTCACTGAGAATCGAACATATAAACTTCGTTTATCCCCAAAGCCGATTCCAACAAATCCCTCAACCTTGTCTTCATCAAAAAGACACCCTCTTTGCAAAATTTCAGCCTTTTAGGGGCCAAGGTTTTGCGTTGAGCGTCGATGACTCCGACACTCAGTGACAGACTCAGTTAGTCAATCAGTCAGGACCTATTTTTTAAGTATAGATGAACAGAATTCCTAAACAAAAACTAGTTAACTTTGAACATAAAACTACCGTGAGACTCATAATGAAAAAATACGGATAACTCACGTCTATGATCGTCTCGGTCATATCCGTATTTTTCTACTTCAAGCCTAACTGATAAGGCTGTTCCTGAGGTATGGGAGCGGTACGGGAGGCCTCTCAAGCAGAGGGTCGTCGGTTCAAATCCCGGTTATTTTTATTTTTCGGAATTTATGTGCGAAAATACATTTGAAATTGACCATCGTGACCAAAACATCGTGAGGAAACCTGCATACACCTGCGAAGAAAAACAAAGGTGTGTGTGAAGTTCCCAATCCGCACTGGGCCCGAGCGGGAACTACGGCCCAAACCCTCTCATTATGAGAGGAGGCCTGTGCCCTGCAGTGGGGCGTATAGGTATAGGCTAGGACGATACTGATGATGATGAAACGACGCGTAGCTTCAGTCGGGCGTCATTTGTCACCCCTCCCGTGCCACTAAGCTCCCATACCTCAGGAACAGACTTAGTTAAGCGTTAGACCTGTATAAAACCCATCAACTTGGCTCGCATTTTTTAAAATTAGAAACAAGTCCCTCTGGCCCCGAATCACAGGTTCGTAAATCTCGAGCAACGTGCATTATTAAAGCGGGGCCAAGTTTCGTCACATTCGATAATTTGCAAGTTTTTCCCTGCCAGCGTCGGTATGTGGGTCAAGAGAGAAAACTCTGGAGGGAGCGCGGTTAGGCATGGTGTACACGGGAGAAGCATTTTTTTATTTAATATTTCCAAGCCAGTCATTGCATCGTTTAAATGTTTCACATAGCGTTAAATATGTTGTGAGATATATGTGGGAATTTAAGGTGAATCTGTGTACGAATGATTGATGCGAGAGAGCGGACCGAATGCCTGAGTGATTTCTGTGGAGTGAACGGTATGAGTGAGCGAGTGGAAGTTTGAGATACGATCTGGTGTGCATAAATAAATAAAAAAAATATAAATAAAAATCATTTATCATTTATTCCATCCAGGTTCCATATTTTGTTAGTAACAATGGACTTATAGACTATGTTAGTTAAATGAATTGAAAATACAATACAATAAAGAATAAAAATATGAGAGGGAAGGACCATGGTAGGCCTCTCTCGCGCCACCCCCTACCGCCTCAACGATCTCTTCTCGATCAACGAGCATAGCTGTTACATTTATATTCTGTGTCCAAAGTGTTTTTCCTTAGTTCTCTTTATTTCAATAAATCTCGAATTATATTTCAAAAAGTTCGTTTATTTTCAACGATCCCACAATAATAATATATTTGAGCTATTTTATTTTTTATTTCACTACTTACTATGTATGTACTCGTATATGTATATAACTCTTTAGTGTACAAAAAACACAAAATATATATATTTTTTAATTTATTTACACAAAAACAAACAAATGAAGTACAGAAATACTTATGTTAAAATACATCTGCCAAACTGCATAGCAGTTTGTTGGCAGAAACATTTACTACTTTACTATGGTTTGCATGATAGGGGAGTACCAAGATAATAAGGTTGTAGTTAATTTTTTTATCGTCCATTTCATTAGAAAATTTATTATGTAGTCCATTGGAATGAATTTTGAAATGTGTAATTAATTTAGATTAATTAATAAGTATGGATTTTAGATGATTTCAGCTTAATTAATCGTTTATATTAAAAAGTAAAGAAGTATTATAAAAATTTGATAATATATACATTTTCTCAAAACAATTATTCAAACGATCCTCTTTCCCCGAACTTTATTTTACTAATCTACTTTATTAATTGCATCTTAATTTACAAAACCTTTTGACATGTAACATTGGTATAAAAAATATTAGTCCGAAAGTTCGTTTTATCGTTTACCACCCAGGCGATCCGTTTGCTCGTTTGCCCCCTATACCATAAAAAAAAACTAAAACCTTTTCCGGATTGTGCATGAAGAATTACAGCAGCGCAGGATTAAAATTTAGTGTGGGCAAGATATATTTTGCGAGACCCTATGATGAGATGATGCGTCACACATTAGGTGACAGAATTTTAATTGAGCAAAAAACGAGAACTTTTCACAGCTCAGGTCCCTCAAACCACGAGACCGTAGGCGAGGGGCCGCTTCGCTCATGTCTTGCTGCGGCACTGTTTCATTAAGCTATTTAGCTTCATTTAATATTAAGTTTTTAGCAGAATTTTCTACTTTTGCGTCTTCAAACATATTTTTAAAATCAAAATCGTTTAATGGTATCAAAAGTACAGAATGTTGATAGTGATTAGCACTTCTTTTTAAGTATGAAATACCTGTATCAAGAGGCACCTTTCTTCCGTTATTACAGTTAGAGTTATTACAAAACTTTTTTTTATTTTTATAAAAAAAAGTTTTACAAAAAAAAGACATTCCCTTGAACTTTGCAACATTACTCGTAGTTTTGCGTTAATAGCAGCAACTAGCGTACCGTATTGTATTCATTACACAAACTTGAACTAATCGCATTAAGTTTCCAGCAAAACTTTTCAGTCCAATTAAAAACTTAGTTCAAAAACATTAGTGTGCCTCCACCTTAATAACACACATTCAAATGATGCTGTGTAGATTGTACTTGTGTGCATTAGTGTGCGTTGGTTGATCGCTGTGTATAGCATTGTTAATGTAGGTGTAGTGTAGGCATTGTTTGCTTTGTTTGTGTGTGTTACTGCGGTCGCAGAGAGCGTTTGAGGGATTCGCTGATGGATTGTGTTCCTTCACTGGATGCGATGTAGAGTCGGCTGCTTCCTATCGTTTATTAAAATGCTTTTATCAAGTGTCGGCTTTTGTTTTTTTATGGGGTCAGCGTACTGGGATAATGTTGTTTGTGTAAGATGAGAGTGCGGGAATACGGAATATACATACCTACATACTACCTCTACATTTAGAATGTGGTAGGTAGTGAATAGGTTTTCATGAAACCAATCATTTTTAACACACACATTTTGCTGACCGATTATCGGTTACCGATGTGGATGACAAGGCTGCCGAGCCGAAGTGGGACTGTTACAATACAATACAATACAATGACTCTTTATTGTCCACCACAAAGAAATCAATACAGAAAAACAAGTATGTACATGGAAAAAATATAAGGTAAGCAATAGGCGGCCTTATCGCTTCGGAGCGATCTCTTCCAGGCAACCTTTTCACAAAAGAATGATAGCAAGGAATTTATTACTGCAGGTGGTGCAAATATATAAAAATAAATAGTAATATAAAAACAATTACAACATCAAACACACATAGACAAAACAATATACTTTTAAATATACACCGTGAAATTTTAGTGGTTGTTTTCCCGAAACGAGGTGATTTAGTTTCGATTGTACAATCGATTTATAATTACTATTTTGACTAGAGTCAAAAATCCAATTGTGAAAAACGAAAGTCGAAAATGACCGCAAACCAATAGTAATTAACGCTTCGTTGGTACAAGTAGCGTACGATCGTACGATAGGTTAGGTACCAACGAAGCGTTACTATTGGTTTGCGGTCATTTTCGACTTTCGTTTTTCACAATTGGATTTTTGACTCTAGTCAAAATAGTAATTGTAAATCGATTGTACAATCGATACTAAAACACCTCGTTTCGGGAAAACAACCACTAAAATTTCACGGCGTATAAGCAGGCTATAATTTTATGTACAAGATAGTAAATAGTGCTCCTTGAGTAAGGATCTGAAGGTAGGTAAGGATTGGGCATGCCTTAGGTTAGCACTGTTGTGGGAATCGTTAGGCTAAAATAGCCACGGACTGGATACCACAAGACGGATGGTGGCGACGCCGTAGGCCCAAGAGGCGTTGGCGGGTCGACCTAGACTTATACCTTAGGGACTGGAAGGACACAACTCCAAAGCGGGATGAAAGGAGAAAATGGTGGGAGGCCTTCGCCCAGCAGTGGGATACTTCCCTAGGCTAATTAATGGGTATGTATTACAATACCGAAGTGCGAAAGACCGAATGTATTAAAACATCGAATGGGTCAAAAGACCGACACGATTTTTTTCTGAAACCGTTAACTTTTTAAGATTGTTATAAAACAAACCTAACCTAACCTATTGGGTTCTGTATGATGCCGTTTTAATAAATTCTGAGAAGTTTACGGTTTCAGAAAAAAATTATGTCGGTCTTTTGACCCATTCGATATTTTAATACATTCGGTCTTTCGTATTTCGGTATTGTAATACATACCCCTTATTAATAATAGTAATAACATTTTGGTGACTGTTTTTTGTTGATGTACTGCAATAGTATTTACACAAAAAGTCGTAATGGCCTAGTGGTTAGACCTATGGCCTCCTAAAAAGAGATTCGAACCCGTGCTCGCATCTTCGAGTTTCTCGGTATTTAATTTCGAATCGAATTTAATCACGACGGAAAACATCTGCAGACCAGCGAAGACATTCAATAATGTATGTGAAGTTTCCAATTCGCATTGGGCCCGTGCGGGAACTACAACCCAAGCCCTCTCATTCTGGGAGGAGGCTGGAAACTTTCTTTGCAATGATGGTCTTTCCAAAAGCGCTGGTTATATAAAGTGACATGTAATATAGCCATTTGTGGCCTATTTACAGAATAAATGTCTCACTGCTGCTACTTTATTGCTGCATTGACAATAAAATCAATGTCGATGAGGGAAATATTTGAGTTTGCAAAGGATTTGCAGCCACTTCGGTGTTGTGGATGTTTATGGAAGATACCGTTTACTTACTATAAAGTTTCAAATGGGGAACGAAAAAGAATAAAAACACTTTTCCTTATCTTCTTTCTTCTCTCCTTTGCTTCTGACCAGCGGTTGATCTCTATTTTCACGTAATAGTTAATGCAGATGAGACTAAAGACAGCTCGCTGGTTCCGTAAAACCCTATTCAGTCTGGCTTTGAATATTCCTAAATTGTATTTTAAAAACAGACCACGGTAGCGAATTCCATTCCTTAGCTGACTGCGATATAGAAGACGAAGCAACGCGTTTTTTTAACTCGCTTTAAAATGTATTGTGTATCCGACTAATATGTGGTTTCTCATTTCAGATTCATGTCATGCGCTGATTGCAAACGCTATGCTAACTTTACGTAAGTGATAGTATAATTGCAATATTATATTAATAAGGAACACTTGAATTATGCAGGCACTTTTGAACCAGTCATAGTGACTTGTCCTTTATCAACTAGGTACTAGTTTTAACCCTCAGGTTTGTCCGTGTTAGAAATCTATGAAAAAAGGTTATATACTCGTAGGGATCGCAGGGTGGCTCCCGGGCGTTTTCCAGTCTGGTCCACCTAAGAAACAAGTGTGCCAAGTCTCATCCTTTAATGTACAAAATATTGGTTTCCATATATTGAGTGAATATAAGTATCCCACTAAGCGGAAGAGCAAAATGTCTTTGGTTTTAAAAAGTTAATCATGAAAAAGTTAAGGAGACTTCGGGTCATTGGCTGAACATGTTTTAATAGACTTGCTGAACTCATAATGACCCGAATTATACCGTCGCGCAACTTCATAACAGTGGCTGCGGAGTTAAAAACTTAAGATAATAATATGCTACGATTTTCTTTAGTAAAAAAAGTTGAGTAACTATTTAAAATTGAAAGTTGACAATCTTCAGACGCTTTAAGAGACTTTTGTGTTGCTCGTTTGTACTTAAATATTTAATGCTTTGTTTTAAACTTAAATATTGTAGCATATTTTTTAGAAAAAACTTCAGTCATTAGAGCGTATTCTTACTAAGTTGATACAATATTATTACTGAGTTACGTAGGCGGGACGATAAGTCATTACTGTTCATAAAGTTTGAACTAAAAAAAAAATCTTATCGCCCACAGCTTTGTTCGTAAGTGTGACTTTTTTGGTGTGTATACTTTTCCGGAGACGATTATAAAGTTACCGATTATATTCCACTATTATTATCTCTTTAACGAATTCTGATCGTCTATTCTAGCAATAATTAATGGGACCGTAATTTTGAAATACACAATGAGGAATAAAAAAATATTATAAGGAAGGTTGAAATATCTTTTTGATAAAGAAAAACCGAATTATGTTTCATTTGTATACTTTCAATAAATCTTTCGTAATTCTCACTCATATCATAACATAACGGATAATTTCTGGAACATAATCAGGAATATCATGAAGAACCTTTTTGCCCCATCGGCCATCAGTTCTACGAGCGATGTGCCCTGTCCCACTGCCACCTGAGACTGGCGATTCTTCTAGCTCTGTCGGTGACCCTCCGTCGGTAAGCCTCCATTAACCAGGTCGTCGCTCTATCTTGTTGGAAGCCTACCTACACTGCGTTTTCCGGTCCGCGGACGCCACTCGAGAACTTTTCGGACCCATCGGCTGTCAATTCTACGAACGATGTGCCCTGCCCACTGCCACTTCAGTCTGGCGATTCTTCGAGCTATGTCCGTGACTTAAGTTCTTGCGCGGATTTAGTTTTCAGAACGTGGCCGCTAACGATGGGCCTCATAAGAAAGCTCAAAGTACCTCTGAGGGCGATGGAGAGGGCTATGCTTGGAGTTTCTCTGCGGGATCGCATTTCAGTTACAGAATTTAATTTTCAATCTAAAATACTTGGAGCAATCTAGATCTTGGAGATACAGCTAGTAGGTACATGAGAAAAGCATAGAGATAAATAAGTTTATCGATGTAGGAACTCCCTGCCTGTCATTAACTTTTGCCCCGATCCCGAGGCCTGGTAATTTGATATTGTACGACACCCAAACTGTTTTAACGTAGCAAACTAAAGCACACTAACTCATGTAGCGCAAACACTTCAAAATCGCGTCCAGAATACACTCCGACATACGCCGACATAAGGCTACGTGCACACGATGGAAATAGCGGCACGGAAACGGCGCCGGCGGCGGAAATCGAGTGGGTCACGTGATGGGCCGCTCCAAAATTTAACAATCAATCAGGCGCAAACGCACCTTGAGTGCTGCTGGGTTTACCTTCGATTTTAGTGCTGGATTCTCACGGGGTCACGTGACGCGGAATTTTGACGCGGCTAATGATCAGTAGCATTTCCTAATCTTCATTATGTGACTCAGAGAAATTTAAGTTTGTAATAGAAACAATGTTTCCAAAGTCAAAGTATTTTATTTTTATTTTAGACAGCGAATACGACATAGTTCTAGCAATTTAGGTATTACAAGCGAACCAATACAATTACACAGTTTTGGCAATATATTTAGTTAACAACATATTTTAACGAAATAATACTAATACTTTCGGGTCGTTCAGATTTTTTTAAAACTAAAACAGTTACTTCCTTGTCAATCTGTGTTTTTTTTATAACAGCAACATTGTGAGTTAATTTACAAAAAAGATTGTTTATTATTGTCACACCAGTCACGAATTAATCATTTTTAAAACTTTCTCATTCCATAATGTATATGTACCTATGTAAACACTTTATTGTACAAAAAAAAACTATTTAAAACCTTTGAGGTACATGAACAAAGGCGAACTTGTTCTTTAAGAGATCTCTACTAGTCAACCTTAGAGTGGATAAGAGGATCATTTAACTTTTATCACAATCAATAGTGCTCAAGATTCTGAGTTTTCCTTTATATTTGATCTCCACATTAATTATGCGACGTTGACAGATGTTTAAATTTAAACGTCTTACTCCTAAAAACACCATCTTTATCCTAATACCACCCACAATGCGACTAACAAATCCCCATCTCAGACAATTACCAAAGTTCCCGGAATCGATTAACCGCCGCATAATGTATTCATCGGCATCCATCATCCGCGGATATCTGTCCCCCGAGGCGGACTTACACGCCGACAGCGATTTAGACCAGAATTAGTTTAAATATTGATTCGCTGTGAGTGCTGGGTTTAGGCTATTTTAATTGCAGACCACTCTAGTTGGAAGTGTAATTCAATGGTTATAATTATCATTCAAAAGTACAGAGCCCAAAAGGTTTGGTGTTCTGCATTAAGGAATATTAAAGGGAAAGGTTTGTCTTTGTACATTTACCTCTAATAAAATAAATTATCAACATGTTTTTTTTTAATAGAATCATTTTTAATGCAAACTTTTTCGCTGACTGTACTTGCATTGTCATAAAGTCATAAGTTACATAAGTATACCACATTGGAAGTGAATCCGACACACTGCAAGTTAGATAAAAGCTTTTAAAATATTCTAAGTAACGCGCTAAGGATTCACGGAGTTGTTAATGATTCTACACGTAAATTCATCATCATCATCATCATCATCTTGAACTCAGTGTGTAGGTAAGGTAGGCCTCCAACAAGATGGAATGACGACCTGGGGCCTGTTGCGTTACAAAGTACAACTAATAATAAAAATAAAAAATAAATAATAATAAATATTAGTGGACAATCTTACACAAATCGACCTAATCCCACACTAAGCAAAGCTTGTCCTATGGGTACTAGACGACGATAAACATACTTATATAGATACTTAAATACATAGAAAACATCCATAACTCGTTAACAAATATTCGTGCTCATCACACAAATAAATGCCCTTACCGGGATTCGAACCCAGGACCTCTTGCTTCGTAGGCAGGGTCACTACCAACTAGGCTAAAGCGGTCGTTAAAAACTAACATTACAAGCGGAACTCTCGCTTCAGTTATATTAACTAGAAAGGGAGTTCCGCTTGTAATATAAGTTGTACTTTGTTATGCAACAGGCCCCTGGTTAAGGTTGCGGGATCGCGTTGGATGTGGATGGCACGGGACCGATCTGTTTGGCGAGCGTTGGGGGAGGCCAAATGATTCATTTGTCAACTGTTTCATTTCCCAACTGTTTATTTTTGCTGAAACTGTAAACTATTCAGGATTTATTTCAGGAATGCCCTGTAGGTTAGGTTAGGTTTGTTTTATAACAATCCTGAAAAGTTTAAAATTTCAGAAAAAAAACAGTTGGCAAATATAAAATTTGGGAAATGAATCATTTGGGAAAAATATAGTTGGGAAACATTAGTAAACCCCTATAATATTGTCTTACTTCAACTACAGGGCAGGGCAGGGGGCAGGGCTTCCTCTCAGAATGAGAGGCCCTTGGGCGTCGTTTTCATGGTGTGGGCCCAGTGCAGATTAGGAATTTCACACACATCACTAAATTTCTTAACAATTATCCACGGTTTTTCTTAATTATTTTCAAGTCAACGGTTTATTAACTTTGAATATTAAATTTCCTACACATAGGTGGCACAGTAACCAAAATATAATTATTAGTTCAGAAATACTGTATAAAATGTAAAACTAGTTGAAAACCACATTACTTATAAGCCAATAGTTTACAGAACAAATTTATATCTACTTAATATCTACAATTTAGTTAGAGACTCTACCAAGAAATAACCTCTCTAATTGTACCAAAAACCGCTGATGTGACATCGTTAATGTTTATCCCCAACATTTTCCCACCAGGCTGTAAAAATAAACGTTAAAAAATTGAACAAGCAAAGTAAACAACTGATGAGGACTAAAATATTTGCAAGTTCGCGGGTGAACGCGCACGTTTCGCAAAATTCGGGATTTCCTCCCTGATTGCAACACGGGTGTCGGAGAATTCGTAGCAACTTTAAGATATTTAGTTATTGCAAATTTCTTCAGTAGATTGGGGAAAAATGTGCTTCAATTCGATATTATGTATGAAGAATACGAATGTTGGCTGAGTTTTCGATGTTTCATGTCTATTTATTTATAAGTCCTGGTAGCTATGTGGTTCGACCTAATGGCCTCTCAAGCACATTGTCATGGGTTCGAGTCCAAACTCGCACTTTAGAGCTTCTCGAAATTTATGTGCGATATTACATTTAAAACTTAAAATGAGCTTTACGGTGAAGGAAAACATATCGAGGGAATCTGCACACACCTGAGAAGGAATTCTATGATGTGTGTGAAGTTCCCAACCCACACTTAGCCCACATGGGAACTACACCTTAAGCCTTCTCATTCTAAATGGAGACCTATGCCCTGCAGTTAGTCGTATAAAGGCTGATAATTAACATAGTACTTAACTAAAACTTAAATAAAAACTGCATAGGTACCTATTTTAAAACTTATGACGAAAAAATCCTTTCGTATGGCACCCCTGCAGTCCTCAAGATATGTGCCAAGTACTCAAGGTAGGTTGTGTGTTGTCAGTCAGTCATATAATGAATCAGTCACATTTATTCTTTAGACGATCGGATAGCGTAGCGTAGTGGTTACAGAACTTGACTGCGAAGCTTGAGGTCTCGGGTTCGATTCTCGGTTGAGGCAGATATTTGTGTGAAATATACGAATCTTTGTGCTCAAATCTTGGATCTTTTATAGGTATTATTTTTTTAATTATGTGTTTACCTACTTAAGTATGTTTATCCGTTGTCTAGTGCCCCTAGTATAGGACTTGCGTAGTTTGGCACTAGGTAAATTATTTATTGAACTAGGCGTTACTTTGCGGAGGTCTATATCAATGAACTGAAACTGAACTTGTTTCAGTTCATTGACTAGGTAAACTGCAGTCAATCATACATGATTTATTATCATTATCCTTTAGATATAGGATCCGACTTCATGACTTTTTCCGGCATCATGCCCGCGGTAATCCTGAGCGTTTGTTCACTCCATGGCATCCAAATAAATCCCTCCAATAGAGTGATCCACTTTCTTATTCATGTTTCCGCTAATTTATGGATTACGACTTCCTTAACTTAGCTGTAAATGTCCCCACTTCAATTACAGGTCGAGATATACGGCGCAGCGTTTTGTAGGGAATCAGAAGGCATTAAATTATGCAATTACGAAGTTGTTTACGATAAAGCTGGTATTTATTTTATACGTTCAGTACCATAATAGATCTTAATTAAAACTTAAAATGAACTGAAACAATTACTTTGCTCACCCGCGACCCCGAAGGTCAAAAAAAAGAAGAAGAAGAAGGTGAGCAAAGTAATTGTTTCAGTTCATTGATATGGACCTCCACAAAGTAAAGCCTAATTCAAAAATATATTTAAAACTTAGTAATAAATTACAGACATTATTACGGGCATCCAGGCGGGGGGGCATCTTCCCCCTTATGTTGTTAGCATTCCATTAGCTCTCTTCATCTTTCCCAATACGAACTGTTAAGGAACTATATTCACTCCAGCTCCAATGGAAACGCGTAACCGTTTGGTGTGTTTTTTGTAGCAATTGGGATGTCCCAATTTTTAACAACGTATAATAAATCGAAAACCGTTTGGAGAAATAGGCTTTGTGAAGCGTTTTCAGACATCAGATTCCAAAAATATGATAAACTGAATTAAATAAAGAAAATTTAAGTAATGACTTTCATTTGACCCCTGCAGTGAATCATCACAAAGGCAGATATATAGCAGGTCTACACTCTAAAGCAAATTGACAGTTTGAAATGTTGCTGTCCTGCTTATAATAGCAAAGAGTGACAAAGACAGAACTTTAATCACATGATACGCACCTGGCTTTAAACAGTTGTCATTTATCGTAAAGTCCGAAATGTATACGAGTATTTCCAATGTATTTTTACAAAATTTTTACAAATTTAATTATTAAATTACTACGTTACAAGTAAATATAAAAGAATTTAAATATCAAATTTTAATAAAAAATATCTATTTACTATCACACCATTTAACAAACAGGAATAATCAAAGCTAAAAGAAGAGAAATAAATAAAACTATTTTGTCATGGTTCATTTAGGACCCTAAGCCGTGCTTGTATTATTGACAGTGCCAAGACAAATCAGTAGTGCCACAGATTATGTTATGTACGACTTGAATTTTTCTAGGCAATGGAACGTGGCTCTCTCACTGTGACGTCATCCAACGTATTTCTTAAAAAAATTATAAAAAATTAAATACTCAACCAAATTCAAAATCGATGAAAATAGTATCTTAAAATATCCTATTCTTTCCAAAAAAAAAATAAAAACTATAGGTAATTTTTTTTGGTGCATCCCAATTGGATCCTTGTGAAACTATGCGGGTTATGTGAAACATACGTGTCACAGACACTTAGGTCCCTCACATGTGCGATTGCAAAGTAGTAGTTTGTAGTTGCAGTTTAAAGCCTCTCCGTTTTACGGTACAGTACATTTACAATGGCCATCGTACACACATTCATAATTCGTACGTCATACAAGTTCAGGAAGCAGTTAACGCATCGTAACGGGTTCCCAAGATACAAAGTCTGGCCTAGTTAGGAACTGAATTTGCCATTTACATTGCATCAGCTAATTCTTAGCCGTGGTCACCTAGTAGTTTGACCTATGGCCTCTCAAGCATAGGATCGCGGGTTCAAAGCCGAGCTCAAATCTCACAAATTATATTTTAAAACCACGACATTTAACTGTGATTAAAAACACCTGCGAAACAATTCAGTAGTGTGTGAAGTTCCAAGGCCGCACTAAGCCCACGTGATAACTACTGAGAGGAGGCCTGAGCCCAACAGTGGGACGTATGTAGGTTGAAATGATGATGCTAGATTGTAAAGGTGAGTAAAGTTCAGTGGTCTACTGAGGACGATTTTTTTGTCTGCGCGGCGCTAAAGGTGGCTGGGGATGGGAAAAACTAGCAAAAATTCTTAATAATAATAATAAATTCATTTAATGCCACAAACATACAAAATAAAAAGAAATACAATGAACATAAAAAAAACATACAGAAACACACAAAACAAAAAAAAAACTTCGTGGCAATAGGCTCAGGCTCAGCATAAATGCTGCCGGTTAGGAAGCCGGCGGCGCTGATTTTCAGCCTGCGCCCTCCCGCGGCGCGTTAAACACAGTAATAATACGGGGAGGGCAGAGCTCACAATATTACGTACTTATACAAAACATTTAATTAACCAAGATTAGTTTTTGGAGTCTTTTTTAATTCTTATTTTTAACTCCAAATTATTTACTTTTACGGTCATCCCGTGAAATCTTAATATTTTTATACTAAATACAAACATGGATACACAGAAAAAACTCCGAAAAAAAAAGATTAGCGCTGGGAAACGAACCCAGGTCCTCAGCATACCGTGCTGCGTGCTTATACCCCTACACCACCACTGGTCAGGAGTTAAGACACAAATTTTCCCTATATATCAACATTTTTCAGTTTGTTTTTCTATAGTCCCTTTACGCAGAGACACATACACAGAGAATATTTACAACCAAAAAATTACACAAATAAAAATCAAAAAAAAGAAGGGGAAATCTGGCAGTTCTTTTCTACGGAAGTGGTAGGGCATCACAGTCATATTCATAGCCTAAGGTATTGTTTTGGTCTTTGGGGAAGTATCAATTTCCATCTACTTAAATTCCAATTTGGACCGCCATTAGCACTTTCCCAATTTTTTGTTTAAAGACCGTAATAAATCAATGGCGTCTGATTCAACATACACTTGAAATTTTTACAGACTTTTGGCTAACTAGCCCTTTTAGTATGGGCCAAATCTGGATGATGATGATGAAATCTTGGAAGTCGAATTTAACCCACTTCCAGTAGTTGGATCAACTTGAAATTTGGTATACATATGATGACAGACAAGTATAGCCAACAAAAAGTACAGTCAGCAGAAAAACCTTACGTTAAAAGAATATTTTTATCAAAAAATATTTCTATACGTGAACGTGAAATGTTCAGCGTCCTTGTCAGGCTCTTGGAGCCAGGCCGGATGCCGCATCTAATAAAGGCTGCCATTGTCTAGCCCCTTGATCTGAGTACAGCCTTCCGTACAGGACGTGTGACGATCAAGAGGTCTTCAAATAACTCACCTGACATACATGTTCATACACATACCCGTGTATATGACGCGAACCGACCTATGTTGAGCATTTCTCAAAAACTGTGTACATTTGTAGACGACCAGATGGCCTAGTGGTTAGAGAACCTGACTATGAAGCTTGAGGTCACAGGTTCGATTCCCGTGTCGGGGCAGATATTTGTATGAAAAATACGAATGTTTGTTCTCGGGTCTTGGGTGTTTAATATGTATTTAAGTATGTATCTATCTATATAAGTATATTTATCCGTTGCCTAGTACTCATAACACAAGCTTTGCCTAGCTTACTTTGGGACTAGGTCAATTGGTGTGAGTTGTCCCGTGATATTTATTTATTTATTTAATTTTGGAGTCCGACTTTCATAGAAATTTACAGGTTAATACAGTGATACCTACCGTTAATAATAATAAAAAAAATGTAAGATCTTATTTTACCACTTTGTCCGCGTGATTTAATAAACATTTCCATGCAAAATTACAGCTGTCTCGCACTAACACTTGAATCTAAGCGTTGGACGGAGTGTCATATTAACGGACATAGCGAAATCCATACTCCATACTAGTATTATAAATGTGAAAGTGTGTTGGTTTGTTTGTTTGTCCTTCTTTCACGTCAAAATTGAGCGACGGATTGTCGTGGTTTTTTGTATGGACATAGTTGAAGTGCTGGAGAGTGACATTAGGCAAATTTTTACCACGGGGAAATTTCATATTCTCACGGGAAAACACGTTTTAATCTACTTCAGCGAGGGCGAAGCTACGCGCATCAGCTAATTTATTATAAGGGTTCCTTGTAGGACTTCAAAAACCTAAAAATTAGGCACTAAATTAATATTTTAGTATCAAATTAAAAACTCAATACCTAATATCGAGGAAGTATGAAAGCGTGTATTTACTGGTTGAATATACTTACCTTTGTACAGAATTAGAGCGACCTCCATACATTACGAGCACGTTTCAAAGGAAAGGCCGAATTATACTAACGACGTATTCTGGGAATACTTTGGTGTTCGAAAGTAGTATTGCTTGTACCGAGTATTTGTACCTTATTATTGGTACTTGTAAGTTTTTGGACGTGAAAGTATTTTTGCTGATGGTAATTTCGTTATGCATATAATATATTCGTGGTAGCTTAGTTTAGTCGTGAAAGCCAGTGGTTTGACCTATGGTTTCTCAAGCAGAGTATCGTGGGTTCGACCCTGGACAAATGCCACTGAGTTTTTTGGAATTTATGAGCGTAATTACATGTAAAGGAACCCTATACAAACATGCGAAGAAATTTAATGGTGTCAGAAATTCAGTGGTTTCATGCCAGTCAATAAAATCAAACATCTGAACACCCAAAAATTAATTTTTTTGACATTGTATTCTTCTTCTCTGCACTTTTCTAAAATACGTTTTCAAAACTAATTTGAGTGTTTGCCTATTTTTTTTTCAATACATGATATTTTGTTTTTATATGAATGTACAGCTAATGTATACACTAATATCAGAATTTGTTACGTTGAATATAAACTTATTTCACATCTCAGTTAATATACGTCCCCATTCTGGGCACCGGCCTCCTTTTAGAACGAAAGGGCTGTAGTTCCCACGCGGACTCAGTGCGGATTAGGAATTTCTGAGGCACCATTGGATTTCTTCGCAATTTTATTGTTCACTCACTGCACCTAAATACACAGGCTTCCTCCATACAAACGATACAAACAAACTTACCTGTGCTAAGTAAAATATAATAGAAATACGTACATTATGACTTTTCCCATGACAAATTGCATGTCATATTTCTTGGCATGGCGGAAGCACTTTTTACCACCTCAAGAGGTTAGAAGAGATTCTTATTTACGTATTTATGTTTATTTTAACGATTGAACTAATGCACTTAATAACTACCTAGTAGAAGCAAACCATTGTTTTTTAAATTAGCATTTCTTAAAAAGTAGTTATTACTCCGTAAAACAGATGGCTACCTGCTGAAATATTACGAATTAATTTTGGCACCTGTAAGTACTACTTCAACTGTAGAACTGGACGACTGTAGTGTAGGAGGGCTTGGGTTTTTCTTTTAAAGTTTGGCGTTTGAGACTAAGTTTGGTCTAGCAAGTCATTTTACGGCTCACGCTAGGAACTAAGTTATTTATAATTTTAATATTATCTCATTATAGTCAGGTTTACCGTCATCGAAATTGATGCGGAGGACAATATAGGTATACTTCGATAAAGAGGTAATCTTATTTTTATGTAGGTGATATTTTCTGAAACTAATATTTCAATAGAAAAAAATCACTACTACACTATCCCATATTAACATGTAATTATTATCCCGAAAGTGTAAAATTCGTTCGGGATAAAGAGTAAGTTACGGACAACAACTATTACAGTAACATACTCGTATATTAAAATGAACAATAAATATGGATCTTTTAAACTAAGTCTCATTGCAGTCTAAACACGTATGACAATAAATACTTCCCGGTATCAATACAGGAGTAAAATACTTTCTAAATCGAGTCTCCCCTTCAATGTTTTAAAATTTTCAGTCCATATGAAGTTATATTAAATTAAGGCCGACTCCAAACGGTCGCAGACCCTCCTCCTCTCCCGGGACAGATCCACTACGTTTCAGTAGTATGTTACATAGTATAATTCAATTGGTTACTCGGTAAGTAATGTAACGTTCCTACGTCAGTTTAATGCAAATTTGTGCCACAAGTGGTTATGTTTTAATGAGGAAAACACGGGCAAAACGTTTTATGACCGAGGCAATTTAGGCGTTATTTAGTAGATTCTTTTCGGCTTGTTTGCGTTTCGTTATAACGAGTTTATTAAATAACATTTTTGAATTTTTTTAAACACAAAAAACTTCGATACGTTAACCAAGATATGCGCGTTCATTTCAATGCCTGGGTAAGTGAACCCAAAAACCGTTTTCATTTCAAATAAAAATGTTAGATTTCGTTAAGCAAACGCCTCTCTCTCGCTTCTATAATTGTTGTGGCGAGTCATACACATTTTTAGGGTTCCGTACCTCAAAAGGAAAAAACGGAACCCTTATAGGATCACTTTGTTGTCCGTCTGTCCATCTGTCTGTCAAGACCCTTTTTCTCAGGAACGCGTGGAGTTATCAAGCTGAAATTTGTATCAAATACTCAAGTCTATGGTCCCTTAGAGCTGTAGAAAAATCAAACTTCTAAGCCAACGCAATCAAAAGATACAGCCGTTTATGCCGCAATTTTCCGCAAATTTTCGAAACTCGCAAGGGAATCAAAACCTACAGGGTACTTCCCGTGAACTCAGAATCTTGAAATTTGGTACGAAGCAACGTATTATAGCACAGATAAAGGAAAAATTGCGAAAAGCATAATTTTATATGTCTGTCTGTCTAAATCAGTACCCAATCTACAATGATCCCACACTGCGCACATTTTGCTTAGGAGCATTCTGCTAAGACTGGATGTTCATAGATACATATAATTTTGTACGGAACCCTCGGTGCGCGAGTTCGACTCGCACTTGGCCGGTTTTTTTTGTTTGCATCTCGCCTGTGGACATAGCAAAAGTTAGGGGTACAGACCCCTCAGACAATATTTACGTATACATAAAACAGACCACTATCCCCCCTAATGAAAAGAGACAAAAAGGAAAAGTAGTGTAAAAGTGTAGTTTTTTTTTTTTCATTTTGTGTATCAGTAGGAAAACATTTATTCGTGACAACATGGAGAAAAAATAAATACAACAAGAATTAAATAAAAAATGCGGATGTCACGAAATGGTCAAAGCCAAAACGACACAATTTTTAGACTAAAAAATAACACAAACATTATAATAATATCATCAAATAATACAAATACACGTTACGTATAAATTTAAATAGTGAAATACAGGTCAGTGATGGACAAACAGACAGACGGACAGCGTAGCAACAGACAACAGTAATAGGGTTCCGCTTGTACTCCTTCCGGTACGGAACAATTAAAAAAAAAACAAGTATTCATTAAGAAGCCCTTTGCACATGTTAAAAATATATATTTTTAACGTCACGTAAGTTGTGTTATTAATATTTTTCAATTAAGTACAGAGCTGTGTTAGTCCGGTGAACACTCCGCTCTCAAAAGTTTAAATTAAATCCTTTTTCGTCGTAAAATGCTTCATAAAGTTTATGAGAGTCAACAAAACGGGTCGTTCCTGCTGTAAATATAGCATGACATTAAAAATTGTTGACGAGTTGTGATAGGAAACGAACGACGTATTATAAAATAGACGATCGGACAGCCAAGTGGTTACTGAACCTGACTATAAAAAAGCGGTCAAGTGCGAGTCGGACTCGCCCATGAAGGGCAGTGAAAGGTAAGTTGCGGTTTACGATTCATGACGTATTAAAAAAAACTACTTACTAAGTAGATCTCGTTCAAACCAATTTTCTGTGGAAGTTTACATGGTAATGTTCATCATATATTTTTTTTAGTTTACCAAATTTCGACAGCATTTCTTATAGTTTCGGAAAAAAGTGGCTGTGACAACGGACGGACAGACAGACAGACAGACATGACGAATCCATAAGGGTTCCGTTTTTTGCCATTTGGCTACGGAACCCTAAAAAGCTGGGGTGGTTTGACCTATGGCCTCTCAAGCAAAGTATCGTGGTTTCAAATCCTTGCTCGCACCTCTGCGTTTTTCGGAATTTGTGTGCGAAATTACATTTGAAATTACCATGAGCTTATAGTGAAGGAAAACATCGTGAGGAAACCTACACACACCTGCATAGACCACCACAATTTCATAGAAATCAACTACATAGAAATGCTGGTTTATGAATTTCAAATTACTGTTAAATCCGTAACCTCATGTAATTGTGTCAAAGGCTATTGTATAATACTCATACACATACTCATTTATTCTTAATATTTATTACATGTCATTCTTAAAATTATTTTAATATATTATTCCATAGTCATCATAATAATATTTAACAAGTACAAAAATCTCAAAAAATAATATGATATATACTTAATTATAAATTCTCAAAGTTACTAACCATTCCTCAGAAATAACCATTATCAACACTAGGGAAGACCGCCTTTGCGAACTTATTATGCATTTAAATACTGTTAATTTATTTTTAATTACTTTTAAACTACGTGCACGTAGGTAATTTTAATATAGATGACGATGGTACAGGATTTCTATATCGAATAAATAGTTAGTTAAAAAAAAACCGGCGAAGTGGGAATCGGACTCGCGCACGAAGGGTTCCGTACCATTATTTATAAAAACGGCAAAAAAATCACGTTTGTTGTATTGGAGCCAACCTTGAATATTTGTTTTATTTTAATTTAACTATTTATTTTTAAAGTGAATAAATAAATAATAAATAAATATTAGGGAGAATCTTACACAAATCGACCTAGTCTCAAACTAAGCAAAGCTTGTACTATGGGTACTAGACGACGATAAACATACTTATATAGATAAATAAAATACTTAAATACATAGAAAACATCCATAACTCAGGAACAAATATTCGTGCTCATCACACAAATAAAGCCCTTACCGGGATTCGAACCCAGGACCTCTTGCTTCGTAGGCAGGGTCACTACCAAATAGGCTAAAGCAGTCGTTAAAAATTATTGAATATGAGTATAATATACCTAAATATTCTATGAATATTACAAGCGTCTACCTGTTGCCTTTATCAATATCGAGCAAAAACAAGCAAAAAAATCACGTCTGTGGTATGGGAGCCTCCTTAAATATTTATTTTATTCTGTTTTTTTAGTATTTGTTGTTATAGCGGTAATTGAAATACATCATCTGTAAAAATTTCAACTGTCTAGCTAGAACAGTTCATGAGATACAGCCTGGTGGCAGACGGACGGACAGCGGAGTGGCAGTAATAGGGTAGGGTCCCGTTTTTACCCTTCAGGTGCGGAACCCTTAACACCGTTGTGGTCTGGTGATTTTATCGCCTTTCACTCTGAGGGTGGTGGGTTCGAGCTCGGATACTTTCTAAAATGATTGAGCGGAAATTCATTTTAATTCAAGTAACTCTCGATGAAGGAAATCATTTCGAGGAAACTCACAGGCGATGAAAATTAATGGTGTGTTTATTCACAATTCATGCTGGACATCAGTGGGATCTATAGCCAAAAGCCGGGGCCTCCACTGAACGAACTGCCTCGCGAGGCAGCTATTTTCGGCGCGATCTTGAACCTTGTGTCGAACAAAATTATGCCTCGTACGCTAGCCTCGCGATGCAGCTCGCTCAGTTGGGACCCAGCTAAAGAGTTTCTGAGTGGAAGCCCAGCCCAGCTGTGAGATACGTCAGTGGGAAAAAGTGGAAACTCGCTATTTTACCCCTTTTTTTTAAGCGCGCTATCATATTTTTGCATAAAAAAATCGAAATAAAAACCAGGCTATAACACTAAATTAACAGTATTTTCCTTGCAAAAATTTAATAAAGTGAAGATAACGGTTGTATTGCAAAAAGTATCAAGCAGAAAAATGTTGAGGACAAAGAATAATTAGTACCAGGAATTTGCATGGGAACGTTGCCATTGCCATAGTTTTATAATTTAAATAGTAAAAAAATATTTGAAGTCAGACGCATAGAGTTTGAAATAGTGTTTAGTATGTTGGGTTTCCAATCACGTAAACATTGTTATACGCTGATTGAAGTGTGAGCTTGGTAAATGAAACCAGCCAAGATCGAGTCGGGTAACTCGCAAAGCGTTCTGTTTTTATAACGACCGCTTTAGCCTAGTTGGTAGTGACCCTGCCTACGAAGCAAGAGGTCCTGGGTTCGAATCCCGGTAAGGGCATTTATTTGTGTGATGAGCACGAATATTTGTTCCTGAGTTATGGATGTTTCTATGTATTGAAGTATTTATTTATCTATATAAGTATGTTTATCGTCGTCTAGTACCCATAGTACAAGCTTTGCTTAGTTTGGGACTAGGTCGATTTGTGTAAGATTGTCCCCTAATATATATATATATATTTTTTAAATAGTAGCCTAAGGTATAAAACGTACCTAAACTTGGAAGATTCCGTACACATACGAAATCCTTTGAAAAATATGACTTGATTTTTTCGTAATGGCTACGGAACCCTATCTTGGGCGTGTCCGACACGCTCTTGGCCGGTTTTTGTTAAAACTGCTTTCGATAATGACGCATCAGAGGCCGTATTGTCTAACGAGCGAGCGCTTGCTTTCGCTTTCACCATCTCTTTCTGTCACCATCTTATACCGTTTGACGGAAAGAAATAGTGAATACAAAAGCAAGCGTCGGTGCGTTAGACTATAAGCGGATCATCATCCCCTATGGGAATTAAGGTGGTTTATATCCACACTCCATAAGCAAAGTATCTACCACTAAGCTATGACTGTGTTGGCATGTGCTGTCATGGAGGAAATTTAAACTTTGCCATAATTGACACTAACTTTTGTGTAACTCTAAGGGACATTTTGCACTGTAATATTGATTTATTATGTATGAAATTTTTATTTTTTTATGTTAACAAGAATCAATATACCAAGTAAGTAGTCTGTTAATGTATCGAGCAACGTTTCGAATTTAACGGAAATAAAAAAAAACACGGTGTAAGTAGATCCGCAACAGAATTCAAACGATAGCATCTCTTATTTAACTTGTTTAGTGTCAAACTATTAGTCTCTCATCCCGCGGTCGATGACCGAGGGTGGGTAAAAAAAGTAAATTAGTCAGAAACGAGCGGATTGCGTGCCCAGACGATGCAGCATCCAGCGCTGCATCTGTTCATGCTGTTTTTGTACCTACTCTTAATTCGCTAGTCGCGTTTATTACACGAATATACGTAAATTCAGTTTTATTCGCGGTTTATTCGAGATCGTTGTGGGAATTAGTGGGAGTTGTGTTTTGTTTTGTAATAGAGCTTGTGGAAGTTGGGGATTAAGAAAATGTAGTTAGATTTTCAAATGTTTAGAATAGTTTCACAAATGGGGAGGGTTTTCATGCGATATTTAAAATATAAGGCTAGTATAGTAGTAGTTCCAGTGCCATTGCATTGGAACTGAAAACGTAATAAAATAAGTATCTTTATCTTCACCATCATCGTCATCCCACCCTATGTACGTCCTACTGCAGGGCACAGGCCTCCTCTCAGAATGAGACGGCTTGGGCCGTAGTTCTCACGCGGGCCCAAGGCGGATTGGGAACTTCACATACATCATTGAATTTTTTCTCAGGTGTGTACAGGTTACCTTACGATAAAATAAGTATCTGTCAATATGTTTTGTATTTTGAACATCACCTTCAGAATAAAATAAAATAAATAAATAAATATCAGGGGACAATTCACACCAATTGACCTAGTCCCAAAGTAAGCTAACAAAGCTTGTGTTATGAGTACTAAGCAACGGATAAACATACTTATATAGATAAATACATACTTAAATACATCAGAAGGAAATTAACTTAATTCAGAATAGTATAATTATTTAAAATATATTTAAAAAAGTTTATGCTTAAATAAAATTCGGGTTTAGTCTTAGCCTTGTAATACTTACGTCAAATTTACATTATCAGAATTTGAAACTTCATCATCATCAGCCTATGTTCATCCACTGCTGGAGATAGGCCTCTCCCATGGCACGCCACTGAGCACGATCCTCAGCCACTCTCATCCAGCTCTTGCCAGCCGTCTTGCGAAGATCATCGCTCCACCGAGTGTGAGGACGTCCCACGCTACGTTTGCCGATCCGTGGTCTCCACTCAAGAACTCGTCTACCCCAACGGTTATCGGTTCTTCGGGTTATATGGCCTGTCCATTGCCACTTCAGCGTGCTAATGCGGTGGGCTATGTCGATAAATTTGGTTCTTTGCTTTTGGCTCTTTTGGTATTTGAAACTTAGCCACTTAAGAAAGGTTGACATTTGCTTAGAAGTCTGTCCTGAGTCCTGATTAGGATGTTGGGTTTTATGAGTTTAAAATAAAAATATAAGCACTTGAATTTTCAAAAATCTGTGAATGTGGTATAAATAAATTATTGTTTTAGTTTTCTGTCCGTAAAATTTGTTGCTTTTTTCATTATTTAGGGTAATATGTCCGATCGACAGGTAACGTAACCATAGAGCTGGCTCTTTCCTCGGTCAACGTATTGGCATTGCCATACAACGAAGAAACACCGCCAGCCTTATGGCCATCTTGCCCAATAGCAGCGATCTGGGTGATATTTGTAAATATAGATTTTTAGATTAAGCTGATCATAAAACGCTTCATGTCAACGCAAGAGCGAAAAAGAAGCCGAGTTTAGACCTGCAAGAATAATCGTGCAAGTTGAATTACGTTGCGGCGCTCGATTGACCACTGCAAACCCGTTTGCTTTACGGCCGCGCAACCTAATGCAACATGCACGATTTTTCTTGCAGGTCTAAACTACTCGGTTTTAGGTTGGCTCGACTCCGCGGGCTGAACGATGCCGAACCAGTCGACGCCTTTTTCGCGCTTATTGCCTCGACATAAAGTTTTTTTCCATCGGCTTAAGCCAATTCCGCGTCAATAGATGTGGGGAGACCCTTAAATAAAGCTAGTTTAAGTTTTTTCCTTTTTGTTGATTTTAGTTTAATTTGTGTTAGTTAAAAAAACATTTGGGGTTGTTTTTTTTATGTCCCATACAATTTTTTATACTCTATATAGCCATTCGTTACACGATGGGCCACGCCGTGTGACCAAAAGCTCACAAAGGGGGTCGACGGTGGGTTCGCGTACGGAAGTAATCGCGATGCGTCGGACGCAACTTCCGGCGCTGCCGTTAACGCCGATAGGCGGGTCGGTTGGCAATACTCTTAATGACGCTCGGACCATGCACACATTTTAGATTTCTTGTTGGAGGTTAAAATATCATTCCAGGAGAACGCATTACCGGGATATTAAATATCCCGTCTCGATCTAGAATTTAGGTAGTCTTTCTGTACGTCAAGTTTCAGGCGTTATTGCGTGATTGACTAATAACATACACATAGTAACTCAATTATTAATGAGTATTAAGTTTAGTAGAAATATTTGCTATAACCCGAGGACTAAGTGTTACCTAATCATGTACGAGCGCTTCCAGCAAGATTGCACTAGCCCCTTCACCAGGCACAACCTGTCCTTTATAGCCAATTGTAACAAAAATCTAATCGCAGATGCAAAAATATAATAAGAACGAGTAAAAAAATACGTTTTTCGGACACTTACTAAGTATGTGGATGTTCAAAAACTTTCTTATTTATATTACGTATGAGTAGAATAGAGGTGAAAACAGGGTGTCATCTATTGGGCTTTATCATGTCAAACACTAGGAATTTGACCTTAAAATGGCAGTACAGATTACAAAGCGATAAGTGCAAACTTCGCCTCTACGCCATCTGTCACCTCCACTATCAAATATCTCCCCTATCTCTATAAATAGATAATTATTTCGCACCAGTAGCTCAGCCAGTTTCCAGTAGATTGCACAAGTCAATGGTCGAGTCCAGTGACTGGCGGCCATCACTGCCCTTTACGACACCCTAATGAACGTAATACTAAATACCTATTCATGATATAGCTCCAATAAAACTAATCAGCTGATTTGGGTATTCGATTTGTATTAAGTGTTACAAGCTTTATTAAACTTGCAATGATTGTGTGTATGTAAGTATCAGTGGACAACTCAGACTGGTAACGCCAAATTATAATTAGTTTGATTTTCGCGCGCTTTTAATGCGCCTCCTGCATACTTGTAAATTTTATTACTTCAAATTTAGTTAGGTTGGCAGTCAGTATAATTCCTATATCCTATGTCCGTCCCTGTACGCCTACATTATCGTCTATCGCACACGCGGCGCAAGCGCGCCCTGATTGGCTGATTCAAACGTGGCCCGTCGCGCGCAGGCCAAAAGAGTGCTAGTGAGAAGCCGACACGTGCACGAGCTTGTCGCTGTAAAATATTGAAATTCAGGACTTTTCCATCCTTTTGGAGTCTCTCGAGTACTAGACTAGGTAGTCTCGATAGTGAAGGAAGCTGAGACCACCTTTTTTAGACTTGTTACGAACATTTGGTGCTGTCTTCTGGTGTAACGGGCAACGCCCTACTGGATTGATCTGGTCCACTCCATCCTTGGACGGTGGACCGTGGAACCTGGACGTGCACTGGGAGTTTCGCAAGGATCCTCCAGGTAGGCGTGCTTTCCATCTAACTGACTGCCAACGTAGATTGTCTGCCATATACATTTTAAATACAGTCCACTGTCGCTGGTGGCTATTCCTCCATACCTTCGCTCCAGGTCGTGTAGAAACCTTCGTTTCTCCGGACCTCAGTTCAGTTCCTGACTCTCGCTAGATTCTGCGCTAACACAGACAGTGAGACAAGCGTGAGTTAGACATTGTCACTACTTTAAAAAAGCTCGTTTCGAAACATCGATAGTCGCGAACATATTTTGAACGTTGCTACAGATGCAAAATGATTTTCCATCGGGAAAGCTACAATCTCAATCGGAATACGATGGCACCCGAACTGTCAATCAATGATTGTATTAAATGAGTGACGTTTTTATATCCATTAATATGAAACTTTATTGTTTAGTGTCAAATGTCAAAGTGAATAATGTAAGCTACGCGGCTGTAACAGCTCTTTCACACGGCAACGTCCCGTTTTTTGCGGGTTCGGTTTTTTGCAGGATCCCGTTTAATAGTATACGTGCTACTGTACTGTACTGTATTCACACGAGCATTCGGTTTGCAGTATCGTTGCCGTGTGAAAGAGCCGTAAGATGGGTACTGAAGTTAATTGAGAGAGTACGATAAAGTACGAAGGAAAATCATTTTGCACTACATCTGTACGCCCTTGTTCTAGCTAGAATTAAAAACACCTGTAAATACCATGGTTCCAATAAATAATAATAAATCATAAATGGTTATAATTATGACCTTTATTACGTGAGCTTTAAGGTTCACATTAGTTTGAATATTGATTTGAGATAGGAGCTTTTTGCAAAGTAGTGTCGATATGTTTTTATGTCTTTGGGCGCAATGTCTCGGTGCTAATGTAATGTATGCTTGACGTCATTGACGTTAAATTAATAAGCAACCAATGAATTATAAATCGTGGTGTTATGGCGTCACGCTGCTGGTATGTAAATAGGTAACTTGTTTTAAAATTTCGCAATACGCCATTTATTTATTATGTAAGACGATTTAGGGTCGACCATGTCTTATTTTTTTCTTACAAGGTGGTGGTGGTGGTGGTCATTGTTGTCTGGAAACACTAGTACCGGAAGTTGATTCCACAGTTTCACTGTACGTGGTAGAAAATTGGAAAAAAATGAAATTATTCCATTTTTTTGCACCATCCACCGAATATCGAATTTATTATTTTGTAGTGTAAAAATACGGATAACTTACGTCTATGATCGAGTTTAGCTGGACATGTTTCGGCCTAATCCGTAGCCCTTCATCACGGAGCACACGCCACGGCGCATTTTTTGTGCAATTATTTCCTTTAAAACACCCTTTTAATACGTCCCTTACCTCATTACCATGCACATGTGTATCTATATCGAAAGCCACTCAATTACTACATGAAACTCGGCGCTGAATTTCATGCATTTGTAATACGCCACATGTTGTCTCGAGGAAAATACCCGTTGCATGTGCTTGACCCAGTTTTGGATGTAAGGGATGTGAGATGCATCCGCATTTGTTCAAATTGTGTTAGGTTAGGCCTCTGTATCTGCGTCGTTTGATGTTGTGTGGAGGTGAGTCGTTGCCACAATCTGGGATCTATACATTCCAGGCTATATTCGTCCTTTGGGCACTGGCTCCCACTCAGATGATACAGCTTGGGCGGCAGTTACCACGTGATTTTGCGCGGATTAGAAACTTCACAAACCATTGAATCTCATCATCTTATGCATTACAATAAATAGTAGATTGTTCAACAAGGGACTAAAACAAGCCATAATGACACGAGATATTTAGCCACCCGAGCGATAGCGAGGGAGGCTATAATTCGAGTTGTCATTATGGTAGTTTAGTCTCGCGTTAAACACTCTACTTTTCACTTTGAATGCGAGGAAAAAAACGACGTACAATAGTTATTTGTTATACAAGGGGGGAAAGTTGTATTTTAACTGCGAGTGTTCATTATGAAACACGAGCTATCGAAAGGATTCTATGATTGACCACGAGCGAAGCGAGTGGTTCAAAAATAGAATTCTTTCGATAGCGAGTGCTTCAACACACGAGACGTAAAATAACTTTTCACCCGTGTATAACACAAAACTTTTCACCTCACTACAGCGAGGAAAATAAGAAAAAGGGTTTGTACTATCAATTATTATTTATTTACCTCTTTGTCAATACAATAATATTGAAGTACTTATAGAAATATTGGTAAAATCAAAAATAATGCAAAATAGCCTAAGCAAATCCAGTCTTTATGGAACTATTCCAATACCGACATATCGTCACTACTTTGAAAAAACTCGTATCTCCAATCAATGAATAAACCAAACTGAACTTTATTGCACATCGAGTAAAGTTCAATTAGCCAGATTATCGATTTTGAGATACGAGCAAACTGTATTACTGTTAAATTGTATACCGTTTTGACTTAAGTTTTTTTTTATTATTTCGGATGCGTTTTGTTCGCACATCGACTTACTTGGACTGTCAGAACATTTTATCCGTTTTTACAACAAGAATGATGGTTAATGTTAAATGCTGATATTTATGAATTAAAATAAAGTTGTAAGACTGTATTTAGTGTTTTTTACTCGATGCAATTCATTAATTGTGATGTTAAAAATTCAGCACTTTTAACGTTTTACGTTTTGTTAGCTGTCAAATATCACTTAAGCTGCCTTCAAATGTCAAAACTCTTTCTTCACTTGTGGATAAAAAGCGATTTTCTCAATAGATGTCAAACAAACAAAAAGGGCTTTCCGAGCTAGTGAGGTGAAAAATTACTTTTTTACAACGTATGCTCAATACGAGCAATGGAAATCTGTTCAAAATTCAAATAGCAAAAAAGAATTCCGCTGTCTTTTCTTTTCTTTTATATTTTTTTGTAAAGTGACGCTTTAAATGCTTGCATAATTAGCCAACAGATTCTAACTTAAAGACTATGTTAAAACTAATTGGACTATATATGCATGCAAGAATGATAATTGTTCATTCATTAGAATCGGCTAATAAATTAACCTAATTGATCTAACTAAGTTCACACACATAATATATTGTTAACTGAAACACTTACCCGTGAATAGAGAAACGACATTTTAAGTTTATTATCTATATGCCAATAATTCTTTGTTAAATTATATCTAATTATACTTTCTATTTACTATAAAATGGAACTGACATCGCATTATTTTGAAGTCACGCCATATTAACTTTCAAACGTAACTGCTCTATCTACCGTACACTCCATCCAACACTGCTTTGCCGACAGTGCGGATTGCTATTTTATCGACAGAGCAGGGAACTGCTTTGCCGACAGCGCTTTAAAAAAAAAAACAAATTAAAAAACACCTAAGCTAAAGGAAATCTTTCTTTACATGCAGAATAAAATGAATTCATCTTTAATATTTTAAAATTAAATATTCGTAATTATTTATCGTGTTTCACGAAATTATTATTTTTTAAATATTTTTTATACAGTTCTCATTTTGAGGTTATTTCCACGCCCTAAAAGCTTCCACAGACCGAAGCGCAGGGCGCTACGGAGCGTCCGCAGCGCGTTTCGGTCTGTGGAAAGCTTTAAAATTGTCTATACCCAGTCACTGAAAATGGCGATAATCCTTCATTCACAAACACCGTGATTGGCAGTTTAGGGGTTTCCATAGTCAATTAAAAAAAAATTACTTTAATCCCTAGAGATCAAAAAAGAGCTTTAGTCCCGATATGCAGAGACTAAAGTAACATTTTAAGAGCATGAGAAGTGAAAATAATATTATATCACTAGCTGTTGTCCTCGACTCCGTCTGCAAACTTTACTTTTCTCAGACCTACCAAATATAGAGAAATAAATCACAAAAATCGGTCAAACCATTTTGGGGGAGTTCGATAACAAACACCGTGACACGAGATTTTTATATACGAGTATTAGAAGATTGCACAATATCCATACCAAATTTCAAGCCTATCCTGCCACTAGAAGTAGGTAAAATTGGATATGGAAGATTTGCAAGTTACGTTACATTGTGGTGCTCGATGAAACACTTGAAACTCGTTCGCTAACGAACTAACAGTGTAATATGACTAACACTTCTTGTAAGTCTAAAATTATCATTGTATATTATGCTAACAAGCTTTGGTGGCCTAGTGGTTTGACCTATGGTCTCTCAAGCAGTTTTTCGGAACTTATGTGCGAAATTACATTTGTAATTTACCATGAGCTTTACGGTGAAGAAAAACATCATGAGGAAACCTGCATACGCCAGAGAAGAAATTCAATGGTGTATGTGAAGTTCCCAATCCGCACTAGGCCCGCGTGGGAACTACGGCCCAAGTCCTCTCATTTTGAGAGGAGGCCTGTGTCCTACAGTGGGAAGTATTATAGTCTGTGATGATGATGATGATACTAACACTGCAAGCTTTTTGTAAAAACTTGTCACTTTTGTTTACTTAACTATCGTACCCAAATTATAGGTTAGTTCACCCCACAATCAATACCTATATGCCGGGGGCATCGGCGGCGGCGGAAATCGAATCGGCTGCCCGTCGCTAGCCACCTGGCAACGGTTGTGAATGGGATGCAAAATGTACTGGTAATAGAAAGTAGGCAAGACCAGGACACTTATTTACGATAGCGCCATCTATCATCGCGGAGGTTAAGTTATGGTTACGAACACAATTAATAGATGGCGGTGATGGCCATTCTTTGTGGCGGGTTGTAGATGAAATAAGGTAAACAAACACCTCGAACATTCTTTTTATTGCAAAAACGCTTTTTAAAAGTTAATTACTGGCATTTAAGAAACTAAGGCATAAAAATGACATAAATAATAATTTAACTATTACTTGTTGTTGCTTATTTTATAAACGTGTTTGTCAGCGAAAAGACATGTCGCGACTATCGATCTTATTTCTATTGCTAAAAAACACTGAAATGAATGTCATTCAAAAAGTGAAGTTAATCGCTATCTCCCGGGAACAATGCAATCTTTCGGGATAATAAAAGTTTTCATGCCCATCCCAGGATATCAAACTATCTGGATTCAGCGATTTAAACGTATAAAAAGTAACAGACGGGACAGGTAATAGTTACTTTCGCATTTATAATAATATTAGTAGGTAAGTAAAATAAGTATAAGTGAAACATTTAGGAAAATAATACTAGTACTAGTACTTAATAGCCTTAGAAAATTATTTTGTAAGTGATTATAAGACGCTTAAGAATAACAGGTACAATACAAAAAGTGTTAGATTAAAACTATATGTGCAAAGTCGTGCTAAAAATTATTATGGTAAACGAACAAATAAGTTCCTAGTTCCAAAAATATATAACAGGATTGAATGGCTAAGAGAAGGAAATCAGTGTACCATAAGGAAAGTTAAAAATACTCTCAAAAGGATTCTTTTGCAAAAACTGCCTTAGGGTACATTTTTGCAAAAGTATCCACATCTCTGTAGTATGTGTTTGTAATTTTTTGTTTTATTTTTGAATTTAGATGCATGTTTAAATTAAATAGGTACTTACATATAACTAAATTGTAATGAGCGTGTTCTTGCCAACAAACTGTCATATCAGTTTGGCGAGTGGATTTAGATAGTAAGCCAGTGTATGTGATACCTATGAGAAATAAATAAAATAAAAAAAAAAAGTGTTGTATGTAGTAGTGCACAGAATTGATAATAGTATGGAGTTCAAGTCATTTTTCAAATTTGGAACGTCAATTTGTTTATAGGGTCACATTACTACTACATACAACAGGTCATTTTCTTAAGTTTTTCCAAGGATGATATAGACTGGATTGGCAGTCGCCATAGTACGGATCGGCCGCGATTTTGTAGCTCGATTATTAAATCTAGATGGCGCTGAAATATAGTCAGACGCTTCGAAGGCAAAACAATAAGACTATCAGATGTTTCATATCACTGCAAATGCATTATAGCTGTGCCCGCGACTCCGTCCGCGTGTAATTAGTAATTTGGGCAGCTTATTTTTTTTATCTTATTTGCTTTTTCATCAATTATGGCTCTCCTTCGTTCCTCGATATAAAAAATGACCCACCCCCACACCCCCAGAAACCCCCCTTCCTCACACCCCCTCCCAACAGCTTCCCCCCACCGAACCCCCCGCACACCCGCGTTCACATTCACCACCGTACTCCCAAGTCAAGCGTGCCTATAGAAGTTTTACTACAAAAATCCCCGATTTTGAAACATTCTTCCGCTCCGCTCCACTCTTGTTGGTGTAAGCGTAATGATATATAGCCTATAGCCTTCCTCGATAAATGGGCTATCTAACACTGAAAGAATTTTTCAAATCAGAGCAGTAGTTCCTGAGATTAGCGCGTTCATAATAACAATACTTCTAAAAACAGTTCGATCAATTCTTAAAATAGACGTATCTTTCTTATTTGTGAATCGATTCAAAATGAAACAAACACTAAATGTTAATCCAAGAAAATACCAACATATCAGTGAAAACAGCATCCTTCTAGGTTAAGCCGTTTCTGAGATTAGCGCGCACAAACGCACAGACAAACAGACAAACAGACAATAATTCTAAAAATCATTGTTTTGGGTTCTATTGCGATAATAAATAGCCCTAGTGACAGTTTTTCTCAAATATCTATAATGTACAGACACCGACTTGTTACAGATTTACTATATGTATAGATTTTTGAAAAATAATACATTTGTAGTAATATGAAACATCTGTAGTCTTATTGTTTTGCCTTCAAAGCCTCTGGCTATATTTCAGCGCCATCTAGATTTAATAATCGAACTACAAACACCGCGGCCGATCCGTACTATGGCGACTGCCAATCCAGTCTATATCATCCTTGGTTTTTCACCTATAATAGTAAGTGTAAAACTATCGCATTTATTAATTTAACGCCAGTTTGCGTAATAATACTTGTATTTAAAGGGACGGCGGGGTTATTTAAAGAAAAAAGAATATAAAAATGTTATCAGTAACAAATTCAAAAGCAAATCGATACGCTCCGTATTAAAATTCAGGGGCTTTTGGATCGTTTGTATACGTTTCCCCTTTGTTTTAAGCTATCTTTTTTATTCTGGTCATTTAGTATTCAAATTTCAAATTTGTAGCCGATTGATTGGGTGCAATATTATTCACATGAAGCAAAATTATATTGAAAGTATTGATTGAGTGCATAACACTCTATGTGTCACGTGTATTTTATTTATTTACTAGCTGTTGCCCGTGACATCGTCTGCGAAGAATAGGGAAAAATAACCTATGACCTATTCTCAGACCTACCAAGTATAGAAAAAAAAATTGATAAAAAATCGGCCAGTGCGGTTTCCGAGATATTTGGACTTGTAGACTTTTTTTCGAAAATGGGCACCCTTGTTCAATGTTTTGTTCATAGCACCATTTTGAGCTAATTATTTCTTAATTTTTATTTTTGTTCAATATTCTTGAGTACTTGTGTTATCAGAAAGGCATCACCATTTTTGTGAGAATACACTGGATTTTTACCCGACTGCGAAGAAGGAAGGGTTATATGTTAGATATATGTATGTATGTATGTATGTCCATTCCTATGTCCTCTCGTAACTACACAACGGTTGAACCGATTATGATAAATGATACGTCATTGGATTTGTCTTGATAACGCAAGTAACACTGGATACATGAAATTCTTGAAAAATAAAAATGGCGGATTATAGGCGCCAAAATGTGAGTCTTCAAAAAATTTATTTTATTCAAACATATCGAGTAGGGTATCAAAATAAAGGGATTTTAAAAGAGATTACAAAAATATATACAAGTTATGTGTTTAAATTTAATTTGGAATAGTAAATTGGCAATCAATGCATTAAAACGACGACGTACCCACTTACTAAGATATCTTTGAGCAATAATTTTCTCTATGAAACCCATGTGGAAAATTAAGTACCTACATATTTCAAAATTGGTTTTGAACTTTTAACTAAATAGCATAGGATTTATAATTCAAATACTCAATAATTTATCTGGGTCTCAGGATGTTACACTAAAAAGCAAGAAATAAAAAAAAATTTAAAAAACTAAAGACCGCCTGCGATGTAAATAAAATAATAAATTAAAAAATCAAAAAAACCCGCCTGCAGAAATACTGAAAAGGTAGAAACAAGATAAAATGATCAATAACAATAAAACGAATTTAAAACACGTCGATGGCAGTCTTTCAAAATTTAATGCAACGATAAATTGCAGTCGGAGGCATGGGAGTCAGTGGCTGCATGGGATTTAATGCCACTTCATGCATGCCTCCGACTGCATTTTATCGTTGCATTAAATTTTGAAGGACTGCCATCGACGTGTTTTAAATTCGTTTTATTGTTATTGAACATTTTATCTTGTTTCTACCTTTTCAGTATTTCTGCAGGCGGGTTTTTTTGATTTTTTAATTTATTATTTTATTAATTAAAAAATAAAACTAGCAAGCTTAATTTTTGGGTTTTCAATCGTACATTGATCGAACCTTCAGCTCTCATGGTGAAAAAAATACACTACCGTCTAGTTGCCAATAAGCTTCAAAACATGCCAATTTATTCCAAATTTAAAAACAGTTAATTTTCAAAAAACCTCAAAGTCCAAATATCTCGGAAAGCGTGCAACTTTTACAAAATATCTTATTGATTTATTATAATGTCCTAAGTGCCCTCTATCCGTAGTTCAAGGATTATCCACTCTTTACCTAACACCCTGTAATTGAATTGTGTGTATAATTATTTGGTTAGTTATAGTTCTTGGAATGTTAATATAAAAACTTATGCAATTTCCCAATAATGGCTTTTTGGTTCAAGCCAGTCTAAAATAATATACATAAAAAATAAAAGTTTTAAAGTGAATTAAAAAACAAAAACCGTTTATGCATCCTATAAGTCCCGCATTAGCTTAAAACATTAAAGTCAAAAAACAAGTTTTTTATTCACTTTGCATGAGTTTTTGTTACCGAGTGAATATGCCATAAAGACCAGGTTATTTTAGTCAAAAGCATATAAAATTCCTAGTTACGAACTAACTTTTAATAACTTTTTCATAAACACTTCACTATAAGTACAGGAAAGCCAAACACCGCGTACCCGTCCTCAAAATCAAACCGTAAATTTACGACGTTGGCTATTTGCTTAATTACACCAAACAAGTCAAGTGATAACTGCCATTAAAACGCACTAAAAATAATTAAGCTAAGCATTAAAATCTCAAACAAACATTCCAATAAAAACTTAATTAGCAACAGGAGTATAATTTTTCACCTTAACGGTACAAGGAGATCATAAAAGCAGTGACAATTAAAACAATTGGCGGAACAGCTTTACGTATGGACGCATGCAACTCCCACCGGCTCCCTCCCACTTATGGCAGGTAGAGGGAGGCAAAGGGAGACAGCTCGATGTTACACGCCATTTTACATCGTTGAATTGATTTAACGCGCACTTTTACGCGAGCTATTGTGGCTCTTTGAGCGTTTTTTGGATTTATTAACTCGATATGTGGAACGAGAGTTTTATTTGAGTCTCTTAATTAACTTTACGATCAAGTTAAATTGCAAATGAGTATGCTACTGTCCAGGAAGGACTTAAATATTATGACAAATAAAAGATTTCAATTAACTTCCTTTTAAAACTGTATTTTAAAATTGTTAGTGAAAATATACGGATCACTCACGTCTTAAAACGAGTTAAACTCGACATGTTTCGGGCTAATCCGTAGCCTTTCTTCTCGGAGTCACACGTCACGGCGGCTGCCAAACGCGCACTGCGCGCTACCGCTCTTGTCGCGCGGCTGCTCGACGCAACTGACAGCGACAAACAACTACCCCCGTTTTCATTATCACTTTTATTGTCATTGTCAAATGTAAGGTAGCACACAACACTAACAACATCACTTTGTAAAGATTCACTCACACTCACCGTTGACGAAGTACGAACATTAAACACTAAAAAAAATAGTTTTTTTTATTTTTATTCTAAATTACATTTACTAGGGGCGTTCAATAAAAAGTGAGAATGAGTATGTTATAAACAACTTTTACTAAATGTCATTTTATTTTTCGACATAGTCACCTTTTAGCATAATACACTTAGTATATCTTTTTTCTAAACTTAAAATTCCATTTTTAAAAAAGGTCTCATCTTGAGTACTTAAAAAATCTTGTACTGCAGCGACTACCGCGTCGTCGTCTTCAAATTTCTGGCCTCTCAGGTATTGTTTCAATCTCGGAAACAGGTAGAAATCACTGGGAGCGAGATCTGGTGAATACGGAGGATGCTTAAGGATATCGAACCCAGCATCACGAATTGCAGCCATTGCAACGGCGGACTTGTGTGCCGGGGCATTGTCCTGGTGGAACAGCACAACTTTCGAGAATTTACCACGCCGTTTTTCGCGGATTTCATTGCGCAATGTTGCTATTTGTTTGGCGTATAATGTGCCCGTAATAGTGGCTCCATGCTCGAGATACTCAATCATTAATACCCCTCTATCATCCCAAAAAACAGAGCCCATGACCTTACCGGCAGATGGGCTCACCTTGAATTTCTTCGGAGTTGGAGATGATGACCTTTTCCATGTCATAGACTGCAGTTTCGTTTCTGGGTCGTAATGATGGAGCCATGTTTCGTCCATTGTTATAAATCGCGCCAAAAAAAGTTCCCGGTCTTGCTGCATCAGGTTCAAAGCTTCTTGACAAATCTCTAGTCTAGTTTGTTTTTGCGTGTCAGTAAGCATTCTTGGTACCCAACGCGCAGACACCTTTTTCATACCCAAGCGTTCATGTAAAATAATATGCACGCTCCCCGTTGAAATCTTTACATTTTCAGCAATAAAACGAACCGTGACACGACGATCCGCCAAAACTGAGTTTTCGACTTTTTTCACAATTTCTTCAGTTATTGCTGTAGTAGGGCGTCCGGAGCGGGGGTCGTCCATTGTCAATGTTCTTCCACGTCTAAATTCGGCGCACCAACGTGCGACTATCGAATACGGAGGAGCATTAGACCCTAAAGTGTCCCGCAAATCCAAATTGACTTGGTCCGTAGAAAAAATTTTCAAACACAAGTATTTGATAACGGCGCGCAGTTCAATTTTCTCCATTTTCGCTAACGTACTCAATAGCATTGCAAAGAAATTACCGTATATTTTTTTAAACAAAAGACAGTTACTTTTTTATTTCATAGCAATCAGCTAGATAGATTAGCTTTACCGGCCAGTATTTACAAGACCTTAAGCAATGTATTAAGGATTCTCCGAAACCAGCCCCAGCAACTGTTTCTTTTGCCGACGTCATCAAAAAGGGTCCTAATCATTTCATACCTTCAAGTAACGCAAACTCCATTGCTATTTACCATCCGGATAAATCAAAGTCGAGCGAAGACACTAAAGCCCTTGTCCAGAAAATAATCCGTCCTGAGGAAATGAAGCTGCAGGTAAGAGGCCTTCGGAAGACAAGGAATGGGGGTGTCATCATCAGCACGGACACCAAAGAAGATATTGAGAAGCTTAAGCAGTCCAAACAACTTTCGTCCTTCGGACTCACTGTGGATGACCCGCATAAGAGAAGACCCAGAATTGTAGTCATCTGGGTGCCCACGTCGATGCAGGAATCAGAGGTCTTAAACTGCATTTTCCATCAAAACATTGCCGATAAACTACAAGATTTGACCTTAACGAGTTTCTTGTCCTCCGTGAAATTGAGTCACAAATCAGGTAAGAGAGACGCACAGACCTGCAATTACGTACTCGAAGTGCCAGCAGTAATTAGGAAGGCCTTGATAATAAAAGAGAGGATCTTCATAAATTGGTCTTCATGCCCAGTAAGGGATTTTACGATAGTAACGAGATGCTTCAAGTGTCAACAATACGGCCATGCAGCCAAGTCGTGCAGAGAGGAGGCCGTTACCTGCGGCCACTGCGGAGTGGTAGGTCACACTATAAAAGAGTGTACTAAAAAAGGCGAACCAGCGAAGTGTGCCACATGTTCCAAGTTTAAAAAACCGCACAATCACAACACCGGTGATCTTGAATGTCCAGCCAAGAAAATGGCCGAAAAACGCTACATTAACTCTATAGATTATGAGGGCGCCTAAGAGCGCCGCCCGCCTCGTAATTTTCTCGGATCTTTTTAATTTATTTTTAATAAATGTTTAGCTGAAGGATGCTTTCCAAAATGTTAAAAAAAGCCGTCGTTGTCCCCGTATACAAATCTGGTAGTAAAGTACAAATTGAAAATTACAGGCCAATTTCTATACTACCAGCAATATCGAAAGTATTAGAAAAAATAATAAATAACAGGCTTATTAATTTTTTAGAGAAAAATTTTGCATTGTCAAGTTCCCAGTTTGGTTTTAGATCTAAATTATCAACAGCTGATGCTGTTCACGAACTTACAGATTATCTGGTGCGGGAACTTGATAAGGGTAACCAGACACTCGGCATATTTTTGACCTTTCAAAAGCATTCGATTCGGTTTCTATTCCTGTACTAATACAAAAGCTTGAATGTTTAGGCATAAGGGGCACTCAACTTAAGTTATTCACAGATTATTTAAATGGGCGCACTCAATGCGTAAAAATAGGCCATTTTTTTAGTTCTGATCTGAGAAATACATCTTTTGGGGTCCCACAGGGAAGTATTTTGGGTCCCACTTTATTTTTAATTTACGTAAATAACCTCAACAGGGGTTTAATGTGGTAAATAATTGGCTTCGGCAACATATACTAACACTAAATGCATCTAAAACGAAGTATATGCAATTCACAATGCGTAAAACGAGGTTAACCACAACAAATAAGTCAGCACTGATTTCTCACTGTTGTGATGTTTCTAGTGCAAACCCATGCAATTGTCCAAGCATTGTAATGGCCAATAATATTAAATACTTGGGTGTAATAATAGACGAAACACTCTCTTTTAAGCAACATATCGAGGCTTTAAGTGGAAGGATCCGTAAACTAATGTTTGTCTTCAAAAATTTACGCCTATGCGTGGATGCTACAACTATTAGACAAGTTTACTTCGCTCTGTGTCAATCTTTACTAACTTATTGTATTACTTCATGGGGTGGTACACATAAATCGGCAATGCTAACCATTGAGAGAGCACAGCGAGCTATTCTCAAAGTCTCTACTAATCGCACTTTCCTATATCCAACGGACCTCCTTTATAAATCCTGTAAAGTTCTAACTGTCAGACAACTATTTATAATAAGCACAGTACTAAAACAGCACGCCGCACTTCCTTATAATATAAATATGACAAAAAAACGACGGCAAGATACTGTTTGCCCTCGAAATATAAACAAAAAACATCCCTTCTCATCTAGATTTTACGCATTCCTAGCACCACTTCTTTACAATAGATTAAACGCCCAATTAGACATTTACTCCCTTAATTATAATAAAGTTAAGATAATTCTCCAAACAGCACTTCAACAAATGTCCTATGAGGATACAGAAAAATTATTGTCAGTCTTAAAATAAATATGCTTAGATAGGTATATAGTTTGTAAGAGTTGTAGTTCTATGTTATAAATGTTAAGATTTTTTTTTTCTTTTGTTTTTTAATGTGGTTAAATATTTAAAACTTGTTTTGTATGTATTCCTTATTTTACACCTGAAACACAGGAAATTTTTTTTCCTAGTTCAGGTATACGTAACATGTTTCCTTTTTAAATATGTTTAGTCTATAAGTTGTTATGTTTTGTAACTTTTAGTATGATAAATAAAGATTTATTATTATTATTATTTAATTTCGTAATATTAAAAGAGTTTGCATCTCATTCTCACTTTATATTGAACGCCCCTCGTATGTTTAATAAAGTATAGTTTTACAGCAATGCCGTTTCGTTCTGAGAATGATGGTTGTGCATTCGCCATGTCAAATGTAAGATAGTCAGGGAGATAGAGCACTATAAATGCGGTCTAGCAATTAGGCGTTTTTTAACTATTAAAACGCATACAAGTAGTTACACATAGATACAACAATATTTTCTCATGTATTTTTATCTTAATATTCCCACAGGATCGTGTCGTACAAACGTAAAATCCCGAAGTCACCTCAGCGTTAAATCCCAAAACACGAAAGAAGGGTATCTTACATGCATCGTACACGAAAACCACGACGTACTTTATTTAATTCACATGTGATTATAGATAAATCACGGAGTTAAATCAACTGCTACACCTAATCGTTCATGCAAGCGAAGCCTGCCCATGGATATATACGTAAATGCTAGTTATAATAATAATACAGCATCATTGAAAAACGCAATTATTCGGATGTTGTGAAATACTGTTGAATTTGATATGGTTTCATTTCTAAAATCGTTTACAAAACAAATATGGGAACAATTAGAATACAGTTCCGGAATTATTTGCATTGGTTTTCTGTGTGTTGTTAGAGTAAACACGTATGTGATCATTAAGCATTAAATAAAGGACCCTTATTGTCACATAAAGGCTGACCTTTTAATTAATGTGCCATTAAAGTGATATAATTATGTTGATTTTCAAGTACACCTCATGAACATTTAACTTTATTTAAAATTCAAATGAGTTTTTGAAGTTGTATTTTATTACAAGCTCTTGTTTTTTTTTGATTTGAAATTATCAGCAGTTAAATTTTCATCTCAGCATTGTTATACAGCGAGGAAATGCTGCCAGCATATTTGGGTGGATACAAGCCGCGAGGGAGCCTTTTGTACAGTTTTTCTAGTTTGAGTGTACTTAGTTTTAGGTATTCTTTTATGTTTGCCTAGCTGCCCTGGCGAACTTCTTACTGCTTAAATACTCAATTTACAACATTTCGCAACAGCCAAACTTAAAAAAACCGTTCTAGATTTTATGATAACAATCTACCAGTAATTGGACAGCATAAACAGATTTCCGTAACCTTTGTCAAACAACCAACTGACTTTACCAAGTTTTCCCTCTTTTAACGCTTACTTAAAAGCTTGAAGACTTTGAAATCCGCGATTTATCTAATATTTTAATAGTTTTAATGCTATTCCGAGCGGACACGAATCCAACAAACTTAATATCAATGAAATGCTCCAGATGCTCATGAATCAAAAATGGTGTAACTTACACAACTGAGTTTTATATACATTACATAACATAACATATACTTAAATGGATGGATGGATGGATGTTATGGATATTATACAGAAAAATATGAAGTTTTTTGTATCTTATTTAAAACGTGTGAAAAACCCTTAAAAAGTTTTTTTTGTCGCAGTTTTACCTGAAATTACTAAGAAAAATTAGAGGTATATATTAATGTATTTATGTAATTTTTATGTAGTTAGTCTATTTATGTTGGTATGATATGTATTAGTCTTCTGTATTCATGATATATTATATTAGTGTGTACTTGCGTGTATTCTTTGTATGTTTGTGTATTGATTATGTTAAGTTTATTGGTTTGGGTTTACTTTTGATTTCGACTCTTTTTACTCTGCATTGTATGCCTATTCTTGTCTCTGGTGTCCTGTCAATCGTTCAAAGGTTAACTGGAAGAGATCCCTTTAAGGGATAAGTTCGCCTTTGTACATATGTTTCTCTTGTCAACAGTTAATTTTCATGTTTTACGTACAATAAAGTGTTTTACATACATACATACATAATACGTAGACAAATAGCCGTATATTTTCTGCTGCCAAAACTTTTCAAATAGTGACGGATTACTGCAATAAATAAAAATAAAAAATCTGTAAAACAAAAATAAAACTATTATCGTAAAAGTTTGATTTCCTTTAAACTCGCTTTCACTGAGTTACCGCTTTTGCGCTTAGCACGCCAGTATAGGTAAATACTCAAATGAATGTTAAGCACACAAGACTTGAGGACATACATTTGCATAATTTTATACATAACATGTGCTTTGACCGCGTTTGAACCTCAGACCTTCAGCTTCGTAGTCAGATTCTCTAACCAATGGGCTGTCCAGTCATATGAACAAAGACGTGTTAATTATACCAAAATATATAACTCAAAAGCTGCTATACCAATTCCAATGGTTTGGTTCGTTGGATTCGTCTCAGCTCGGAAATGCAGAAGAACTAATAAAATATCGAAATAATCACGGAATTGAAAGTCTTACAGCTTGGGAAAACTTGGTTGTCAAGGTTACGGAAATTTGTTTAACTTGGTTGCCAAGGTTACGGAATCTAGATTCGGACGTCGATAGTTATCTATCATAAAATCTACAAAAGGTAAAGTACAAGCGGTACATAGTTCACCGAGACAGCTAGTGTTATACGGTGAACTTTAATTGGTATCCAGGACCCATTTTTTTTTACTAATTAATTGCAGGCAATTGCGGTTACATGATAGTTTGACTTGAAATAAACATTATTTATTTCTTCCAAATTCTTAATTTAGAATTTAACTTTTAATGCAAATGTAAAAGAAAAGAATTCTTAATATCATGTTTGTTTTACGAACTTCTAACTGAAACGTAATTGCCATCGATTACTGAGTAACAAAAAATGGTTCCTGTATACCAATTAAAAATCACCGTGTATAAAACAGGGTTTACGTTTGATTATTTTAATTAGGTTGTTTTTGTAGACACTAATAATAGCCTAATACCTTCTTCTTGTCTTTAATTTGTCTTAACTAAGTGACGTGGATTGTTTTCTTATTTTTTTCCAAAACAGGTATAGCCTCTCGGCCAGTACTAAAAAAAACGTTGAGTACCTATTAGGAATACTTTGTCTAATAATAAATATAAATGTCATGAAATAGTGTTTTAAATACGTGCTTCGATGTTATTATTACTATTATGTTTAAGTTAACTACTCACGACGAAAGGTATCCAACTGTCCGGCTTCGATTTGATTTATTTAGATATACGTCAGAGAGTAGTCTAAAATAAAAGACACGTATTTTTGTTTAGCTGCCCAATGCCCAATCTCAACCTATTCGGAGAAATTGTCCTCCAAAGTACTGAAAATTGGTAGCAATAGATAACAATAGAGAGATCTCTCTCCGGGCAGATGTTATGCCTTGGGACCGAAGACCGGTGGAAGAAATTCGGAAGTTGTATTTAGGCAGCTGAGTTGAGAAACTTCGCTTCG
Organism: Archips crataeganus; assembly: GCA_947859365.1. Classification (NCBI taxonomy): domain Eukaryota; kingdom Metazoa; phylum Arthropoda; class Insecta; order Lepidoptera; family Tortricidae; genus Archips; species Archips crataeganus. The sequence continues at coordinate 22,253,431 of OX402051.1, read as the reverse complement.
ATAGTGCGATGCGGAATGTAGCAGTAATTTTCAGTTAGTTTCTCATATAATGACTAGATGGCGCTAGGAGTCGCTGCAATATGTTTCAGACATAGGTTTCAGAACATGAAAAATAATGAGCACGTGTTTTGTTATTTCGGCTCAAGCTCATATATTTTCCTAAAAAAGCACATTTTAAAGTTTTACATTTCTCATCGGTGATAGCAAAACATTTGCTTATTATTTTTTCATGTTCTCAGGCACAATACAGTTTAACCAGTACTATAATAACTAGCAATTTGCTCGAAAGAAATTATATAGAAGTTTAGTCACTTTGCAAGATTCAAGATTCAAGATTCGTTTATTTGGTCAAGACACAAGTCACATTTGGCAAGTTATTAAAACTATTTACAATCATATAATATACTCTTAGTCTAAATACTTGAACAATTTCAGTGCATTAGATTTAGACTTTTGTTTTCTTCAGTACTTTGGAGGATAATTTCTCCAAATAGGCAGAGATTGGACAGCTAACAAAAATACGTGTCTGTTATATTTGAGACTACTCTCTAACATTTAGTATCAAAATAAATCAAATCGAAGCCGGGAATTTGGGTACCTACACTCGTCAGTGTAATTGAATCCTTTTTGAAGCGCAATCTCTCTAATAATCTATTTTTGGAGCAATTAACTTAAGTGGCAATTCGTTACAGAGTAATGTTTGAATTAGAAGTGCCGTAAGACACAGACATAAGTAATAAGTAGAAGAAACACGGGTCGCTTGCGTATTCTTAGTCAAACTAAGCGCGACATGTTTCGAAGCAACCCGTGGTTTTTTCAACCCCCGTAGCAAAAAGTAGCCTAAAGTAAGCCTGTCTCTGTAACAATAGCAGTTATAGAGACTTGATAGTAATTAATGAGTACTTTTAAATAAATAAATAAATAAATAAATATTAGGGGACAATCTTACACAAATCGACCTAGTCCCAAACTAAGCAACGCTTGTACTATGGGTACTAGACGACGATAAACATACTTATATAAATAAATAAATACTTAATTATATGAAAGGCGGAAAACGAGCATGCGACCTGATGGGAAGCAATCACCGCCGCCCATTGACAACTGCAACACTAATGGTGTCACAGGTGCGTTGCCGGCCCTTTGAGAGATAGATATGCTCGTTTTTTAAAGATCTCCAAGATGTATTGCTCCGGGAATAGAACATTTAATTAAATTTTAAATTAAACTTTCTGTTGATATAGAATAGGGATGTTTCCTAGGTAAAATAATAATAATTATTATTAGTCCGTATTTTACATTATCAAAAAATATTAGACACGTAATTTTTCTTTTGACAATTAAACAAAAAATGACGAAGATATGGCGCTTTGAAGTTCCGCGTGACGAGGCGTGACGTCACTTGTTCTTAAAACGCTCATACAAAGTGTAGGAACAAGTGACGTCACGTGAAACTTCAACGCGCCATATCTTCGTAATTTTTTGTTTAATTGACAAAATAAAAAATACGTGTCCAATATTTTTTGATAATCTAAAAGACTGACTAGTTAGGAAAGTAGCCAATTACCGCAGTCAAAAAGTAAGCGAAATGAAAATCCGGAAATCACTAAATCCCAAAAATAACTTTGTTTTTCATAAAAATACAAGGATGAATTGGTTTTTGAGCTGGAATTTAAATACATACGGAAATTTTAATACAGGCACTTGGTCGATTCTTGTAGCTGTTGTCAATGCTGTACCTCTCCTCTATTTCACTCATACGGCTCTAAACTCACGAGCCCGCTCCCTGAAGCACTCAACCCACATACGAGCCTTTTGAGTGAAAACAAAAATTGAGTTCCAACTTTTTTCTTACATTGTTTCCTTTGTGAAATCAACGAGCGAGTGTGTAGTGAGCGTAAATTTTATTTGCAATACACTTGTCCATGAAAGTTTAAAAATATCAAATGGGTCTAGGCTTGCCCGGGCAGGGCGGGGCCGTCCGCCGCGCATGCGTGCCCCCTCCTTGCGGGGGAGGAGAGGTTTTCCCGGCAACGCTGGGACAATTTCTGATACGAAATAATTATGTATATTTCCAAAGAAATTTGTGATGATTTATTAGACGAAATCTTTTTCATTTTAATTTTAACCGCAAAATTATTCCTATTTCCAATCTACTTCAAATCTAAATGCTTAATCATTCAAGTTAAATTAACACATTATTTATTAAAAAAAAACTTATATCACGGAATAAACCTGTATCAAAACCTACCACGTTTTACCAACGTGATTCCACAAAAATGTGATTTTAGTAGAATTTGGGAGTTTTTGGTGGTTTTTTTCTGGACGCTAGTAACACCGCGCACCCTCGGCAGTCGGCGGTCGGCCGCGGCGCGCGTCGCTCGTGCGTCATGATCGCTTCGTTATGACAGTTCTTCGACACTTCGCGATGGGTCGCTTAGACGCAGTGAGTGCTTGAATCGGACCCCTACTTGAGTGAGGATTATGTTCTATAATGTTCCCTTTATGGTTTTATAGTGATCATCGGTGAGTAGTTTTAGCTAGTTTAATTAAAAGGGGTAAGTATTAGATAATAAAGTTAAGAAGGAAAATTGTTATAAAATTTTCAACAAAGTTTTTTTTTCTGTAACTCTTAAAAGTAGTGTGGTTACTTCGCGGCTTAATTTTTCTTAAAAAAAGGGACTTAAGTTCGGATAAAAAAATTAGCAGTTATCTCTAAATTTAAAATTTAAGTTAAAATTTTAAAATTTATAATGAAAAGGTTTAACTCTCAAGTTAGAACTTGAGTTTCTGCTAAGCGGAGTATTACTTGCGGTGCAGAAAACGTAGCAATTAACCTACGCTCTTTGGCGTAGCGGGTCTACGCGTAGCAATTAGTGCTACGCCATAGCTTCGTAGCACGTTACATAATTATGGCCGTTTATAATTATGGCGGGCAAAAATGGGACGATGATTTAGTGCTGCTAAATTCTAATTTAGTTTCATATTTAAAAAGTTTATAAAATAAATCGACATTATAGTTTTGTTACTTCACTTGACAAATGTAGTCAATTTTTGTAAGTCGAATTTGACTAACTTTTGATTGTAATATTAAGTTGAAATTTGTCGGACATAATTATTATTATTAAGATGACAATGCAATAAACAGTACGGTCAGCAAAAAAGATCATTAAAAATAAATAATTATTAAAAATGAATTTGAATTTTAGGAATACATGTCATACAAAAAAAAAATCTGCATAAAAAATAGGAAATTACACCATGGAGCTCATAATTATATGCAAGGTACAGGTTTTTAAACGCAGGTATTAATATTTCAAAAGCGGTACAGTTTTTTAGAAGCATCTAAAGTTTAATGAAATAACTTATTTTTAGAGTACACAGTTTACGAGGCAGAAGTTACCAAGTCGAGATACTAATATAAAAAACTTCAAAAAGAAACAACAAAACCTCATTATTCAGCAACAAAACAATCCCGGACTAATCTCCGTAGCGATTAGTGCTACGAACCCGTAGCACCCTCTACGCCGTAGCACGGTAATCGCTACGAGCCTTAATTACACACGATTTTATTGCGCTTCTAAATGTCACTAACGATTATGTTAGACGTTGTTAGTTTTAGTTGGGGGATGTTAGTTTTAGCGGTTTTTAGTCACAGGAAGTGTTTGGAGGCTAAATTCATTTTGTAAAGTGGTGTTAATTTTGCAATGGATACAGTAGGGGGTTATACAGATAAAAAATACTAATAATACTATAAAGTTCAGTTACTTTGGCTCTGAAGCTTTGGCTCTTCGGATTAACTCGGTCCAGATTTCATTATTATTGTTTTAGCTGATCGCCCACTTTTTTTATCAGACTTTCTATAGGTAAAGGTATGTGGTTTTAATTTGGTGCAAAGTTACCTTAAATTGGGTCAAAGTGCTCTGACTTTATGGTACTTTAAAAATATTTATAGTATAAAGAGTTTTTTTAATGAGATCTAAGATAATTTAAACTGATTTTAATATTTTTAAAACCTTTCAAATTAAAAAAAAATGAGAATAAGATGTTCTAGATATATGATAAAGATTCAGAATTCAAATAATAGATTATTTTGGTCAAACAACAAAGAGCGACAAGCATTGTGAATTGGGCGCTTAACAGCGTTTAAGAGCGCGTCTGTCGTAGTCGTCAATAAAACTTTTATCAAGGGTTTTTTTATCATGATATAAACCTGCGCAGTTTTATAAAGAGTCACCACGTTTGCTTATAAATAAGAATATTATATTCACTAGCTTTTATTCACGTAAATCTTGTGCACAAACACTTGAGTTAATATTCCAAAATCTTACTGAACTTACCCGCATCCGTACTTACCCTTACAAAATTTCATGTTTCTAGAATTAGCAGTTAAGTTTTCCAAATTTTACATGTACAAGGGAATATTGAAGTAAAAAATAGTCTATGAGCTATTCCCGAGATACTTTCTAGATACCGTATTTCATTCAAATCTTTCAAGCTAAACAAACACATATAAACTCACCTATAATTACGAACAGTAATAATTAATTAATTTATTGCGTTTTACAATGTACATTTGGTTGGTGTTACACAAATAAAATACAGCTTCAATGTGAAACCTGTAAGGGCACAGCAACAGTAGGACATATATTATACTCGTTACATTAATACGTTATACTAAAACAGTACAGCTAATTCAAATTACAATTTAACAGATAATTTGTTTTACAAATACTACACATTCGCTTTTATTTATTATATTATATGACATCCAGACGACCAGATGGCCTAGTGGTTAGAGAACCTGACTATGAAGCTTGAGGTCCCGGGTTCGATTCCCGTGTCGGGGCAGACATTTGTATGAAAAATACGAATGTTTTTTCTCGGGTCTTGGGTGTTTAATATGTATTTAAGTATGTATCTATCTATATAAGTATGTTTATCCGTTGCCTAGTAGGTACTCAAAACACAAGCTTTGCCTAGCTTACTTTGGGACTAGGTCAATTGGTGTGAATTGACCCGTGATATTTATTTTTTATTATTATTTTTTATTTATTTATTTATCACATTCAGCATATCTCAATATAAAATAGTAAGTTGTATTATGAGTAGCACTGTATAATGTTTAACCCTTTTCCAGGCATAGAGCATGTAGTAACCACATAAATTTACACAAAGATTCGACTTTGCCCCTTTATACTATGGTAGAAAATTAATTGAATTTGTTTAAAATATGCTGTGCTTTTAAATTAATCCTGCATAGGTAAGCAGTATAAAACAGTGATGAATTTTGTAGTAGCGTATGTAAATAGACGGGGCGACGAGTAATAAAAACAGTATTTTGTTAGTAGTTACACATTGTAAGATTACAATTACATTGTTAAATTGAGAAGAGCGACAATGAAAGTGAATGGCGCTTGACTGCTTAAGAGCGCGTCTGTTGCAGCCATTAACTCTTAACTGAGGTTTATAACCTTGAACATATTAACAGAAGCCACCAATATTATTTTAAGAAGGGTTTAAAGTAATACAGAATTCAGATGTCTTCTAATTTTGTAATTTTTAATTGGCAATAAATGTTTTGTAATAAAAAACTCTTTATTGTACACAAAAAACATGAAATTAACAGTTAACAAGAGAAACAGATCTACAAATGCGAACTTATCCCTTGAAGAGATCTCTTCCAGTTAAACTTAGAACGATTGACAGGACATCATAAATAAGAATAGGCATGCAATGAAGTGTAAACGGAATTTTTATTTATTGAACGGTTTTATATTTATTAGCTGCTATATTTACTAGCTGTTTCCCGCGACTCCGTTCGCGAATAATAGAGGTATAAAGAATAGCCTTCGACCTATTATCAGACCTACCGAATCTGGAGAAAAAAGTTCCATAAAACCCGGTCAAGCCGTTTCGGAGGAGTTCGATAACAAACACCGTGACACGAGATTTTTATACATTAGACGAGTTTTTTACTATATGAGATTTTAATATTAGACGACCGGATGGCCTTAGCTTGAGATTCGATTCCCAGTCGCGGCAGATATTATGTGTGAAAAATAAGAATGTTTGAACTCGAGTCTTGGATGTTTAATTATGTATTTATCTATTTTTTTTATTGATGAATGAAAAAATGTTAAAAACATTTTTTTTAATGTTACCTGCCATAAGCCGATATTATGAGAAAGCTATAATCAGCACAAATCCAACGACCCCATAGTAACAGTAAATCAATTCCCACACCGTATCTAATCCCCACTAATAGTGCCTAATGAATCAAACACCCATAACACAATACCTCGCACTTTTCCTCGTGCCTCAGCTTCATTATTTTACTCGCTCAATATTCAATAAAATTGATTACAGCCGTAATCAATTACAGGAGCGCTTGTAATCCAATAACTGAGGACGTGAGGACCCGAGAGTGTGCCACAGTGATGCGAGAACCAGTAATGTAGCAAGGGAATTTTGTGTTGAACGTATTTCTGTGTTGAAGTTAAACCACTGCTACACTATAAATTGTTGGGGCGTTTGGAAATAATTCCGATCCACAGGCAGTTCCTACTGTCAAACAGTGTATTTACTGTTAAAAAAAACATCATACACAGTGGTTACGTAAATAAGTAATTAGGAAAAATAAAATATTTTTTTTTATTATAAATTTAGGAGTAAAATAAATTTACACGTACACTCTCTACCTCTCTCTCACACACAAAAACTCACACACACACACACACACTCACACAGACACATGCGTGTGGACGAGCGCACACACTCTCTAACTTGTGAAATATGCATCAAGTACAAGCATTTTTTTAAAAATCCGAGATTTTAGACGCTATTACCTCGATTTGGGAAAATGCATCTTTTTAAAAGATAACTCAAACAATCGCAATAACCCCATAGTGGGTTTTACCTCAGGTGACTTTATTTTTTATATACTTATATATATTTTAGCTTGATAGCTTTATTTGTAAACTTGTTGTATCTGTGTTAGTATAAGTATGTTTCGCTTAAACTGTATGCCTGTGGACATCTGTTACTGGCTTTTTGTCTAGTACTTAAGTCTCATTATAATGTATTGTATTTTGCTGTTGATGCCTCAAATAAATAAAATATAAATATATAAATATCATAATCATTCCAGCCCAGTCCCATTGCAGGGCACAGGCCTCCTCTCAGAATGAGATGGCTTGGGCCGTAGTTCCCACGTGGGCCCAGTGCGGATCGGGAACTTCACACACACCGTTGAATTTCTTTGCAGATATATGCAGGTTTCCTCACGATGTTTTCCTTCACCGTAAAGCTCATGGTAAATTTCAAATGTAATTTCACACATAAATTGTTTACTATTTTGCTGGATTTTTCCGTATAAATAGTGGTAGATTTTTCCACTTGTCTGTTGCAGCCTTAATTATAATAAAGATTTTGAATATTGACAACTTTTTCGTTATTTTCACTGTGTTAATTTACAGTGTGTTAGTATAATGTGAGAACAAAGATGTTGTGTACAGGACTTTTTGTGCTGAATGTGTTTCTATGTGAAAGTTAAACCGCTGTGTTAGGACATTTGCATACTTTGTACAAGCCATCTGTTAGTGATGTGACTGATGTGAGAACAGTGATTTTGTGTACGGGGCTTTTTTGTGCCGAATGTGTTTCTGTGTGGAAGTTAAACTAATGAGTTAGGGCAGACACACACCCGTACAGATTCTCTACAGGGTGTTAGTGATGTGAGAAACAGTGATATTGCGTCAAGGGATTTTTTACTGAAGAATGTGTTTTATGCACATAAATTTAAACAGGATGCTTTTAGGATTGCGCCACTTAACGACAATGTTTTTATAACACTACATCATTTTTATTGTTATAAATCATGTGTTTTTTAAATGTTGAACTACAGGGTTCGTAATAGTAAATTATTGTCTTATGTCATGACACTTTGATAGGCAGCAGTCCTCGCATGAACTGCTAAGTACCTAAGGATGTTAAAAAAGCATTGCGGTAATTTTAACAAATTCACAAAAATCTTTAAAAATAAATCATTTAAGTTGCTCGAAGGACACCAGAGCGAAGTGATTTCGGGATTTGCCGTGCTTCCTGATTCCGTGGGAATATTAGAATAAAAAGTAGCCAATGTCTTATTCCGAGATCTAGCTATTTTGTTGGTCCTACTAAGATTATGAATGAAAGCGAGTATTGAAAACACAGACTCTAGACTTATGATAAGTTGAACGAACGATTTCTGACAACACACTTGATTAATAAATCAGATACACTGGCGCCAGAAGGCATGGTGGCCTGTTGGTTTGACCTATTGCCTCTCAAGCAGAAGGTCGTGGGTTCAAATCCGGGCTAACACGTCTGAGTTTTTCGGAGTTTATGTGCGAAATTATATTTGAAATTTACCATGAGCTTTACCGTGAAGGAAAACATCGTGAGAAAACCCGTATACACTGGGCCCGCGTGGAAACTACGAGCCAAGCCCTTTCATTTTGAGAAGAAGCCTGTGCTCTGCAGTGGGACGTGTATAGGCTGGGATGATGATGATGATCACTGCCGCCAGAAACCGTTCACCGCGTTTTACGCTGATCTACCTCGAATGGTTTCTAGGGCGATTCACTTGCAAAAAAATATAACATTTAACGTATAAAATTTGTCTTGTTGATGCACAGACGTCACTGGGCCATTCTACTTTTAAGTAACCATTAATCTTTTGTGAAATATAAGGCATCCCGGGTAATTATTTTGAAGTATATAAAAACTGAAATAACTAAATTTAATATTTTAAAGCAAAAAAACTTTAAATTCAAAGAAATTTTGTGGAAAAAATTGGTAACTCAGCGGAAAATACACCAATTTCCATACAAATGGCGGGGACACGCATGTCCACTGCGTTACGTACTTTATAGATAATAATGATTACTTTTTATGCGTAGTGATAATTTAAAATATAAGCTTAATTATGTGCCTATTTAAATCTTTAATGATAAAACCGAGCACTTTACCGTTTTCGTAAAAAAATATTTGAAGAGCACATTACTAAAAATGACTGGTCAACGAAAAGTAGAATGGCCCTTTACGCTGATCTACCTCGAATGGTTTCTAGGGCGATTCACTTGCAAAAAATATAACATTTAACGTATAAAATTTGTCTTGTTGATGCACAGACGTCACTGCACTCTCATTTTGTTTTGTTTTGCTTGATAGTTTGTCCAAAAGCGCTGTAGTATAAAACAATTGGTATAAGATGTAAAATAAATAAATAAATAATAAATATTAGGGGACAATCTTACACAAATCGACCTAGTCCCAAACTAAGCAAAGCTTGTACTATGGGTACTAGACGACGATAAACATACTTATATAGATAAATAAATACTTAAATACATAGAAAACATCCATAACTCAGGAACAAATATTCGTGCTCATCACACAAATAAATGCCCTTGCCGGGATTTGAACCCAGGACCTCTTGCTTCGTAGGCAGGGTCACTACCAACTAGGCTAAATATATAAGAGTAACTAAATAAACGTTTTGATTTCAATTTTAGATGGTTATCAGAACTTCAGGTATTAATTGCAAGCTTGCACCTAGTTGTGTAATTATAATAATAATGTCTATGGAAGGAGACTCTATAACTAATGTCAGCTATGGGCCTTTATTGGGTTACATAAAATTTTTAGTTATAATTCATCATTTGGCATAACTATGGCACATTATGTCCTCGCATAGGGTAGATTTTATCCCAAAAATGCATAGTTTTCGTAGAATAGCGACAAACAAATTCTTCGCAGAAAGTGTCGCGGGAAACAGCTAGTATTGAATATATAACAAAAAACTCTTTTTAAGAGTCTAAATTTAGGAGTCTAAGGGCTATTTGGACTATGCGAACGCGTTACACAATATAGAAGTCATACACAGCAAAAGAAACAAAAATTCTCTCCTGTGGACATAAAATTAGCGCCTTCGTGTTCCGATGACTTAAGATTAAATTAATTTAAATGGGCCTAAACTTGGCCAGACGTCCTACACGCCGATGTAGCTTGATTAAAAAAAATGTGTATGACCCAAAGCCTCAGAACTGACCTAGCTCGCAATGCTGCCCTTACCCTGCTATTACCATCCACCCATAAACTTATCACCCAATATGAACTAAAAACGTAACTGAATAAATCACACACTCGCATACTGCTTCTCGTTCATAACAATATTACAGACGTAATAAAATTTGAAAGGGCGCTAATATGAGCCGCTCGTAAATTGTCGCCCGATACGGCAGCCAATCGCGGCGCTGGATTTTATCGTGGGATTTTTGTTGATGAAGGATTTTAAGAAGTGGGAGTTGGGAGTGTGTTCTACGTGGGACACCCTGTAGATTTTTGTGACAAATATAAGAAAGGCAAATTTATTTTCTAATTCAAATAGTTTTAGGTAGGTAATTCATTATTAATTTATATTCTCTGGGCTTGGAACTTTAATTCTTTTTTCATAAATGAAGAACTAATGATAATTAAATGTGCTGAAACAATATAATTATGAAGTTATGAATGTACAAAAATAATCAATAAAACACTTGACAACCAAGTTACATGTACAAAGGCAAACTTATCCTTTTAAGGGATCGCTGCCAGTCAACTTTTAAGTGGATGAGTGTGTCGAGTGTTTTTTGTATGTAACGATGTTCTAGTTTGAATTGAGTTGTTGCTTGTAGACGTACCTACAGTTGCGGAATGAAAAGATTCGTCATTTTAAAGTCAACTTATGCTTGTAATTAAATAAAAAATAAAACCTCCTTCATAAAACCCCCAAAAAAACATAAAATAATAATTGATTGAACCGACCACAATAAGCATGAAAATATCTTTCTACTAATCTGTTTGAAGTTGGTGCCTCAGCACGAGCCAGCAGGAGTGTAGAAGCCCTATAATAGGTATGTAGGTAAGTTAGATTACTAGGTCCACTCCTGCTGGCTCGTGCTGAGGCACCAACTTCAAACAGATTAGTAGAAAGATATTTTCATGCTTATTGTGGTCGGTTCAATCAATTATTATTTTATGTTTTTTTGGGGGTTTTTTGAAGGAGGTTTTATTTTTTATTTAAATTTTTTTTATTTCCAAGTTTTTTTTGGGTGTTTTTTGAAGGCGGTTTTATTTTTTATTTAAAATTTTTAATTTTTTTCTTTTTAGTTGTTGCTAATGGCCTGGACTGGCACTCTTTACTGACTGTACTTTTTGCCTCTCGTTACCAAAGTACTTATCAAGACGAATCAAACGAGACCAAACTTGATGGGGTTATGTCGTTTTACTACGGAGTTCTTATGGTCACCATCCAACTTCATTGTCAGACCCTGGTTACCATCTAGGACCAAAGTACTCGTTGAGACGAGTCAAATGAGTCCGTACTCTATGGGGTAAGTGCCGTTACTTTATGGAGTAACTTTGGCCACCTTCCAGCTCCATCATCAGACCCTGGTTACCATCTGGGATCAAAGTGCTCGTCAAGACGTTTCAAATGAACCCAAACTCGACGGGGTTGTGTTATTTTATTACAGAGTTTCTATGGCCACCTTCCAACTCCATCATCAGATTAGCTCCATGTCACAATAATATTGCATTGTCACCTGATTTACACATGCATGTAAAATATGAAATCAATCAGAAACCGGGAAGTGAGTCAAATTCAACTTGCAAGATTTGACCCGTTGAGGAGTTCCGTTGGCCATCTGCGGTCTTCTTCATCAGATCTAGTTAACCAAATGACACTTTATGAATGCAAATGCTCGATTTGTCACTGAAAATACTAAAATCGCTTTACATTTCCCTTGAACTTTTGAAGAGTTCCTTCAATTCCTCATGGATCCCATCATCAGAACTGGATTCCGGTAACAACGGGACCAACCTTGAAGCATATGCTTTCAAACAACGAAAGAATTTTCCAAATCGGTTCATAAATGACGGAGTTCTGAGGTAACACACGTTAAAAAAAAAAAAAGAACATACAACCGAATTGAGAACCTCCTCCTTTTTTTGAAGTCGGTTAAAAAAAGAACATACAACCGAATTGAGAACCTCCTCCTTTTTTTGAAGTCGGTTAAAAACAAGTTGTTGACTTCAAGGAGACACGAAATTGCAATGATATTGACCGAAGTTATTTGCATTTAGCTTTAATCATAGGAAGCGAACAGGTTTTATCACTTCGTTTATCGGAGTATATTTTATTCGTCAGGGTACTTAATTAATTTTTATATTTGATTTGCCGTGGTCAGCAAAGTAAACTCAATATCCGTCAAAGACCCATATTTTTCAATTATGTGGAACATTTGATCCAATATTGGGTCCAGCACGACGGAACCCCGCCAGGATTTATGGCAAAATTTTATTGCCCACCGTACGTTTGCCAGACTTTATCTTTTATTGTTATTAAAAAAATAAGTTCGTGGTGGTGGCTCACGGGGCACGAACAAGCGAATCATTATACTCTATTTCATGTGGCGCCCCTATGTGAACCAGAGCGAGGTATACAGAAACCAATAATTAAACACGTTTCAACTTTGAATATAGTATAAAAAAACGTTGGATATAGTATAAAAAAATGTGTTAAGCTTTTTTAGGTAGTAGTGTCTATCTTCTAATACATAAAAATCTCGTGTCACGGTGTTTGCTATCGAACTCCTCCGAAACGGCTCGACCGATTTTTATGAAACTTTTTTCTCTATATTTTGCAGGTCGGAGAATAGGTCGTACAGTAGGCTATAATTCATACCCCTTTTCTTCGCGGGCAACAGCTAGTAATATATATACAAAAATAAGTTAATTAAAATACATAATAAAACGGAAACAAAAATAGGAGTGTTGAGTTCAAAATTATTGTCTGTATGTCTCTCGGGTCGGGCTCTAAGGCGCAAGCCACACAGAAGAGACGTGGGACGGGGCGCGTCGTTTGTTCGCAGGCCGCGTCTCTGCCCCGTCTCTTCTGTCTGCTTTGGATCGCGACACTTTTGTGCATTTAGAATGAAAACTGAATCATGGGGCGCCGCGGCTGCGACGCGCCCCCGTCCTAAGTCTTTTCTGTGTGGCTAGCGCCTAAAGCGTGTTCTGAAAATTGACTAATAATAGTCCGTCTTCTCAAGCAGACGGTCGTGGGTTCGAGACCGGGCGCACACCTATGGATTTTCAAGAATTGCATTTGAAATTTGCCGTAAGCTTTACGGTGAAGGAAAACATCACGAGAAAACATGCGTACACCTGCGAAAAAATGGTGTGTGTGTGAAGTTCCCAATTTGCACTGGGCCCGCGTGGGGACTAGGGACCAAGCCCTGCCCTGCAGTGTGACATATATAAGTTGAGATTATAATGGTGATTTTTCCAAACCGATTTCAAAAATGACTTTCAGGGAAACATACACGATGTGGATTGTGGAAAGATGGTTGAAAGAATTTGTATTAAAATGGTCTAATATTATTTGACATGTGCTACAGACGCAGTTCCCCCTACGTCTCCCATCGAGTCGCAGTTTAGAAAAATTGATGCGCCAAATTGCACTTTTCCTTTTTTGTTTTGTGGCATTTTATTGGCTGTTTTATTAGGAAAGTTTCATTTTTATCTTTTTCGCTATGGGGGAGCAAGTCAATATCAGATGGAGCTTTGAAGTTTTTCAGTAGTTTACCTGGCAAAATGGCGAATTTTATAACAGTGAACAAAGTTATATATATATGGAGTTTGTATATGTTCATCATTCATCCTAGCTTATATATGACTCACTGCAGGGCACAGGCTTCCTCTCTTATCGAGAGGGCTTGGGTTATAGTTCCCACGCGGGCCCTGTGCAGATTGGGAACTGCACACAATTGAATTGAGGTTTACCTCATGGTAATTATTTAATGTGATAATTATTTAATGGGACGCAAATTTACGACCTCTTTAGCCTAGTTGGTAGTGACCCTGCCTAAGAAGCAAGAGGTCTTGGGTTCGAATCCCGGTAAGGGCATAATTGTGTGATGAGCACGAATATTTGTTCCTGAGTTATGGATGTTTCTAGGTATTTAAGTATTTATTAATCTATATAAGTATGTTTATCGTCGTCTAACACCCATAGTACAAGCTTTGCTTAGTTTGGGACTAGGTCGATTTGTGTAAGATTGCCCCCCTATTATTATATTAACGACCGCCTTAGCCTAGTTGGTAGTGACCCTGCCTACGAAGCAAGAGGTCCTGGGTTCGAATCCCGGTAAGGGCATTTATTTGTGTGATGAGCACGAATATTTGTTCCTGAGTTATGGATGTTTTCTATGTATTTAAGTATTTATTTATCTATATAAGTATGTTTATCGTCGTCTAGTACCCATAGTACAAGCTTTGCTTAGTTTGGGACTAGGTCGATTTGTGTAAGATTGTCCCCTAATACTTTTTTATTTTTTTTTATTTTATATTTATTTAATATTTAATTCCAAAAAACTCAAAGGTGTGAGCCCGGGGTCGAATCCACGATCCTCTGCATGAGAGACCATTATATCAAACCACTCGACTACCACAACTTTTGGAGCACAGCTTCATGAACTTTCTAGATTTTAAAAATGAAAAATGGTAGAATGATGGAAATATACCTGGAATACCTAAAATAAAAATAGACATACATATAAAAGGGCCATTTGCAGCCTACTTAGGTACAGAATAAAACTTTTAAGTACCTATAATTTTGCGTAAGAACTAAAGTCACCGACAAAGCTCGAAGAATCGCAAGATTCAAGTGCCAGTGGGCAGGGCACATCGCTCGTAGAACTGATGGCCGATGAGGCAAAAAGGTTCTCGATTGGCGTTCACGGACCGGAAGACGCAGTGTAGGTAGGCCTCCAACAAGATGGAGCGACGACCTGGTTAGGGTTGCGGGATTGCATTGGATGCGGATGGCACGGGACCGATCTGTTTGGCGAGCCTTGGAGGAGGCATATGTCCAGCAGTGGACGTCTTTCGGCTGAATTAATGATGGTGATGATAACTTTGATTTCGACTTTGACTCAATAGAATAAAACACGAGGTTGCAAGTACGCGAACTTGCTTTTTCATATCTGGCCTTTAACAACATACCAAAATAAAACCAGTCACTAATATTTGAGCTTTCCTCATCTCCCCCGTTTGCCGTTTCGATTTCGTGCATTGTTCAACACAAGTTGCTACCTTGTTGACAACAGGGCACAGGGCGGGCAGTGAATCAGCTGACGCGCCCTTCATATCGTCTCTTGGGTAGGCGTGTGCTATGAGGCTAAGTGGACAGGTGTAGAAGGCATCTTTCCCCGTGAATTATGGTCGTGAGTAGCAGTTGAAATTATTTGGGGATGTTTGAAGAAGTCCATGTGTGTTATGTTGACGTTAGCTTTGATTAATTATCTTGTGTAGTATTAACTCAATTTATATAGAAGCCCTTACATCCTGAGAAGAGGCCTGTGCCCTGCAGTGGGACGTATAAAGCCTGGGTTGATGATGATTGATGATGACCTAGAAGACATTGGGAATATTACCATGGAACATTTACTAGCATTTATTTTGGGATTTATTCTTTTGTTCCATAAAAAATACTGGCAAGTAAAACCAACAACAATCTTTATAAACACCCATCCACTGATTGTATGAAATTACATGGTGTTTATAAAGATTTATTTTCTAAATTATACCAAAACTAGAAAACTGGGGATAGAACCGAAAAAAAATTTTACTAACATCTCTTAAAAACACAGATACTACAAGATACGGAAATCAAAACAAATAAATCATTAGAGCTACATCCCGGTAACTGCCAGGTACCGGTATACATATAACGGTACCGATAAAACTAGGCATTGCGCGCACGCGATAAAGAGCTTTATGCCGCTCTAATGACGGTACTCGATCTCATTTGCAGTAAATCATTTAGATAGTGTTGCCCACGCATTAAGCCCGCGCCAGATGTTGTAAACATTGTTAAGATTTTGTCGTATTTAGTTCGGTGAAGTTTCTGTACCGTTAGTGATAACGGTAAAAATTTGCTTGGAAAATATCATCCTGTATGTGAAAATTTGTGAAAACTTGCTAAAATTATTAGTTATTATTATTAATCGGTTTGATAAGATTGTTTGCTACAGTCGAGCACAGAAGAGTGGGTTCAAATTCTTATGACTTCATGTTCAAAACTGTATTACTACTACTACTTAAAGTGCAAAACTGTATTGAACATAATGTACACACACCTGCAAAGCAATTCCATTCAGTTGTTTTCACACCATTTTGTGTGTAGGTACAGTTCTCAATCCGCATTGGACCTGCGTGGGAACTATAGCCCAAACAGATACACTACGTGGCTGTGTGCGGGTAGATTTCAAAAACTTGGACACTTGAACACTGGTAATCAAAATTTGTATGTAATAAAAATTCATCATCATAATTTCAGCCGAAAGACGTTTACTGCTGAACGTAGGCCTCCCCCAAGGCTCGCCAAACAGATGTGTGTGTTGCCACTTGCCAGTGATGACTTATGGCAGTGAGACGTGGCCGCTAATGATGGGCCTCATAAGAAAGATCAGTCACTGAGAGGGCGACAGAGAGGGCTATGCTGGGAGTTTCTCTGCGGGATTGCATTAGAAATGATCTAATCCGCGCAAGAGCTAAAGTCACCGACATAGCTCGAAGAATCGCCAGATTCAAGTGGCAGTGGGCAGAGCACATCACTCGTAGAACTGACGGGCAAAAAGGTTCTCGAGTGGCGTCCACGGACCGGAAGACGCAGTGTAATATAAAATAACCATACAATTTTATGGGCAATCTTTGTGTTACAGCGGAACTTTTCCACTTAGTCTTTTTGTACGGTTAACTGCCATTTAACGGAGTCCAACTATATTGTATCCAGATAGTACAGCAATGGTTTACTGTAAAAAGGTATGTACACTGGGTAATAATTTAAACAGTCTCGTTTTAAACGTTTGTCGACATGATTTCATGATTCAAATTAGATTACCTATAGTTCAATGTTTTAACTTACTGCCCTTTAGTATCTACCGCGTTTATTTTAGCCATCGATCGTGCCCTTTGCGTGATAGAGGTCAATGTTTATGCCGCACATACGGTTAATAGATTACGACATTAAAGAGTAAGGGTGATTTTCAACTAGAGGAGCATTTCTCAAAAAAAATGCCTCTTTTTTTCGAAGCCTGTTCTTTTGGCAAATGTTTCATTTCCCAAATGTTTATTTTTCCTGAAACTGTAAACTATTGAAAACTGAAATTGTGAAAACGTTGCATCCTACGGCAAAATCAATGAAATTTTCATCCCCCCTTTAATACCCCCGCAACCACTCCCCCGAACCCCCCTCACACCCCCCCCCCATTAAAAATTACCCGAGCGCTAGTACTAAGATTGTACATCCTGGCGCGCGCTGCTCTCTTGTACATCCTGGCCTTCACTGCCTCTCTCTTGTACGGGGCATGTACGGACATGTACAGATCATTGCGTCATCCTTTTTCGTGCGTGCAGCCGGCCTTCATCGATTTATTAGACGTTGTTACGTCAAAAAAAAACCAGGCACGCGAAGCGTTTTTAAAACGTTTAGTGCTTTATTTGTAACGACCGCTTTAGCCTAGTTGGTTGGTAGTGACCCTGCCTACGAAGCAAGAGGTCCTGCGTTCAAATCCCGGTAAGGGCATTTATTTGTGTGATGAGCACGAATATTTGTTCCTGAGTTATGGATGTTTTCTATGTATTTAAGTATGTTTATCGTCGTCTAGTACCCATACTACAAGCTTTGCTTAGTTTGGGACTAGGTCGATTTGTGTAAGATTGTCCCCTAATATTTATTATTATTATTATAATTTTATACCTATCTATATCACATGAGCATAACGAGATTGTATGATACTGAGAATAACCATTTTTATGCCCGTTAAATTTCAACACCATGTTGACACTGCCGAAAAGGCATTCTGCGTGTCGCGTACATTACTGAAACTTATGTCACGGTAAGTAGACTCGTTTCGGACACTTTGGATTCAGTCCAAGTGTTATTCTATCCAACCATCACAAATTGAGCTCCCGCACCTTTTTCACCAACTGAAAAATCGAACGGTCAAACTCTTCTGTACTAAACGCGGAGACCATGTTTATGTGGTTGTGGCGGCACTTAAGGCTAAGTGGGACTGGGATGGCGTGACATATTGTATGTTTCCGTAATCGTAAATATGGAGCTAAATGTTGACAGGAGTTTGGATATTTCATTGGAACGATATGTTTTGACTCTGGCCGGAAATTGACGCGGCATTTGTTGTGAGAGTGAAATTGAGTGATCGAATCGTTTGATTGAGAGTATAATAACTTTGTATAGCTTAATATTAACATTTCATATCGATCGGCTAACTATTGAAACAAAATTACAGCAGAGAGAATGTCGAATTAGCGCACCAGAAAAAAAAAACAAAAAAAAATCGTTCGAACATTCGATTCTTGTTCTAACATTTTACGTCAAGAATATCAGTTACGAAGTGACGTCTTTATTTTATTTCTACTGTTTTATGGCGTACTTTCGAAGACTTTTATGTCGTTAAAAATCGTGAGGAAATCGCCTCACAACTAACCAACCAACCAACCAACCAACCAACTAGCCAACAGGCTAACGACCGCCTTAGCCTAGTTGGTAGTGACCCTGCCTATGAAGCAAGAGGTCCTGGGTTCGAATCCCGGTAAGGGCATTTATTTGTGTGATGAGCACGAATATTTGTTCCTGAGTTATGGATGTTTTCTATGTATTTAAGTATTTATTTATCTCTATAAGTATGTTTATCGTCGTCTAGTACCCATAGTTTAAGCTTTGCTTAGTTTGGGACTAGGTCGATTTGTGTAAGATAAGATTGTCCCCTAATATATATATATATATTTTTTTAACTGAGAAGTGATGTATGTAAAGTTCTTAATCCGCGCTGAACCCACATGGGAATCACAGCCCAAGCTCTCATATTTTAAGTGGAAGCCTATATCTATAGCTGTAGAACATGTACAAGCTGAGATAACACAATAATTTGTAGGTACCCAGGGCCAAAAAACATTAAAAGATTTATTGTATTATTATTGTGCAGTAAATCATATTTCTTGCTTTTTGTACTACTGTAGGGAACCTATCGATGTTTAGAAAATTTTATTTCCGAAGGTTTAGAATCCCGAAAACTTCATTTGTCCGAAAGCATTTTTTTCTGAAACTGTAAATATTTCAGGATTTATTCCAGGACCACCGTGTAGAACCCTTTAGGTTAGGTAAGGGTTGTTTTATAAAAATCCTGAAATATTTACAGTTTTAGAAAAAAATGCATTCGGATAAATGAAGCATTCGGGATTTTAAATATTCGGAAAAAAATATTTCTAAATTTTGATAGGTAACCACTACTGTAATAACCAGTTTTTAACTTCATTAATTTGATTTAAGGTTACATGAAATTGACAGTTTTTTGAGTTATAGGCGCAATCCACACTGAAGAGATGTGGGACGCGGGCGCGTCGCAATCGCGGTGCCCCTTAAATAGGTTTTCATACCAAATTAATAGAAGCTTCGTGAGAGGCGAAAACGTGGTCTCGCTCTTCTGTCTGCTTTGGATCGCGACGCTTCTATAAATAAATAAATGATAAAATAAATATCACGGGACAATTCACACCAATTGACCTAGTCCCAAAGTAAGCTAGGCAAAGCTTGTGTTATGGGTACTAGGCAACGGATAAACATACTTATATAGATAGATACATACTTAAGTACATATTAAGCACCCAAGACCCGAGAACAAACATTCGTATTTTCCATACAAATATCTGCCCCGACACGGGAATCGAACCCGGGACCTGAAGCTTCATAGTCAGGTTCTCTAACCACTAGGCCATCTTGTCGTCTATACATTTAGTATGAAAGCTGACTCAAGGGGGCACCTCTACTGCGACATGCCCCCGTCCCACGTCTCTTCTGTGTCGCTTGCGCATTAGATCGGTTTTGAAAAACAATATTACGATGGCCCAGACGAATAAACGTGTAATCGTAAAACGACAACTTTACAGGAAAAATAAAATCAACTTTAACAAAGATAACTGACAGTTCTGGCAGCCTTTATAATAATATATGTGCTTATAATATATCTTTAGATAGATATAAAAATTACCTACAAAACTGTGTAAATATTTGACCCTTATTTTTAACCATTTTCCCGTAAATAGTGTAAAACCCCTTTGTTTTTTTATTCGAATCATAAATCTTCAGGTCATTTTGTGTTATGGCTCATTGCACCGTTATTCGTGTTAAAAAGTGTAATTGCTTTTAGCGCAATGTACATTAACATCTATTTTTGTATTTTATTTGATTTCGCATTCGGTGTTTGCAATTTTGTTCGTGTTAATTTATTAAAATGATTTTTATTCTATGACTCAAACGTTAATGAGTAGTATGTGAAATAAATAAATAAATAAATAAATATCATGTGAAAGCTAGTATAACTAAAATTTGGCTGACAAGATTGAAGGCGATCAAAGATGTAATGCTAGTTTACACGAATCTTGCTAACAAAGTTTAATACGAATAAACGTGAAAAGTAATATTACTAAAATTGGAATAAAAAAAGTCAATGTAGAAAACCATTGCACGTTTATTCGTGTATAGTAACAAAATTGTTAAAACGGCAACACTCTCTTGAAATCTTTTTCGTGTTAATTTATATGGAAAATTACCAAGGAATAAAAATTAAATACATATTATTCATAAAGGGTAAATCGGATTGGCTTAAAAAAAATTTACAACGAGCCTAAGGGTATATAAAAGCATAAGAAACAAAAATTTTTTTTTTGTGTAAGAGCCTTTGCACGTTTATTCGTTTAGGCCATCGATTATACGTACCTTGTTGAGATTCTTGCCGGATTTTTCTCAAGAGATTTCTTTCAGCACGCTTGATTGATTCTTCACATTCATAAGTGCTTATTATAATCTAAAATGAAGTCATATATTTTGATTTCTGACTTCCATCCTGCCCTTTAGGACTCTATTCCACTTGGCTAGGGTCTTAAGAGCCTTCCAATATTTTATTTTTTTTTTCCGCCTGCCGACTATTTGCTTAGCGAACCACTTCAATCTGCCCTCGGAACATGACAACAACGCTCACAGGCAGTTGCAAAATTTAATCTCGCAGACAAATTTTCTTATGTTCAAAGGGAATTATTTAAATTCAAATCCGTTCCGCGTATAACCTGATCTAACCAGATGAAAAGAAAACTGTATCCGCCTGGAAATATAAAGTCTATTATATCGGGCACAAAGGGATCGCTTTGTTACAATAGGAGAAACTTGTTTATATTTAGTACGGCGCGGATTGTGGCTGATGGCGCGGAGAGGTGCAATCAGTACAGATGAAAGCTACTGGTCTTATACTACGAAATTCGATTTTCGAACTTCGGGTCATGCCTTTCGTTCACGCTAATAGTCTTAAACAGAGGATTGGAAAGGATGGTACGATACACACTTCGAATTTCAAATTCCGTAGTAGCCCGCCTGGCCGCGGATAGTGGCTATAACAGCGTTCATTCCACAGAGGTGCGAAATCTGCGATTTACCAAGTTACAGGATGAACAAGATGTGTTTCAAAATTTTCACGAGTTTTACTGTTAAGGAAAACATTGTCCCCCCGTCCGACAATCTTCCTCCGTATACTCGTTCAGGGAGACATTGAAGAAGATGTGGCTTGCACTATAGTTCCTTGATTATTTACTTAGTAAGTAATTATCCTTTATATTTGTGTTTTTTTTTATGTATTGTATGTAAATGTGTGTATTTATGTATTAATGTTTTATTTATTTATGTATAATAACTTATAAGTATATTGTATAGGTATAGTTAGGTATTTGAGATTTACATATGCATTTATATTTATTCAAATGTTTTGCTCTATTTGTCGATCCTTGTTTTTTTGATTGCTCTTCTCTACCACTCAAAGGTTGACTGGCAGAGATCCCTTCAGGGATAAGTCCGCATTTGTACTTATAAATTTTTTTTCTGTAACCTTTTTGTTTTCCTTTTGTACAATAAAGAGTATGAACCAACAAACAAACAAACATTGTAATGATACACACCTGCACACCTGCGATGAAACTCAATGTTGTTTGTGAATTTCCCAATCCCCACTGGACCTACTTGCTTGCTCTCATTTTGAGAGGAGGCCTGTGCCCTGCAGTGAGACGTACATAGGCTCGGATGAGTGTCTGTTCTAGCGACTGTTAGCACCTGAAATCTTGTGCAATGTCTTGTTATGAATGGTCGAAAAGTGAGGCCGTATGTATTTCGCCCTAGTTGTACTTAAATATAAATAAATAAATAAATATCATGTGAAAGCTAGTATAACTAAAATTTGGCTGACAAGATTGAAGGCGATAAGCATTCGGGTGTTTACTGAAACGGATCCGGATGACGTCCCAACTTACGTGCCGAAAGTCCCCAGCAGGATGCCGCGTGTGACGTTTGAGCACGTCGACGTCACGCGGCTTCTTAAGGGCATCGTGCGTCTGCGAGCGGATGTGACTGCCATCCAGAAGTGGTTGGATACGTCGGAACGTGAGAATGCCGATCTGCGAAGAGCGTTGACCTCATTGCGCGATGCATCGGCCGAGGCGGCGCGAGCACGGTCGCATCAGCGAAATGCGACGCCGCGTCGTCGCGTCCCTGCTATTGCGCAAAATGTTGACTCGTCGAATGGCATGAAGGCGGCTACTACTGATCAGCCGCGGGCTAATGTACCCGCATCTACTTGGGCGCGCATTGTCAACGTGCCGCCGCGCTCCGGGTCACCTGCTCCGGGTCCCGCTGCTCCCACTTCACCTCGGGTGCAAAAGGGTTCCAACGCGCAGGCGTCTCGCCGCGCCGCCAGCCCCCATTGGCAGCAAATGAAACGCAAGGGCAACGGGCGGTCGCTGATCACCCAGCGCTGAACGTAGTTGTAAACAGTGATGGCTTCACTCCGGTGGTGAATCGGAAACGCCGTCTAAAGCGCAATCGCAATCAGCGTGGGACCATTCCTGCAGCGTCGTCCTATCCAAGCTGCAGTACCGTTAGTGGACATCTACCTGTCTCGGTTGGACAAGAAGACGACGACGGAGAAGGTCTTCGAGCATGTCCGCGAGGCGGCACGGGGTCGGTTACAGGGATCCCAGCTCCAGCTGTTCATCTACCCGCTCGAGTCTCAAAGGGCTAACAACTTCAGCTCATTTAGGCTCCAAGTGCCTGCCAAGCACCAGCAGGTGTTCCTGCGCTCCAACTTTAGGCCGGAGGGTGTGGTGTTCCGTCGTTTTAGGGAAGCGACGAAGACGTTTTTCAAAAATCCCTAAATAGTTATTTAAGTTTTGTTTGTATTTTTTTTTTTAATTTTACAGCGCATTGGTGTATACTGTAATGCTGTAATTTTTATGGATGAATAAATAAATAATAAATAAACGTAGATCAGGATGTTTACATTTATATAGGCTGTGATGATGATGATGATTATAGACTATATTGTTAATCAGTTGATTACAAGATAATACGAGATTACGAGTATAATCATGCAATAGTTGCATTACGTCTCATTAGTTAGTTACAATAATCAAGCGATATACATCTGATTAGTGATTTCCCTTTGAAGCCTGAGCGATCTCGCCGGCCTTTAATTAAGGCAATATTATGTCGTTAGTGGTAGTTAAGCGTTCTGTCATCGGGGCGATGACTTTGTGTAGTTTGAATTCAGTATAGTTAAAATACCAATTATCTATTCTATTTACGTCCCAATCAGCATGAGAGCTAAAGCTGAAGTTCACACGCGGGGTCAGAGTGAAGTGAAGTGGTCTGATGTGAAGGTCTGACCTAATTGTTTATTCACATTACGGTTAAAATGAGTTATTTATCTATCTACCACACTGACGCTTATATTTCTATCTCTTTCCATTGAGGAGATATTTAAATGCATACGGTCGGATCTGACGACTTTTACAAATTACAGAGACGCATCAGGACTAATTTAAACTTACACCTTTGTGCATGGACTTCTCAAAGTTTTTCGCTTAGAGTATTTGCACTTCAAGGTTTATGCTTCAAAATTTGTATTCCTTTATGACTGGCGTTATTTCACTAAAGACTTTCTGCTTCGCAAATATTAATACCTACAGCATCCACTAGATACGACGTAATAAGTACTGCTGTTCAGTTTTTTAATACAATACAAATATTCTTTATTGATCACCAAAACAGTACAGAAAAAAAATGCAAAAATGTTTTATGCAGTAATTCGTATGTTAGTTTAAGACCTTATGCCAAATACGCAAAAAAATTCGTGATCTTAACTATAAGAATACAATAACTTATAACCAGCATTTATCAATTTTGTTTATGCTCTTCTGAAAAGTAAAGAAATTACACATCAGACCTTATGCTACTCGAGTCGAGATCTCTTGCGAGTACCATTGGAATAATACTAGTAAATATTGATTGCGAAAAACTGTATGTGGAACTAGGTTTCGTCCGCGCAATCGACTCATGAATGGACCGAATTTGCCTAATGCATTGTTTGTTGCCTAAAACCATTTTCGCATTATTTTGCTTTTGAAATGAATTCGATTTGGGGCATAACGGTTGGACAGTTTCAAAGTGTATAACGGACATAGGTTTAAACATTTTTTTTCTACACTAAAAAGAGGAAAGATTTGTATTTTTGTATGTAACGAATAAACTACTTACACAAGTTAAGTATGAAGTATCTTTTTCTATTTATTTTTTATTTTCTTCAACTTCATTTTTTTTTAATTACTTTTACGGTCATCCCGTGAAACCATATATTTCAAACTAAATACAAACTGAAATATAGATGCACAGAAAAAACCCCAGAAAAAAGACCAATGCTGGGAATCGAACCCAGGTCCTCAGCGTTCCGTGCTGCGTGCTTACCCCTACACCACCACTGCTTACAGTCAAGTCTTTTATTTATTGATAATTTATTTACACATATTCTATATAAATTAGAAATATACATTAGGAACTAATAACAGATAAAAATGGAAACTAATAAATTAGTAAACTATGAAAAAAAAATGTCAAGTCAGTCTGTCAGTCGGAGTGTGGTAGGGCAGCACCATCATCAAAGCCAAACAGCTTCGCTGCTGGCTTCCACTTATGTCGGGTGCCTCGAATGCACATGCTAGTCGCTCTAAATATAGAAGTTATTATCCGAGCTCTTAGCCAGCCCAAGACGCAAGACAAAGAGCGGTCACGAATAAACTTAAAAACTACTGGACCGATTTCAAAAATTCTGTGACCATACAGTTAATGAAATATACAGTCAACAAAAATAAACGTATCAATGTTATACAGCATAAAAAATTTTTTTTTTACCAATTCTTGAAATTGGTTGGCTTTTGTCTTCTCTAAGTATACTGCACTCGCAATGCACTAAGCTAATGCAAGTGCTTTGCTTAACAAACTAACCTCCTCCTACGAATATAGCTACTGCTAAGATAAAAGCGCCTCTTAGAGGTTTCTAAGCAGAAACAGAAATACAAACAAGCTTGATTACGATTTCGCTTGCCCCGGGCGAGTAATCAACCAGTTTGTTAAGCTACGCGCACGGTCCAATGCCGCTAAGGTTCGGTGATTGACTCCTTTGATTAGTGGCGAGGTATCGATGAATAACAAACGACGAGACGCTCGCCGGCTTGGCTGTGTGTCGCGGTAGCAGCTAGCGGATTATTGCGGGGATACAGGGAGGCTAGTACTTGTACGGAATGTATACATTCTACTGAAACAGATTCTCTGAGCCCAGGGTGCTATTTATAATAGGGATATTTGTTAGCCCCGTTTCGTATCTTATTTGAACAGTATATTCATTACGGAATTACATTTTGGTGTAGTTCACTAAAACCAATTAACTGGCTTTTTTTTATATAAGAGGTGGCAAACGAGCAGACAGGTCACAAACATTGCTAAATTTTGCTTGCTTGCTTAACGGAGTACAATGAGGTTAACGACCACGCCAATATGGACATACTTCATGACGGATGCTCATCTTTCAAAATCAATATAATATTCTGGAATATCTCTAAAACATACCTACCAATAGTAAAATTGTTATTCAATTGTCACATTGCGTCTTTGCGTTTTCGGAATTGTACTTTCATTATATTTCCTCATTGAGCTTACTTCGTTAGGCTCTTATCGCGAGATTGAGTATCAAACATCCAAGCATTCAATCATCTTCATAAATTTGCTTATTTATAATTACTAGCGTCCCGCCCCGGCTACGCATAGATTTTCATATATGCGACCTGTCAAACTCGCTTAGGTAACATTACGAAAGGGCTACGGATTAAGAAAGAAAGAAAGAAAGAAAAACATTTATTTATAGCAACAATAACACGTACACAGGCCCGGAACATGTCGAGTTAAACTCGTTTTAAGACGTGAGTGATCCGTTTATTTTCACTATGAGTGAGTCTCACGGTAGTTTCATGTTTAAACATTACGAAAGTTTATATTGTCGTTAAGTTTACTGAAATTTCCCAATGTTCCTTCCTTCTATAAAATATTAGAAAACTTGAAAAAAATAAGATGAATGAAATAATTTATTGAATCAGGCGTTACTTTGCGGAGGTCCATATTAATGAACTAAAACAATTACTTTGCTCACCCGCGACCTTACAATAGTTACGTTTATGCAAGAAATGTGCGTTCATGCAGTTCCTCCACCTCCACACTGTACGAACACACACAAATCACATAAACCCAACCATCACCACCACCAAGCTACACTGACGCGTTTCGAACTCAACCAGAGCTCATCTTCAGAGTTACCACAACCGTATGCTATGCTACCAAACGTTAAACTAACAAACCAAAACAAATGTTTTAACTTGTCACTGTAACTTCTCAAGTACCCACTTTATTTTTCTTATTCTCAAACTACCCCACAAAAATTAACTTTTATTGACATATTTAAAACTACCTTGAATTTTTTTTTTTTTTTTTTTTTTTTTTTTTTTTGTTTATTTATTTATAAGGCATATTTAATTAATACTAACTGTTCAAATTCGACCCAAGCCGCAGTAAAGGAGAAGATACTAAATTTACCTGTTCATTAATAATAGACCCCATAGTGTTGTACCTAATTATTTCCATGCATTCCAGAGCATCCAGACGCAACCCCTTGCCGCAATAATGTAACACTTCATAAGAATCTGAATCTAACAATGAATGATTTGATTCCAACAAATGTTTTGCAAAATTCGATCTATCTGGATGCTCATTCCTATATGCCGAAACATGCTCTTTAAATCTAGTATTAAAACTTCGGCCTGTCTGTCCTACGTATATCCCATTGCAGTCATTACAAGTAAGCTTGTATACCCCCGATCTAGTTCCCTTATCTACCTGTTCTTTGTGGTTACATAGCCTAGAGTACAAAGAGTTGTTAGTCTTAAAGGCAACATTAATATTGTTTGATTTTAAAATGCCATAAATCTTATCAGACAAACCCCCGACGTAAGAGATGCTAGATCTATATTTGTTAGTAGACTGAGAAGGTAACGCAGCGTAAAGCATGCTATTTACTAACCGTGCCTGCTTCTTTTGAACTAAACTATCTACCATTGATTTTGTATAACCATTTGAGATCGCTATCTGATAAATAGTACTCAACTCTAAATCATAATGTTCCTTAGAAAGAGGCACAGTCAACAATCTATTAACATAACAATGGAAAGCAGCCAGTTTATGCTGCCACGGATGATTAGAAGATGCTGGTATAACAGCATCTGTGTACGTGGGCTTACGGTATATTTTAAATTGATGTTTACCATTTAATTTTGAAATCGTTAAATCCAAAAAGTTCAACGAACAATTTTCCTCCAATTCTTTTTTGAACCTTATCTTTACGTGCTTGTTATTCAAACCATTAATAAACACGTCAAGCTGTCTCATACTCCCTCTCCAGCA
Source organism: Archips crataeganus (assembly GCA_947859365.1). Lineage (NCBI taxonomy): Eukaryota > Metazoa > Arthropoda > Insecta > Lepidoptera > Tortricidae > Archips > Archips crataeganus. Next base: position 22,225,443 of record OX402051.1, on the reverse strand, counting down.
TAGGATCAAATCATCAACAAACCTAAAATAGTACACAATATTACTATTACCCACAATATACTGATTCTCAAAATGATCCATAAATATATCTGCCATTAAAGGACTCAGAGGTGAACCCATAGCTAAACCATCACTCTGTAAGTAATAAAGACCATTGAACCGGAAATAATTTTGTTTCATGCATAAAGTTACCAAATCTATTAATTCACAAACTTCACCCGGATGCAACCGCTTCCTTTCTAAGTGGTCTTTTAGAATTTCTAGTGTCTCACTATATGGTACGTTAGTAAATAAACTGTCTACATCCAAAGAAAGCAACGTTGCATTCGGCGGTATGCTGATGTCCTTAATTTTACTAACCAAATCTAAACCATTTTTTAAACTATAAGAAGGTTTAAAGGAAGCCTTCACACGAATAATACTATTTAATTTCTTCGCCAATTTATATTCGTCCAGTCGTCTGTTCGTCCAGTTGTCTCATACGTGAGTGCTCCAGCATATAAATTGGCGAAGAAATTAAATAGTATTATTCGTGTGAAGGCTTCCTTTAAACCTTCTTATAGTTTAAAAAATGGTTTAGATTTGGTTAGTAAAATTAAGGACATCAGCATACCGCCGAATGCAACGTTGCTTTCTTTGGATGTAGACAGTTTATTTACTAACGTACCATATAGTGAGACACTAGAAATTCTAAAAGACCACTTAGAAAGGAAGCGGTTGCATCCGGGTGAAGTTTGTGAATTAATAGATTTGGTAACTTTATGCATGAAACAAAATTATTTCCGGTTCAATGGTCTTTATTACTTACAGAGTGATGGTTTAGCTATGGGTTCACCTCTGAGTCCTTTAATGGCAGATATATTTATGGATCATTTTGAGAATCAGTATATTGTGGGTAATAGTAATATTGTGTACTATTTTAGGTTTGTTGATGATTTGATCCTATGCTGGAGAGGGAGTATGAGACAGCTTGACGTGTTTATTAATGGTTTGAATAACAAGCACGTAAAGATAAGGTTCAAAAAAGAATTGGAGGAAAATTGTTCGTTGAACTTTTTGGATTTAACGATTTCAAAATTAAATGGTAAACATCAATTTAAAATATACCGTAAGCCCACGTACACAGATGCTGTTATACCAGCATCTTCTAATCATCCGTGGCAGCATAAACTGGCTGCTTTCCATTGTTATGTTAATAGATTGTTGACTGTGCCTCTTTCTAAGGAACATTATGATTTAGAGTTGAGTACTATTTATCAGATAGCGATCTCAAATGGTTATACAAAATCAATGGTAGATAGTTTAGTTCAAAAGAAGCAGGCACGGTTAGTAAATAGCATGCTTTACGCTGCGTTACCTTCTCAGTCTACTAACAAATATAGATCTAGCATCTCTTACGTCGGGGGTTTGTCTGATAAGATTTATGGCATTTTAAAATCAAACAATATTAATGTTGCCTTTAAGACTAACAACTCTTTGTACTCTAGGCTATGTAACCACAAAGAACAGGTAGATAAGGGAACTAGATCGGGGGTATACAAGCTTACTTGTAATGACTGCAATGGGATATACGTAGGACAGACAGGCCGAAGTTTTAATACTAGATTTAAAGAGCATGTTTCGGCATATAGGAATGAGCATCCAGATAGATCGAATTTTGCAAAACATTTGTTGGAATCAAATCATTCATTGTTAGATTCAGATTCTTATGAAGTGTTACATTATTGCGGCAAGGGGTTGCGTCTGGATGCTCTGGAATGCATGGAAATAATTAGGTACAACACTATGGGGTCTATTATTAATGAACAGGTAAATTTAGTATCTTCTCCTTTACTGCGGCTTGGGTCGAATTTGAACAGTTAGTATTAATTAAATATGCCTTATAAATAAATAAACAAAAAAAAAAAAAAAAAAAAAAAAAATTCAAGGTAGTTTTAAATATGTCAATAAAAGTTAATTTTTGTGGGGTAGTTTGAGAATAAGAAAAATAAAGTGGGTACTTGAGAAGTTACAGTGACAAGTTAAAACATTTGTTTTGGTTTGTTAGTTTAACGTTTGGTAGCATAGCATACGGTTGTGGTAACTCTGAAGATGAGCTCTGGTTGAGTTCGAAACGCGTCAGTGTAGCTTGGTGGTGGTGATGGTTGGGTTTATGTGATTTGTGTGTGTTCGTACAGTGTGGAGGTGGAGGAACTGCATGAACGCACATTTCTTGCATAAACGTAACTATTGTAAGGTCGCGGGTGAGCAAAGTAATTGTTTTAGTTCATGAATGAAATAGGTAAAACTATTCTTAAGTTATGGCGTGAGGAAGGGAGATAGGGATTCATTTTTACGTTATAGATTGGCTAAGGTAATATTGTTGTGTTGCCAAATTCTATGATAAATCTTGGGAATATTAACCTTTCCTTTTAAGTTGAGGCGTTGTTCGTTAGAAAACTTATCAGGATACAACATAATAGCAGGATAATAGCATTTTATTGGTCGTGGCTTAGGTCTAAAAATAGGTCGAACAACCGTAAGTATACTTTTCCGACAAGGATATTTTGTAGTGAAAATAAACGGATCACTCACGTCTTAAAACGAGTTTAACTCGACATGTTTCGGGCTAATCCGTAGCCCTTCCTCTCGGAGTCGCACGTCACGGCGGCTGCCAAACGTGCACTGCGTGCTAACGCCCTGGTCGCGCGGCTACTCGACGCAACTGACAGCGACACACAACTACCCCCGTTTTCATCATCACTTTTATTGTCATTGTCAAATGTAGGGTAGCACACAACACTAACCACATCACTTTGTAAAGGTTCGCTCACACTCACCGTTGACGCAGTACGAACATTCAACACTGTTTTCCAACTCGAGGGTACTGACCAACCACTATCCCGGTTAAAATTTGGATGACGACCAATCTCGATGGCTTCACGCACCTTCCACGGAATGAAAAACTTTTCTCTCGCAAGTACGGAAGCCTTATCAAAACGGATGTAGTGCGTCGAGCCCGAGTCCATTGAGTGTTCGGCCACCGCAGACCCCTTGCTATCTTGCTTTTTCATACTGCGTATGTGCTCCGATAACCTTGTGGAAACATTACGTCCAGTCTCTCCGATATAATCCTTGCCACAGGAACATGGAATTTTATATACACCGGGACCACTAAAGGGCTCCCTATCCTTCGGTGAACGTACCAACCACCTGAGCTGCATATGAGGACGGTAAATCGACTTGATGCTGTATCTTCGGCGAGAGAAAAGTTTTTCATTCCGCGGAAGGTGCGTGAAGCCATCGAGATTGGTCGTCATCCAAATTTTAACCGGGATAGTGGTTGGTCAGTACCCCCGAGTTGGAAAACAGTGTTGAATGTTCGTACTGCGTCAACGGTGAGTGTGAGCGAACCTTTACAAAGTGATGTGGTTAGTGTTGTGTGCTACCCTACATTTGACAATGACAATAAAAGTGATGATGAAAACGGGGGTAGTTGTGTGTCGCTTTCAGTTGCGTCGAGTAGCCGCGCGACCAGGGCGTTAGCACGCAGTGCACGTTTGGCAGCCGCCGTGACGTGCGACTCCGAGAGGAAGGGCTACGGATTAGCCCGAAACATGTCGAGTTAAACTCGTTTTAAGACGTGAGTGATCCGTTTATTTTCACTATGAGTGAGTCTCACGGTAGTTTCATGTTTAAAGGATATTTTGTGTTAAATACGAGTTTATCTGCTGTTTTATCACTAATTAATCTAGCACTAAACGAAAATTATTTTTATCTATTTAGTTGTAGGTACTTTCACACGAAGGGTTCCGTTATCTCACAAAATTTTATTACATAGTATCATGACGATAGAGTGAAAATACTGTCGAGCGAAAACATCATAAAAACACGTTTATCGATGGAGTATTCGGGTACTTTAAGAACTGCCGAATGTGGAGTACAATTTTTTCAATGAAGTGATAGCTTGAAATTTGCAGAAATAGTTTACAAATTTACAAAACTGGGTATTATCGATTCGCCTGTAGCATTATATTTGTAAAAAAACCGGCATTTATGAGGTTATTTTTGGTATCATAGCTTGCTTTTATATATACCCTTTGAAATTTTCAACTGTCTGCTTTTAACGACTCAAAAGACCTCAGCTCAAAAGAGCGCAGTGACCGATAGACAGACAAACGGATGTACAGACAGTGAAGCTATAGTGACAGGGCTGCATTGCAAGCTTGGACACGGAACCCTAAAAAGCAAGATTAAATCTCATTCTATTCGAAACCAGCCATAAAGTACCAAAACAGGCACATAAACCAGAGGCAGTCGTTAATGTCCCACATTAGTCACTCAACCCTATCGCTGCTCGCAGGCAAGACGGTCCGGCCGATTTCTCGAATTAAAGATAATCTGGATCCGTACGTACGAACAAGTAATACTGGGGGGATTGAAGGGAGGGGGGCTACAAACACGGATTGAGATGACTGGGCTTGACGCCCGCAGGCTGAAGGTGGTACAAGCTACGGGGGTTAGCGGGATAAGACAATAATAAAAAGACGCTAGCTGCGTGGCAGGTCTTCAGCTCAGTTTAAACCCCAAAATCGTGCAAGATGCATTAGATTGCGTGGCTGTCAAGCGAATGAGTCAATCCAGCGCCGCAATGTAATGCAGCTTAAAAAGTTTTTCTTGCATATCTAAAGTCGGCTTTAGAATGCTATGAAAGAGAGACCTGCCGCGTTGCAGGGCTGTCGCTCTTACTGTCTGTGAAAACAGCTTAAGCAAGGAACAATGCCAATATTGGTTGCAATTATATAGGTTTTTGGTGCTGTAAAGATATTTTTATAGGCAATTCTTAGCGTTTTATAGATATAAGTTAAAATTTACTATCGTGGAGATCACTGAGAAAGTTTATTGTCCGATTGACATGGATCACCATATTATCAATTTATCACCCATCAGGGTATGAGAGTACTGGGTTTAAAGATGAGCGAACAAATTGTGTATGAAAAATCAAAGGTGGTTAAAACTTACTAGTCAATCTAAGTAAAACAATCGATAAAGATATAAAAAAAAATAATAACATGCAAAATAAATCTACCGCTTTCACATAACGCAACGAACACTTTGCGGACACATGATTTAATAGTAGTACCTAACAAAGTATCAATGATGTCACACGTCATTTCAATGGAGCTGGCATACAAGCTCAGCTCAATTTAAGATTCTCATCTGTCTTTACTAAAGATCCTTGAAATTATTTTTTAACATTTATTTGTTAACTTTTTGTGAGTATATTTCCCACCCGCTACCTCTCCACCCCCCGCTACCGCTTCCGCTCGCACCTTGTCCCGCCACCACTCAAGCGGTCGGCAGCACTTGAGACGAGCGCCTCGTGATTATGGTGGGTCACGTGCGCCTCAGATTATTATGTACCAGATCGTTTGAGGTCACTGTTTTTCACGAAAATTTAAGGTTGAAGGTTGTGGAAAGGTAACTTGATTAAAATGAGGTCCACAGTTTCCAATTATTGAAAGAAAAAGAAGTCTTTTGTTTGACATCGGAGAAAAAAGGGCAAGTGGGTCATCTAATGGTAAATGTATACCGCCACCCATGAACGAGATTTTCGGAAAACAAAATCTTGAATTACCAATGTACCTAGTAATGTCAAGATGGATTAAACTGTCAACCTATAGCTAGGTTGAGCTTCTAAATATAAATTTAATTTATTCAGCAATTTTTTTTTTGTTTTTTTACTAGTGCCTCAAAATTTTAATGCTGCATACTTGCGTATTCATTGTTAAATTGAAAATGTTGAATTCTGAAAGTCAAAAAACCATAAAGTAATGGCTAATTCAACTGGGTGTGTAAATTAAAGTCCTATGAATGACTTATGATCCATGAATCCAGCTTCATCACTAATCTAACATGTTCATGAATATCATTGGCATGTGAGGACATTGGGACATATCTTTACTTTAAACATACCTTTAACGGATGATAGATAGAAGTAAAATCACATTTTTATAATGTTAATAAAGAATTTCATAACATTTTAGTGAAAAAATATATGCTTAACCACATTTTTTAAGTCTATTTCTCTGACACATAATACTTTAGACCGTGAACTAAAACCATTACTTTGCTCACTCGCGACGCACGATGCGCAGTTTTAGTCGCGGGTGAGCAAAGTAACTGTTTCAGTTCATTGATATGGACCTCCGCAAAGTAACGCCTGATTCAATAAATTACTTTAGACAGTCTTAAATAAACAGTTTTTTTGCACCGCGTAAAACAGCGTTTCGATCTACTAAGATATTGGCTTTTCAACAGACAACATAATCTGGTAGCGTGTCGCCGACGAATCTATCCAAGGCTTAGCAACAGTGAAGACCTTTACAGTAGACTGACTCCCTTATACCCTATTAATATTATAAATAACTTTAAGTCAAAACTAGATGACAAAAACCCTCCTGTATAATTCCCGTTTCCATGGGAATTCCGGTAAAATATATACTCTATGTCACTCTCGCAACTGAGACGAATCTAATGACACCTCACACTTTAAAATCCATAGAGCTGTTAAGTCATACATACATAAATACATACGCTCGAAAATCATAACCCTACTTCGACAGTGGGGTGATGAGAAAACACCGGTGACTTGTGGCGGTAGCTTGTGGGAGACTGCATAAAAAAGTAAACTGCTTTATTAAAAGCTCAAAATAGTATTATCAAAAAATCCAGGATATCTTACAATACAAAATATTAATGACTTATTAAAAAATAAAGAAGTTGAAATCAAGGAGTATGTACATCAACAAAAATACGCTGCAACATTACAGAATAATGCTTTTTTACCCATCACGTTAGTCGACGTCGAAAGATCATTTTCTAACACAAAGTGGATTTTCTTAAATATAAAACATATACTTCGACTTATCTTCGGCTAATAAAAACGCAAGTGTAGCTTGAGTTGATGCACTAAGCATGGGAGCTTTTGATATTTCAGCAGAATAAGAGGGAAGTTTTTTTTCACGAGGGGAGGGGATTTTGGCTTAAGTCTGTTATTGATACTTTAAGTTGTTCCTAGCCTACTGTCAAGTAGCGTATACTAGGGAGTACCCTTATCACTGAAGGGTTAAAGACAGGTATAAAAATTCCGACTCGCCCATAGAATACTCATTTAATTGTGCCCAATGCCGATTAATTATTCTTCGGAGCAAGTTCACTGCTTTTAGAAACATACACGCTTTAAGAGGGATGAATAACCATACCAAAGTATCAAAATAATACAGCTTTGTCTCATTCATTGTCGAGATTGGTCCGTGGCGTCAGCGCTATAAGTCTCTATAAAGAAATAACGAAGAGGTGACTCGACGTCAAAGGACGATACCATAGACTAGTTAGAAACAATCTTGTGTTTTTTCTTAATTATACAGCATCTAGAACACATTAAATAAACCAGAAAGGAAAGTCTGGACCGGGAATAGAACTCGGATCCTCGCCAATCCGTAACACATACATAATGGTTAAGGAGCTCGAAATTAAAGTCAGCTTACTGAAACTTAACTGCTTTAATGATCTCCAACCAAAGCCCAAAACAAAACTCTCTTTATGATCCCAGCCTTTCTTTTCTAATCACCAGACTGTCGAAGGAGGGTTATGTTTTTCGAGCGTATGTATTTATGTATCTATGTATCATTCTTTGGCACGCTCTGCAGCCTAAACGTCTCAATGGATTTTGAAGTGTTAAGTGTCATTAGATTCGTCTCAGTTCCAAGAGTGACATAGGGTATGTATTTTCCAGGAATTATCATGGGAACGGGAATTATACAGGCAGGTTTTTTTTATCTACTACTGAAATTAAAGTAATTTATTAGGTTTATACGTAATAATTAGGTGAAAACTCTGTAAAAATTCTACAGTTTGGTAGTGATTGGTGTTCTGAATTGATTGAATGACAGCCACGTTCGCTATAAAAGACAAGGTAACACGTCCCTCCAAACATTAACGGGCAGGGTTTTGACTGTTGACCTCAAACTCCTCAAACATTCAAACGTCGTATTGATTGCATTCACCGGCTATAACCCGTCCGCACCGGATCCGTTTGGGTAGAGCTAATGGACGTAACTATTTGTTGTAAACAAAGGTCCGGTATTTGGTAAATATTCTACACAGCTCGGGTTGTCTATCGGTCTGTGGTCAAGGCTACCAGCGAGGTTCAATAATTCTGAGCAAGCAATTATTTAGTTTTTGAAACGTCCACTCATAGGTTGACTGCTTGAGAAGCTTTAAAGGGATAACTTTGCCTTTGTACATGTATCTCAACGTTTGTCACTAATATTTTTTTCTTTATTTTTAAATGCATTAGGGTGAGTCCGGCAAGATGAAAAGCAGTGTAAGATGAAAAACTACTAGGTGCTACGAGTAGTTTTTCATCTTACACTGCTTTTCATCTTACCTACCTTTCTTAATTCATTTATATGCATAATTTGGATAATTTTATACTGATTATTACTTGTATGTTTGTGTGTTTGCTTGTTTGTAGTAAGAACCTTCTGAACTGATTAAAAAATATTTCAGAGATTGAAAATTACCATTATAATATTTTAAACAAATAAAATATATCACGGGACAATAAAATTCATACCAATTGACCTAGTTCTAAAGTAAGAAAATAAGTTCATGTCAGAAAATGTTAATTGCAACTCTAGTCAGTCAAAAAGCTAACACAAAAATGATATTTAAAGTTTAGGTTGTTAAACTACCAACTTTGATCAAGGTCTGTATGTCTTGGTGGCTCGCATTACCAATGCTCGAGAGATTAGTGGTTATGGTTAGTAACGCGAATGTAAACGTAAATTGCGTTACGTTACCTCAACGCCAAAACGTAAACCACCGATTTGGAGTGAGGCTGCGGTAAACTGTCAGCGGGAGGATGAGAACGTGGTAAAAATAAATATAACAATTCCATATTGTAAATCGGGAACGGACTGACTAGCTTTGGGTTTTTGTGGACAACCGTATTCACGGATAAGTATCGTTTAATTTAGTTAGAAGTTCCTTCCTTCCGGATCGGTCCCTTATGTCTGAGGATCGTGGGCAGTATCAGGGTTTCAGCATCTGGAGCGGATAATCTGCCTCACCAATTCCTGTCCAGCTGTGTACAAATCAGCGGACGACGAGTCTTATTTTACTTGATCTGTCCATCTCGTTGGTGAACGACCGCACGATCTTCTGCCTTCGGTGTTCCCAACCATAATGAATGGTGGACACGTAAGTCTGGCAGACGGTGACGGGATTAATTATTAGTTATATTGTGATCTTTGTAGTAGGTAAAATAGTACAAAAAAATAACTTTTTTTGCAAAAAGTAGGTATTTTTTTTTGTCATCCAAGCTACAATGAACACCAAATTCCAAGTTAACCCGACCAATACTATTGGATTAAATTCGGATTCAAAGTTTTGATCGGAAACAAAAATGTAAGTAGGTAACCTTTTCGAACCCAACTGAGTATGAAAAATGTTAGGTACAATAATGAACCTTGTGAAATGTTCAAATTCAATTGCCATTAAACGTCACGATCGTATCAATCTGGTTCAAAAAGGGTAAATAGGTATAAGCTAGTGAAAGAAAGGCCCCTTAGGTACTAGGTACTCCAAAGATATTGGCAGCGTTGCAGCTCTTTATTGCTATGCTTTTTCGCATCGAAGTCCCCTGCGGACCGGCCTCCTTCAGTCCTCTTTGAGCTGGTAAAACAAAATGCATCCTAGTACACCTACTTATGTTGACCTAAGACAAGAAAACATGTGGGTCAAATAAATTTCAATAAATGGGGTTGTTTGTGTTAAATTATTCATACAAGATGTTTTAAAACGAATCCAGGATATTTTATCTAAAAGCCGCTTAAGATGAAAAATCTATATCTATAAATATAATAAATCTGTAACAAGTCGGTATCTGTAAGAATATTGAAGATATTTGAGAAAAACTATCATTATGGTCATCAGTTGAAAATATCTACATATATTCTTTCAGCTACTGCGCTTAAACCTAACCAAGTAAAAGTTAAACACATGAATTCATATAACACAACGTTAAGATTTGTTAACGGCACGCAAGATAAATCAACTTAAAGATCATGGACTTGTGACATTCCTTAAAATAAAAGTCATAAGGAATTTAAGAACCATTAGTGACATAACAACAGCGAAATTACAAAAAATAGAAAACTCTCGCATCCACAAACGCCGCATCCCAATCTCTAAACACAACGCAGCGAGAAATCTCATATTCACGACGCGGCAGCTTTGATGTGCTTCTAATGAAGACACCTCTGAGGCGTCGGTTACGTCAAGAATTCAGTATCGGCTTTCAGAAGCGAATATTTTCACACCCAGCCAACGCATGCTCTGATAATTCAGAATTTAATTACGCCACGTTTTCTAGGATTCCGCGAAGCCGCAGAAATGGTGCGTGATTTTTCGAAAAAAGCTTTGATAAAAATAAAAATGATGAGTCAACGTTGATGTTCGTAGGAATTTGAGGCTTATGTGTTTAAACGTAGGAGATAACTTAGTCGAATTTTGTCAGTAGAATTTTGGAAAGACACCTAATATACTATCGATAAACATTAATGTGGAGTTATTAAAATACAGAAGCCGACAAAAGTCAAAGTCAAGATCTTTATTCAATTTAAAGTACAACAAGCCTCAGCAAGAATAATAGCAAAACCAAGTTTAGGATTGCGGAAAAATAATGTTGAGAATAAACCTTAGATATTTCCCACTACAATGCGCCGATGACTTATTAAAAAATCGACACGCTCAATTCTCATACATTTTACCATACTGAGATCATCCACTTCAATACAGATCCGTGAGACCCAGTTCAATTGGTACATTCCACATTATTACTAAGTTTTCCGGAACTTAAATACGAAATTACATTTTTGTTTATCACGTGCTTTTTGGTGAAGGACAACATCACGAGCTCTGGCCCTGGCCCCATTGACCCTGGTTCAATGGTGCTTGCTTGTGAAATGTTTCATCGGGACTAGGGTCGCGTGGGAACTATAAATAGGTGTAAGTCTTTTTATTCTAAGACGAGGTGTGAGTCTAGCAATAGGACGTATATTGGTCGAGATCATAATTTTAGCCGAAAGACGTTCACTGCTGAACATAGGCCTTCCCCAAGGATCGCCAAACAGATCGATCCTGCACCATCCGCATCCAACGCGTTCCCGCAACCTTAAAAAGGTCGTTGCTCCATCTTGTTGGAGGCCTATCGACATTGCGTCTTCCAGTCTGTGGACGGCACTCAAGAACCTTTTTGCCCTATCGGCCATCAGTTCTACGAGCGCTGTGCCTTGTCCACTGCCACTTGAGTCTGGCGATTCTTCGAGCTATGTCGATGACTTTAGTTCTTGCGCGGATTTCATCATTTCTAATGCGATCCCGCAAAGAGACTCCGAGCATAGCCCTCTCCATCGAGATCATTGGTGATTGATTGATTTTAAATAGTTGCTGTCAGCAATCCTATCTCACTTCGGCCATTTCACGTCACAAAGACTGTACAGATAAGTCTTAAATTAATCAGAGGGGTATTCTAGTTATATCTGAACTTTAAAGGCTTTCGTGTAGGTCGTGTTCCATCCAATTCAGCAGCTATCAGTAAACGTCTGCGTTAATTGCGCTCAGGTGCCGGCCGCTTCCCAACAAATATCTCTCTATCAATCTAGCTGTGCGGAATTGTTTTTGTAGACAAGCTCGAGTGTTTTGTTTACCGCGAGAACATGGACGTAGATTATCCACCGTGACAGACATGCCACAGCCTTCTGAGCCCCTCATAAGTAAAAAACGTTATGTATGTAGACCGGCAACTTTAACGTTCCACGTCAAAATTTTACTACTTAAATTTGAAACATATTGGCGATCAAGAATAGTTGACTTTCCCTTGACGTGTGTATTAGTACGCTGGTCATTGCGAGGTTAACTTACCTTTACTTTTCAAACACAACAAAAAAATATTAACAATTTTGAACTCAAAAACAAAGACTCAAAACGAGCTGGCAACGCCTTCTGAATTGTTAAGACGTTATAAAGTTATAAAAATATATATTTTTTTAATTGAAGCATGGCAACGTTGCCTATTATACTATAGTGTGTTGTACTGTATTATTTTTCAAAAATAGTTTTTACAGAAAGTTAATCTCTCAAACTAAGCTAGATCGACCTGACTTTTATACTACACTAGCTTTTGACCTCGACTTTGTCCGTGCAGAAAGATTAAGCATTGGAGACTACTCCGAAATTTGAAAATCGAAGTTCGTATCGTTTCGCTCAGATAAATGAGCGTTTAGACGTATTTGAGGCGATGAGTCGGTATTGTCTTCCAGACCTTAAAGTTCAATGTAAGTCGTACGGCATACAAAATCAAAGGCTATTTTCACTTATGTTATAAGTCAATGTGACAATCAGCCTTTCTTTTTATTCTGAGTAGGAGCTGTCGTATAAAAAATTGTAAAACACTTACTTGTACCACTATATAAGGCGGAAGTTCGAAAACAAAAATCTTTGAACGCGTAAAACAAAGAAATATAAAAGTAAAGTTTATTAAGAGCTTTAACAAAATGGCGGTTGCACTTAATCACATCCAAGTCGACGTGCTTAAGATACCGCCTTCCATTACCCTCTTAATTTCGAGGGTCTCGAGCATATTTAAAGTAATTAGTGTAACGCAAGCGGTAACGTAGCCACACTCAGAAGTCACACACAAACAACCAGACAACCAAATTATCCGTTATTGTTATGAGTCTTGCTTACTCAAGCCTGAGTTAGGATATTGTCTTAATTACCATTTCTGCTTGGTTTTTGCTTAAGTTATTCTCAGTTGTGTATCTTGGAGGGTAGATTCGTTAACTTTTCAAGTTTTCAGTTTCATTTCATTATTGTATTACGAGCTGCTGCCCGCGACTCCGTCCGCAAAGTCAATCAAAATGAAAAGTTTATTTCTGTAAGTAGGCGGTAGGGCTCTTTTACATATATTTTATTTGAGTCTACCAGCGCATTCGGAAAATTCATGATTGCCAAGAAGAACGTGCTGGAACAAACCTGGCATTAAGTTTTTTTTTAAACAGATTACAATTTCATCAATATAAACTACAGAAAACATTTCATGCATTATAGTATAGTCGACCAAGAAACTCCTTTACCACCCTAAAGTTCAATGTTAGTTGTATGACTTAAGATATCAAAGGCTATTTTCACTTACAATTCGATGTGGCAATCAGCCTTATGGTTTTTATTCTGATGTAGGAACTGTCACAAAAAATGGTAAAGCACTTACTTGGTCGACTATACAAAGAATACTTTTATTGCTATCCCTCGGGAATTATGAAATTTTTCAGAATAAAAAGTATTATAAGTATAGGTTTTTTTTTTATATGTTAGAGAGGCCAGACAAACGAACTAGTGGGTCACCTGATGTTAAATGATCACCACTGTCCATAGACACCCCGCAGCGCTTTACGCGATGCCAGTGCGTTGTCGGCCATAAAAGGGAGAGGAAAAAGGAAAGGGAATAGAGGAGGGGGAGAGGTATTGGGCCCCCGGCGCTCTCACTGGCCGTACGAAACGCAGTAGGAGTATACTGCTGCTTCACGCCGGTGTTCTATGAGAGGGTGGGTCTGCCCCGGACGAGCCGGCCCATTCGTGATGCAGTGGCTAGCTACAACATGGCTCTACCACTACTATGGTTAATCCAGTTCAAAAACTATCTGTGTGCCAAATTTCATCAGAATCCGTCAAACCGTTTTAGCATGAAAGGCTACTTGACTAACAAACTTCTGCACATTCATTCATCCAACCATACAAACTTTTACATTTGTAGTATCAGAGTGAGGCTCCATCCACTGGTGATTGCGCCGCGTTGCGTCGTTGTAACGTTAACGCTGCAACGTTTTACAGATATTTTGACATATGATTTTATTTTATAAAGTAATCGTAGAAAAACAGTGCAATACCGCGTAACTAGCACTGATAAATACTGCGTATCTGCACAACACCCATAAGGAAAATCCGCGTAACTGGCATTGGTTAATACCGCGTATCTAACAAATGTAGCCACATTAAGATTTCCTGTCAACGAAAGTAGGAAAATCAGGATTTTACGTTAAAAAAAATAAAGAAATAGTTATTAATTTTGAAAAGTTATCCACGTTTACCTTATAATTATGAACTGAAAGTGGAACAAAATCCTCCTATTCCTCAAACATTTTACGGTAAAATATTTCCACGCCAGTTTTATTTAACGAGAAAACTGCATTCTAATTATGTAGGTAGCCAAATTCTCGCGAGAGTGGAGAATGCGCTGGATTCATTACATGTTTAAGACTGTTACTATGTTGGCGCAACGAGCGGGCCCACATAGCGTTTTAATTCTATTACTTTATACGAGCAATTCTTGAATACATGACTTTGTAACTGGTTTCTCAGGGACTACTGTAAGGATTTGGAAGAAATTTTGTACGTAGATAAAGTTTTTTTTCATACAATATATTTAGGCTTGCGTTTGACCACTATTACGCCTGATGGAAAGCGAAGATGAGGCCTACGATGGAGCGCGCTTGCCTTGTATTGCTCATTCACCTTAGACTTGAAAGCGGCAAAATTGTTGTGTTCAGGGAACACAGTCACAGGCAGGGAATTCCACTCCTTAGCTGTGCGGTTGACGAAGGAAGAGCGAAAACACTTTGTACGGATTTTGGGAATACTGACAACGTAAGGGTGGAGATCCCGCTTACTTCTGGTCGACCTGTGGAAGAAAGGAGCAGGCGGAATAAGGTCGTGCAGTTCCAAAGCACATTCACTGAAATGTTGCCTGTAAAGTACCGATAGGGAAGCCACTCTTCTACGATGACGAAGGCTCTGCTCTGGCGACAAAAATCCGCATCACAGACAACGCCGATGAGCCTCTTCGCTCGCCGTTCTACCGAAAGAGTTACCGATAAAGTTATGCCTTCTAAATCTAAAATACGGCTAACCCATGTTAGAAATGGTTTCACTAGAAATATTTATAATATTTAAGTTTGGCCCCAAAAATATAACGCCATCTGTTGATTGGAGATTAAGTTAACGCGTCTTGAAAGTCAAGGTATCGACCTCATCGTTCATGGAAAGCGCTCTTAAGAGTTAACTATTTAACTCCGAATTAAGTGCTAACCTACGGTTAAGTTGTATCAAAATGTATGGAACTGTCATCCATAATCAAGAGTTGACGTTTTAATTTTTTTACGTCAGACCGTGCCAGAGGGCCTCAGTTTTAAAATCGACGTTACTTTTTAGCGTTCTTTATCCATGAACTAAACTAAATAGGTTTTAGTTTATTCAGTGAATTGGTCCATTTAGTAGTTATTATTATAGCCAGGGGCTAAACGTGATAAATTGCTAAAATCACCTCAACGTTTTAGCTACATTGCAACTACTGTAGTCACTAGTAAACTGAAGTGTGGCATATCACGTTCGTTTAAACATGAGTAAGGTTTTTGTTTATTTATTATTATTATAGCTATGAGTGAAAAACGCAAGAGTTTAAAACAATATAATTCGAATTCAGTTCGAAATGTCAGATTGATTTTAAAAAGTTATTACCATACCAAAAAGCCAATAAAACATATTCCCGAGTATATTTTCTACGGCTTTGACATTTTTCAATTTCGCAGATTACCAGAGCGCGTACAAACATTTACTTTCGACAAGTTTTAAAAACATTTATTGGGTATTATTTATTTGCTGCGCGCAAACCACACTAAGTGTGCTGCCGTGGCGCTACCCCATTCATTTCTCTAAATATACGCGCGTATTTCAGAGTACGTGACGCTCACCATGATATATTACTTGTTTCATTGAGCAAAGAATGCTTTTCTCAGCGTTGACGGGGCTGCTTACGCGTGCTTTTATGTAAATGGCCTGCTGCAAGGAAGTTTTGTGCTTACAATTTTGAAATATGTCTTAATTTACGGAAGCCTTAAGTTGTTTGTTTTGTTTGCGCATAGTGCAGGCAAGATGCAAAGTGTTGTTCGAGATGGTGATCGGGATCATCCTAGACTCCTCCCTACTGCAGGACACAGACCTCCTCTCAGAACGAAAGGGTTTTGTTCGGTCGTAAATTCCATCCGGGTTCAGTGCAGATTTATATTTCTCGCGTTCTCGCACACCACTGAATGTTGCAGATTTTAAATTTTAAATGTAATTTTTCAAATAAGTTTTTGAAAACTTAACAAGTGCCGCGTGCATTCAGTAGTATACAATTATCGAATTGAATAAAAATGATTTGAATAATGATGAATTGAATAATTTGGATATCAATGGAGATGGATGTTTAAAAAATTAACTTATCCCTTGATCTATTGATTCTTGGGATTGGTTTTTATTGTGTCGTTTTATGGAGTGTTTAAGTTTATATAATAACAAGCTTTTGCCCGCGACTCCGTCCGCGTGGAATTAGTAATTTGGGCAGCTTATTTTTTATCCAATTTGCTTTTTCATCAATTATGGCTCTCCTTAGATCCTTCCGGAAGAAGTGAAACTTCATAATAAACCAACCCGCTCCCAATCCGCCCCAACCCGCTCTCAACCCGCCCCCAGCCCGCTCCCAACCCGCTCTCAACTCGCCCCCCACCCGCTCCCAACCCGCTCCTAACCCGCCCCAACCCACTCCCAACCCGCCCCCAACCCGCCCCCAACCCGCTACCAACCCGCCCCAAACCCGCTCCCTACTCGCCCCCCCACCCGCTCCCAACCCGCCCCCAACCCGCTCTCAAGCCGCCCCCAACCCGCTCTCAACCCGCCCCCCCCAACCGCTCCCAACCCGCCCTATCTAACTGGGCTATCTAACACTGAAAGAATTTTCCAAATCGGAGCAGTAGTTCCCGAGATATAGAGACGTTTTACTTCCAAAATCCCCGATTTGGAAACATTCTTCCGCTCCGCTCCGCTCCTATTGGTGTTAGCGTGATGATATATAGCCTATAGCATTCCTCGATAAATGTGCTATCTAACACTGAAAGAATTATTCAAATCGGAGCAGTAGTTCCTGAGATTAGCGCGTTCAAACAAAAAACCTGTTCGATAAATTCTTAAAATAGACGTATCTTTCTTATTTGTGAACCGATTCAAATGAAACAAACATTAAATGTTAATCCAAGAAAATACCAACATATCAGTGAAAACCGCATCCTTCTAGGTTAAGCCGTTTCTGAGATTAGCGCGCACAAACGCACAGACAAACAGACAATAATTCTAAAAATCATTGTTTTGGGTTATATTGTGCTAATAAATAGCCCTAGTGACAGTTTTTCTCAAATATCTTCAATGTACAGACACCGACTTGTTACAGATTTATTATATGTATAGATATGTATATTTCAATTGTTACCTTTGGCCACGTTTTCTTTTACCAAATCGATTAAGGAAACTATAGGTCTGTTTACTGTTATCTATTTAAATTTCATATTTATGTATGACTGCTTGTTTCTCAATAAAAAAAAAAATGATTTACTTATGTTATTGATTGGTTAGAAAGGACCTTGAAATAAAATTTATAAAAATAGAAATATTATAAAGATAGAATTAAAAAATTGAGCACTTTTGCACAAGTAACTAAAAACAGTATGAAAATACTCCGTTGTACAGACAAACATATAATTTTATGGGCAAGTATAATTATATAAAAAATTCGTGCACGGTGTTTGTTATCCAACTCCTCCAAAAACGGCTTGACCGATTTTTATGATTTTTTTTTTCTCTGTATTTGGCAGGTCTGAGAATAGGCCGTAGACTATTTTTTATACCCCTGTTTTTGGCAGACGGAGTCCCAGGCAACAGCTAGTTGTATATGTACATTTCTGCCACAACGGAACTTTTTCTATTCAGTCGTTTAGTATGGTTAACTAGCGGTTGACACACCTAGTCTATTTTTTCGAACTCTTCACTAGAAATCGTACATGTAAATGACAAGTTTTTTTTTATAATTATAGTGCCCCGTTTCGAAAAATATCCTATATAGCTTTATTAACAAACAAATGGCATGTAAATTATCTTACCTTTATGGTTTATTAGTTGTTTATTGCGAACTTCGTTAGGTATATCAAAGCGGCGCTTTAATTGATAACATATCGCATTGATTGGTTTTAGCGCGAACTAATTGAGATACTCATACTCATACTCTATATATCTAGCTATCGGTTTTTGGATGACTTTCATTGGTCACTTATTGTGACTCTTTCTCAAACTCGAACTCACTTCACTTGTGTATTTTTGCTTTTTATCCGTTATGAAGCAATAAACTGTTTTTAAAAAGCTGAAGTAGACAAAAATAATACTGAGTTTGTACATCAGTCATTCAATTATTTCTATCAATTTGTGTGTCTATTTCTGGATTGTTGTCCTACCATGTAAACAGTCCTCCACTCAGAACGAGAGCGCATGGGGTGTAGTTCTCATGCTAGCCCAGTGAATTGTTTAGCAGGTGTTATTTCATTCACCAAAAAGCTCATAATAAATTTTAAATACCGCACGGAAATTCCAAAAAACTCAGAAGTGCGAACCCGAGCTCGAACTAACGACCCTCTGTTTGTGAAGCCATAGAGAAAACCACTGGACTATTGCGGTTTTTTCATAATTTAAAACATGACACATCTTAATATCCGCATTAAACCATGTTTCCTCAAACAAAGACATTCATTCATTGTGTATGTAAATATTTATTGTTTGTGATCTTTGTTTATTTGTATGTAATTGTGTATATTTACCATGTAAAAGTGAAAAAATGTCTTCTTTCTTTTCTTTCCATTCACAATATATCTTACTAGCGATTGCCGATAGCCCCAGTTACTCTCAATAATAATAACATAGCGCAAAAGCTCTGACTCCAGAAGCTTTGTCCGACTCTGGAGAGCTTTGGGCATTTGAATAAAGGCTTTAGAGGTGTCGGTGACTTGATGTGAAAACGTGCAAGGTCAGAAATGTTAAGCGTTTTGTGTCTGGAGTTTTGTTATGAGATAGAATCAAATATGGGTCGGGGTTGACATGAGTTTGCGCATAATTTTCTTTAACTAAAACTGACTAGTGAGTGGCATCTATCTTGAGAACTACATTTAGAAGAGTCTAATAAAAAACGTAATAATGTAGGCATTCGGCTAAAACTAATCATAATTTACTATGGCGATGTGCTATAATTTCAACGTAATAATGAAATCTGGGCGTTTGGGCTCAGAGGTTCTCGAATGGAGACCACGGACTGGCAAGCGCAACGTGGCACGCCTACCAACGAGATGGACGGACAATTTGGTGACCTGACCGGTAAATGATTGGGCGTCAATGAGGGAGGCCTATGTCCAGCAATGGAAGTCCTACGGCTGAAATGACGATGATGATGAATGAAATCAGAATTGCGGTAATCTCAATGGCCGAAGTTACTGAAGGGTAAAGTAATTCCACTTTACGGTACATAATAACAAATAGCGACGAGTTTCTAGGACTTACGTTCAAAGACTGTAACCATCGCTTTTACTAAGACCGTCCTCAACAGAATCCTACAAATTATTCATCTGTATTTGAAATCACCAATTCCGCGCCAGAACACGAGTAAATGAGGCGTATTTACCCTGAGCACTCAGAAACCGATTTAACAGAATAAACACCAATAACTCTAACGGTCGCAAGTTTCTTAATTCACTGGCAAAACGCCTTATTTCTAGCGAGAGAAATATCGCGCGGGTGAGTTACATTGCTGCGTTTGATGGGGAACTTATAAATGATAGCTTCTTGGCCAAGCAATGTAACCCCGCACGGTATTCTCTCACACCGTAAATAAAATTAGAGTTCGCATTAGCGCGCCGACGCACGAAATAATCCTTAATTCCGATTCACTTGCGCCTTATTTATCTTAACAATCCGATTAAAATATTCCTTTCCGTTGCGGAATTATGGTCGGGCCATGAAGTCGCAAATTGAGAGATAGAAGGATCAGTTGGAAATAAACTGAAGCTTAATTTCGCAAGTCCTGACTTTTTTAACAGAAATAATTAGTGCTATTGACGAGCCGAGGCCAAGTTTTGTGATATTGGAAATATTTCTAGAAATGTAAAGTTCTTATTTCATTGAAAACATTGTACTGCACATGCCACCTACATTCGGCAGTTATTTCTACGATGAATTTGTACTTTGTACTATACTTACGAGATTATGTTAAACAAAGAACTGATGACCTGGAACAAAAACTGATGGGTATCGAAGAAAACGTCTAAATTATTAAGCAGGGATGTTTATTTTCAGGTAAACTACTTTCTATTTGGCCTTTCTTGTTATAGTAAGAAAGTAAATATTTTACTTTCTATTGCAAAATTTTACAACTTTTACATTTTCATAAGTCCCATTGCAACTAAAAAAAAATGCATGTAATTAATTCAAAAACAGTCAAAAGTATCAGCGCTGCCGGGTAGAAAGGCAAATTTCATGTTTTCTCAGTCTCAAGGGTGCAGTAATTATAAATAATAATTATAGTAATCGCCCCTTCTCACCGTCTCTTTAGTGCCCCCACTCAAAGTAAGCTTATTAAAGATGTTGCCAGCAAAGATTGCCTTAATTCCGCGAACGAAAGCGTTTCCCTGGAACTGTTTTTATTAATAAGTTTCAACTGCTTCTGCTAGCCTTTTAAAGAAAATATAAGAACTGTTAATTAAAAATCTAGAATGATATTATTCAGACGCTAGGAATCTCCTATTCACGGGTGAAATGCCTTTTTTATTTACTTTATCATAACGACTGGCAATTTTATTAATTTGCGCTTTATTTTTTTTTCAAATTGACGGTTTTTAAATTAATAATTCACTGTTAACTTATGCAGAAAAAACAAAGATAATGATCCCTTTATTCATTAAAGCTTATTAAACTATGTCAACTTCGTCTTAAGTTATCACTTTGACAGGCACAGATGTAAGATTTATTTATTTAGCTCTAACGGAGTTGAAAGATAACGGATAAATAAGGGTGTTAATGTGGTTGAATTTTCTTTATAAATTGAACTCCCAAACGAACAATTCAGACAAATAATCTTCTGTAGATAACGAACTACTTTAAGTACACAAAAAACCATCGTGAACCCTTGACCTCAGTTCGCACCTAATCATTTAAACCTTAGCTATTCCCTCCAAATTACCACTACGCGTAGCGTCACAAAGTTCACAAAGCGAACCAATCAGGACCCCGCGTCAAATAGCACGAACCAATCAGGCGCGCGCGATCACTTACAACATCTCGAGACACACCGATTCCATCCAACCCTCATCGCTCGTGGAATTTGCGTAATTTAATAGAAAAGTTCCCGGGTTGACACCATGCAAACACCTTCCGGTTGGAATTGCAAACAAAATTACAAGTTTCACATTACACGCGTGTATCAAACGAGCCTCGCAAAAACTTGGCAGGATCATCCCAACGTGATGATGTCGGTGAATTTCTTAAAGTATATTGTGTGCTCATGGAGTTTTGGATATAAAATCCTCTGGAGAAAGACAAACACGTTTGTTACAGCTAAACAACAGCGATTGGGATTGTTGGTTGTTGTATCTTCTTATCATCATTATCATTATTTCAGCCGGAAGACGTCCACTGCTGAACATAGGCCTCCTTCAAGGCTCGCCAAACAGATCGGCTCCGCGCCATCCGCAACCAACGATTTCCTACAACCTTAACCAGGTCGTCGCTCCATCTTGTTTGAAGCATACGTACACTGTGTTTTCAGGTCCGCGGACTCCACTCGAGAACCTTTCGGCCCCATCAGCCGTCAATTCTACGAGCGATGTGCCCTGCCCACTGCCACTTAAGTCTGGCGATTCTTCGAGCTGTGTCCGTGACTTTAGTTCTTGCGCGGATTTCATCATTTCTAATGCGATCCCGCAGAGAAACTGCAAGCATAACCCTTTCCATCGCCTTCAGAGTGACTTTGAGCTTCCTTATGAGGCCCAATGTTAGCGGCCATGACACGTCTCAGTGCCATAAGTTATCACTGGCAACACACGCTGGTCAAAGTCTTTTGACTTGAGACACTGTGGTGTATTGGATGACAAGATATTGTGTATAATCTACATACAAAAAGAAAGGTCCAGTCTGATTGACTCACTGACTTACTCACTGACTAACTCACCAATACCCAGCCCAAACCCTTGACCCTAGGCTAGGGTCTAATCTCAAAGAATATTCTAGAAAGTTGGTGCATACCTAGACTAGAGGTTGCCTTTACAATGTAGAGATTCTCGACATTGTAAAGGCGAAGGAATAAGGACGGATTTAGATATTGAAATTTCCACGGGATGGGGAATACAGTGGATTTATATGTACGATTCAGGGTGACCCTATCTCTGAAAATGTCATTAGAGTGTATGTAGCGTACGACAAACATACAGTATACTGGAAGACTCGTCTCAAAAAGGGGAGGGAGGGGGTCAGATAGTGGAAACGAACAACCCCTTAGATGAAGCAAATTTTAATTTAAGATGAATAAAACAACTGTTTTAGAACACTGACCAATAATAAATGTGAAAAATACTATTCTAAAATACCTTCCTTCGAATTGTGAGATAGCTGAAAGACACAGTCGCTTGTCTCGGCTGTTATCCGGTGGGAAATTCAGAATAGAATTCCAAGAATTTAAAGGTTTGCCCAGTATTTATTATTTCTTTGAACGCACTTTGTATAAAATACGTTTTGCCTTAATTTACAAAATTTACTAACGGTACTTTTGAAGGCGACAGGCATGTGTATGCTTTGCCGATAGTTATTGGAAAATTCAAATTTGCTCTGGTTTTAAAGTGTGGATTAATAAACTTAATATTTTCGTTCTTTACTAAGAAAATAATAATTTGACTACAGAAGTCATAAATAATAACAATAATACGGGAACGGTTTTTCAAAACGGTTATCAATCGAATGTATTAAATTAAAGTATCGAATGTTAAAAAATTGTTTTTCTTTTAAACGCAAACTTTCAGGTTTTAATAAAATAGCATCGTACAGAACCCGTTAGGTTAGCTATACAACAAACTTAAAAAGCATATGGTTTCAAAAAAAAATCGAAATTTTAACTGTTCGATGTATTAACTTTTGATGTTCAGATATATGTACAGTCAAGTGTAAAAATATGGGTGCACACAACTTGCTCGTAAATATGTCCCATAGCTCTTATGTCGTCGAATTAAGGTATAGGTATGTAACGATGGGAGGATTAAATCGATACTTATTTTTGCGCTTGACCGTACATGCCCCAAGAATAGACGTCCCTGAGTACGGTATTAAATAATTGATTGATTCAGGTGTTACCTTATGGACGTCCATGTTAATGAACTACAATATTTTACCTTGCTTTTTCTTTACTGAAACGATTTTGTGGGCATTGAGAAAAAAAAGTATAGTGAGCATGAAAAAAATCCAAAGAGAAGATTTCGTTTTAAAAAGATTTTTTACTGGCTCTATTTTTTGTTGGCAGTTACTACATAGCATTCATACAAAATTTCAAGTCAAAGCAATCACTAGAAGTGGGTGGAATTCGCCTGGAATAGTTATTTGTTATACAAGGGGGGAAAGTTGTATTTTAACTGCGATTGTTCATTTTGAAACACGAGCTATCGAAAGGATCCTATGATTGACCACGAGCGAAGCGAGTGGTTCAAAAATAGAATTCTTTCGATAGCGAGTGTTTCAACACACGAGACGTAAAATAACTTTTCACCCGTGTATAACACAAAACTTTTCACCTCACTACAGCGAGGAAAATAAGAAAAAGGGTTTGTACTATCAATTATTATTTATTACCTCTTTGTCAATACAATAATTTTGAAGTACTTATAGAAATATTGGTAAAATCAAAAATAATGCAAAATAGCCTAAGCAAATCCAGTCTTTATGGAACTATTCCAATACCGACATATCGTCACTACTTTGAAAAAACTCGTATCTCCAATCAATGAATAAACCAAACTGAACTTTATTGCACATCGAGTAAAGTTCAATTAGCCAGATTATCGATTTTGAGATACGAGCAAACTGTATTACTGTTAAATTGTATACCGTTTTGACTTAAGTTTTTTTTTTATTATTTCGGATGCGTTTTACTCGATGCAATTCATTAATTGTGATGTTAAAAATTTAGCACTTTTAACGTTTTACGTTTTGTTAGCTGTCAAATATCACTTAAGCTGCCTTCAAATGTCAAAACTCTTTCTTCACTTGTGGATAAAAAGCGATTTTCTCAATAGATGTCAAACAAACAAAAAGGGCTTTCCGAGCTAGTGAGGTGAAAAGATTTGTACATAAATAGCTTACATTATATAAATAAATAATAATACAAATAAATTACGGGACGATTGACACCGATTGACCCAATCCCAAAGTAAACAAAGGTTGTAGCGAAAAAGTACGGATAACTCACGTCACGTCACGGTAACGGTGGTAGTCTTATGTTCAATGTAATAAATACGCTATGGATACTAGATAACGGATAAACATAAACAACTACTTAAATAAATATTTAACACCCAACACTCGAGCACAAACATTCGTATTTTTTACACAAATATCTGCCTTGACCGGAGTCCGAACCTGGAACCTCAAATTTAGTTTCGCTGTCAGTTTCTCTAACCATTAGACTATTTGGTCTATATGTATACTAGCTGCTGCCCGCGATTCCGTTTGCGAAGAATAGAAGTATAAAAGATAGCCCACAACCTATTTTCAGACCTGCCGAATACAAAGAAAAAAGTTTCATAAAAATCAGTCAAGCCGTTTCGGAGGAGTTCTATAACAAACACCATGACACGAGATTTATATATATTAGACTAGCTGTTGCCCGCGACTCCGTCCGCGAAGAATAGGGCTAGGTATACAAAATGTAGCCTACGATCTATTCTCAGACCTACCGAATACAGAGAAAAAAGTTTAATAAAAATCGGTCAAGCCGTTTCGGAAGTGTTCGATAAGTAACAAACACCGTGACACGAGATTTTTATATACTAGACTAGCTGTTGCCCACGACTCCGTCTGCAAAGAATAGGGGTATAAAAATAGCCGACGACCTATTCTCAGACCTACCGAGTATAGAGAAAAAAGTTTCATAAAATCGTTCCAGCTGTTCCGGAGGAGTTCGATAACAAACACCGTGACACGAGATTTTATATATTAGAAGAAGAAGATAACATTGCCAATAAAATAAAATAACTGAAACTTAAGTTACTTCATGTAATTGTTGTCTTTAGTAATTGCCTGCATTTATTTATTAAACTATGGAACTGCCAATTCGGTCATCTAATTAACTAAGTTCTAATTGAACTTTTGTTTCACAACCGAACTAAGTGATGAACAACGGGATAACAAAAACAAAGTACTTTGAGCATTCGTATTAATTAAATAAAGTTTTTATGTCTTCGAGAACGTTATGTTGTGGATAGGGTAGTACTGTACTGAAATAATTGTACTTTTTATACAATAGTCACAGTCATACAGTATACAGTCGCCACATCTGTCTATCTGTCCATCCGTGGCTTTGGTCAAAAACTCTTAGTACGAGAAAAAATATATACTAGAGACTCTTCATGCTAGAAAATTTATATACTACAGACTTTTAATATTAGAAAATTAATATTTCTTGGCTAGGTAACTATGTCACTATTTTATTTTGCACACAACTCCACAATAATTTAGCCAGATTCGAAATAAAATTCATTGCATGAGCAACTTATTTTGCATAATAAAACAAAAGTGCAAGAGTAGGTATTCATGTTTTATGCATCAGAGTCTAATTACTCGAGCTACCTGCATTCATCTTGCCTGGAAACGTGAGAAGTTTTTAATAGCGCCAGAACTGTTGTAAGAACATAGTTGTTTTGAATAAATTGTTCAGCACGAACAAACCCGGAAGTGCATATTAAATAATTTAATTTCCTCATTAAGAGTGAACATTGAAACGCTTTTCAACTAAGTTGCAGAAGTGCGGGGTTCTTAGACGTTGTTGTGTCAGCTGTGCTTTGAAATAATGTTTGGCTTGTTTGATTTTATGGAAATTAAATGTTTCGTTGCTGCTGGGAATAGGTACCAATTATACTAACCTGTCAATCATTCAAACCAGACATCTGGGCGCTGTTGAGTAAAGGGTCTACCTATGAATAAAAAACAATATCAGGTTTAATTTCGAATATATGATATAAATAAATCCTTACAAGTACATACAGGGTGACAGTGAAGATATGCTCAAGATCAACCTTAATTAACTTTTTTTTTTTTTTTTTTTATGTTAGAAAGGCCAGACAAACGAACTAGTGGGTCACCTGATGTTAAATGATCACCACTGTCCATAGACACCCGCAGCGCTTTACACGATGCCAGTGCGTTGTCGGCCCTGGGAAAAGGAGAGGGAATAGGGGAGGGGGAGAGGTATTGGGCCCCCGGCGCTCTCACTGACCGTACGAAACGCAGCAGGAGTACTGCTGCTTCACGCCGGTGTTCTGTGAGAGGGTGGTACTGCCCCGGACGAGCCGGCCCATTCGTGATGCAGCGGCTAGCTACAACATGGCTCTACCACTACTATACTATACTTCATTTAATTTAGAATTGAAAACCACAACGTCATTATATTGCGGCTCGTCAACTATTTCTTACCTAGCAAATAGTACAGTACAAATAGTCTGGGAGCCGCAAAATAAAATTGTTTTAATGTCACTTTATTTGCGTGTCGTCAATTGTTACTCTAGTACAAATTGTAAAGAGATTACAGTTCACGAGCCGCAATATAATGTTGTTGTGGTTTATAATTCTAAATTAAATGCAGTATAACTCAGAGACTAGTAGTAATTAGTATGATCAGTGTTCTTTTGATTTTATTTTTTTTTGTCATGCGAGATGCGGGTTAGAGGATGCTCTAGTAATAATTCAAACGACTGCGGTACACTACGGTACGGTATACTATACGGTAATAAACGACTCGCGGCCGCGAAGGTCGCGGGTGTGCAAAGTAATTGTTCAAGTCAACTATTAAAGACCTAATAAATTAAATTAAATCAAATTAAAACCAAATTTAAATAAAAAGCAATTAAATTTTTTTTTTTTAATTGCCTATACAGTGTCCCACTGCTGGGCAAAGGCCTCCCCTTTCTCCTTCCACTCGTCCCTGGCTTCGGCAAAGTGTTGCCAGTCCGGCTGGAATCGCTCCAAATCGTCCCGCCACCTTCTTTTAGGCCTACCTCTGCTCCGGTGCCCGTCGCTTGGAACCCAATCAGTAGTGATTTTGACCCAGTGATCCGGGTGCATCCGGCAGACATGACCTGCCCAGTCCCACTTGAGTTTGGCGGTCTTTGTCCCCACATCAACAATTCGGGTTTTGGAGCGCAGTTCAGTGTTTCTGATTCTATCAGCTCTTCGAACACCTAGGATACTGCGCTCCATAGCCCGCTGGCAAACCTTGAGTTTGGAGTTCTGGGCCTCAGTCAAAGACCAGGTCTGAGCACCGTAGGTTAGGATGGGCAGAATACACATGTCAACGAGCTTGCGTTTTAAGGCTATTAAAAAAAATTATAAACCCTTAAAATTAAAACAAAACAAATAATAAAAATACTAGTACTACTCGTAATTTAAAAGCGAGAAAAAAAATCAAAAATCCCCGTCCCGAACCGCGCCCGGCCCAAAGGTCCCCATGACGCTGGCAGCGTGGCCCCGCTGAATAGCCAAGGAAATCCTTTGCACCAGGTACAAGTTCAAGTTCAAGTTGTTCAAGTTCATTGATACGGACCTCCGCAAAGTAACACCTAATTCAATAAATAAACGACTTGTTTACATTTACTGAGTTGTGTGGGCTTGGTCCAGATCACGTCTCCAGGATCACCCTAAATTATTTGACAATGTCAAGAAATATTTACTCCAAATTTTGAAGCTTTTACAGCTTATTCTGTTCTATTTTCAAACGGTCCAAGGTTTTTTTTACGCAATTTTACCTGGTTTTTGTCTGTCTCGTCTATTGCTTTTCAGCCGATCTCAAAATTAAGTACCTACTTATACACAAAAGTACAAAGTAAAAACTTATTTATGTTTTTACGTAGTTAATGTTTTGTGCTTCGGGGGAGGCCTATGTTCAGCAGTGGACGTCTTTCGGCTGAAATGATGATGATTATAATGATGAATGTATATAAAACTATGTTGTAAGTGTTTGCGTCTAGACATTTAAAGGGGTAGAACTTGGGTAGAATTAGAAAACGTGGAGCCTTTGAAAAGGTATTCATTTTAATTATATCTTGGAACAAATACATTACTCTTTGTTAAGCCTTTGTCTGTCAGATGTTTTATATGCTTTTATTCCACTCTGCTCATGCCTAAGGCGGTGAATATATTTCGATTACCCTTCACAAACATATTTATCAAAATCTGAAGATATTGCAAATAATGTTTGCTTTGTACAATTTATTCAAATGGTTAAGGATAGAGTATAAAGGTAAACGCTACAAGTTAGAGCATAAATTATTAAAATGAGAACGCCTTCGGCTCAACCATTGAAGACTATAACAACTTTTTTAGGTAATCATAAATACTTAATAGGTAGGTAGATATGTTAATAAACTTTTAGCTGACGAAGCCTGTTGCGGATAACAATATGTTTGCTTGACGAAGCCTGCGCTGTGGATCTGATTTTCTTGTATCTTATCTTTTTGGCTTGAAATAAATTACTTATTATTCACTTCTACTAAAGATTTATTATGCGACTTTTAATTACACTACATCTTAAATGTAAAAAAATCAGTCAGTATACTCGCTACCGAAAAATGTCGAATCTATAAGTATCAAACAAGTACGAAACTCGAAGCTCTTAAACATAAAGCTAATTACCTGCTTTTAGTTCGTTCCGGAACTCCCCACCAGGGAATTTTCACCGCTAAGCACACTATCTCCGTGTATCTACACAAAGCGTAAAACTAACAGAATCGCTTCTTTCCTTCTGCATCCACTGCACTTATTATACAAATTAGAAGCTTACGTAAAACGTCCTCAGCGCACAAAGCCCTAGTTTGCTACATTATTCAAGAGATGGCGCTGTACAGACCATTAGCGGATTGGTGCGGTCCCCGTCACGTCGGCACCTCATTTAGGTTGTAACTATGTATTATCTGTGGCATAGCCGTTAGGATTCGTTTTTTGTTTTTATTAATCACTTTATTCAATAATTAAAATAAATGCTATAGGTTAGACCTACTTATTATGCTACGTTTATACAACCTACTAACCTAAATATCTTGTCGTGTCTTGTTGTTATCCAAGTCACAAGATGAAATTTTCGCATTACCAGTTTGGGTGTTATTATGGTGATATGGATTGCATTTGAAATTTACTATGAGCTTTAGTGCGAAAAAAATCAATAGTGTGTGTGAAGTTCTCAATCCGCATTGGGCCCGCGTGGGCAATACAACCCAAGCCTTCTCATTCGGAGAGAAAGCCTGTGCCCTGCAGTGGGATGTATACAGATTGGGATGATGACGATGTGAATATTAGACCACAATGAGAGTCCAGTCAATAAAAACTAAAGTTAGAAAAAGCTTTTCTTTGTATTGGACACACTTTTTTAATGAACTGAAACAATTACTTTGCTCACCCGCGACCTTACGATAGTTACGTTTATGCAAGAAATGCGTGTTCATGCAGTTCCTCCACCTCCACACTGTACGAACACACACAAATCACATAAAAGCAACCATCACCACCACCAAACTACACTGACGCGTTTCGAACTCAACCAGAGCTCATCTTCAGAGTAGACACCACAACCGAACGCTATGCTACCAACACAACTGCTACGCTTTTTAATTTTTTATGCATCTCTTTTACTTTTTGTTAAAAAAAAGGTGTATATTTTACTCCTGTTAAAGTACATCGATCATAATTGTAACTCCGTGTTAAACTCAATCCCGCCTACATTAATAAATCACCGCTATCTCTCAACCCGAAAATTAATCGCATCCTGGAAATTTTAATCGGGGGGGGAAAAAACGAAAATTCAATAATAGACGCACGCTACCTACCAGATAGCCCCGAACTTTTAGGAGTCGCTTATCTCGCGATGGGCCTGAACTTTCCGAATCGTCCGATTGTCTCCCACTTCTGTTTTTACCGACACCAAGGAACTTTACGCTAACTGAATATAAATTAGAAGAATGGGGTTTTTAGGTCGCGGATGTGTTATCGATTTGCAATAGAAAACAAAGGTGGTAGTCCCGTATTTAGAGTCCCGTCGTAGTCCAACGAACCCTTATAGTTTCGTCTTGTCTGGCTGTCTGCCCATCCGGTAGCTAACCTTGGTTAGAGCTTGTCTAAGTTAAGATGACGTGCGCCCCTCTATATTAGTGAATCAGTAGATTAGGATGTGTGTGTGCAAATATTAATTACGACTCTTTATCTGTTTTCCTTCATAAGAAAGCTCAAAGTCACTCAGAGGGTGAAGGAGAGGGCTATGCTCGGAGTTTCTCTGCGGGATCGCATTAGAAATGATGAACTCCGTGCAAGAACTAAAGTAACCGACATAGCTCGAAGAATCGTCAGACTCAAGTGGCAGTGGGCAGGGCACATCGCTCGTAGAACTGATGGCCGATGGGGCAAAAAGGTTTAACGACCTGGTTAAGGTTGCGGGAACGCGTTGGATGCGAATGGCACGGGACCGATCTGTTTGGCGAGCCTTGGGGGAGGCCTATGTTCAGCAGTGGACGTCTTTCGGCTGAAATGATGATGATGATGATGATCTGTTTGGGTGGTTCAACTATTCCGTGAACTATGATCAGTGTGCAACATCAAGCTGCGTACGGACTGCGCGCACATTACGCGTACCCTACGCGAGCCCGGGTACGCGTACCCGGGTACAGTGTACAGTGTACGCGTAGATAGCGTACGGACATGGCGTTCCAGGACACGCGTACCCAAGCTCGCGTAGGGTACGCGTAATGTGCGCGCAGTCCGTACGCAGCTTCACGATCGATAAATCGCATGAAAAAGCCTGTGCGTAAATGCGGTGGTAGGGCGGCTCATTTCAAATTAGACAAGCTATAATGTTAGTAAAGCTGTAATTTACCTTGGGAACTATTCAATTTTCTAGGATAGTATGTTAATCCAGATTTATAAACCTATCTGTGTGCCAATTTTTTTCAGAATCAGTTTTAGCGTGAAAGAGTAACAAATATCCGGATGGAAGTATGAATATCCATACATTCAAATTTTCGCGTTTATAACATTAATAAAGTAATTTTAAAGTTTAGTCCTGATTTTTCTGTAGAACCAATTAACTTTAAAGGATATTTTATTTTGACGACGTCCATTATATATATTATCCGTAATATTTACCAAAAAAATCGTCGATGTTTTTTCCCCCAAATTGACAGTAACGAGGCCTGAAAAAATGACATTTATTCTATTGCTCGTGATTGCGCTATTCATTTTTAGATAAACTTAATTCATTTCCGCGAAAAGTATAAAAAGTGAAGGTTGAAATAAAGACTTTATTCAAAGCGGTCCAATCCATACTAATATTATAAATGCTAAAGTAACTGTCGGTCTGTTACCTTTTCATGATTAAACTGCGATAAAGTTTGGTATAGCGACAGTTCAAGGCTCTGAAAAAGACAGGATAGTTTTTATTCCGGAGAAATTGCATTGGCATACTTCCTGTGGCTGACTGAGTCGTGGGCGATTGCTAGTATAAAGGGAGCTACTATGAAATTATCGTGCGTCTTGTGCCGTCCGTTCCTTTCACTCTTTTGCTCATCTCTATTAGCGTGAACGGAACAGCATGATACGAAGTTCGAAAATCGAGAAGTTTCTTATATTTAACTGTTGTACCCGTTAACGGCACTCCTTCCTCTGTATTTTTTTTTTTTTTTTAGCCTGTTAAAGTGTCCCACTGCTGGGCAAAGGCCTCCTCTTTTTTCCGCCATTCGTCCCTATCGAGAGCATGATCCTGCCAATCTACTTGATATGCGTCCAAGTTGTCCCGCCATCTTCTCTTCGGTCTGCCTCTGTTTCGATGGCCATCCCGCGGAACCCAATATGTGGTAATTTGGGCCCATCGCTGTGGGTGCATGCGGCAGACATGACCAGTCCAGTCCCACTTGAGCTTAGCGGTCTTAGCGCCCACATCTGCAACGCGGGTCTTGGAGCGCAGTTCGGTGTTTCTGATGCGATCAGTTCTACGAACACCCAAAACACTGCGCTCCATTGCCCGTTGGCAAACCTTGAGCCTGGACTTTTGAGCTTCAGTCAATGATCAAGTTTGAGCGCCGTAAGTTAGGATGGGCAGAATGCACATATCGACGAGTTTAAGTAAAGTGGAAGGTTGCCCTTCATTAGCGTCTCCTCTCTATTAAAGTTAGATAAAAGTTCAGCCGTCATATATTCTAAAACGTGCTTTAATAGGTTATCGTCATCATCGTCCCAGCCTATATACGTCCCACTGCAGGGCATAGGCATCCTCTCAGAATGAGAGGACTTGGGCCGTAGTTCCCACGCATAATGAATTATTGTTTATCATTTAATATTTTAATTTATTAATAATATTGTCATTTCATTAGCGAAATGTGTCGTCATCCGCAAAAACTGTATTTTTTTAAGTAATTGCATGGTTTAATGCTCCAAGTCGTCGAATCTCAACAATTCATAGGCAAAGATACCGCAATATCTCCACGGCTTTATCCGCGAGGGACAGGTGCAGACTCCTATTGTCACCTAATGAATGGCACGCCGCGCCACAGTAGACCGTTTGCGGCAGTACTGCATATTTAAACTTGGTCAAAGTTTGTGTATGTATAATAATGTATCCTGTTTTTGACTTTCGCTGTTTTGACTCATAATTAATACCAAACCATAACATACACACCGCTTGATGGACCGTTAACGCTGTACATAGGTGTTTGCGATGCGCGCTCCTTACTAATCTGTGCGCACAGAATAATTATTGTAGTAGGTACATAAAGAATATTTAATCTTTAGTCCAACTTAAGTATAGAATGCAATGACACACTTATTACATAAGTGAAATGATTGTATTTATTACCGTTGTATTTCGCCTGATAAGTGTGAACTCCGGAGCCCTTCCCCCCCCCCTCTAATTTCAGTATGGCTACCAATTCCTAAAAGGGTCGGCAACGCACCTGTGATGCCCCCGTGTTACGGGTGTCCATGGGCGACGGTGATCGCTTTCCATCAGGTGACCCGTCTGCTCGTTTGCCACCTCTTATATAAAAAAAAAAAAAAGTAGACGCATTATGCAATTTAAACGTTCTAATACGTGTTAATATTATTATTTAATTTAACGACCGCTTTAGCCTAGTTGGTAGTGACCCTGCCTACGAAGCAAGAGGTCCTGGGTTCAAATCCCGGTAAGGGCATTTATTTGTGTGATGAGCACAAAGTTAAGTCCTGAGTTATGGATGTTTTCTATGTATTTAAGTATTTATTTATCTATATAAGTATGTTTATCGTCATCTAGTACCCATAGTACAAGCTTTGCTTAGTTTGGGACTAGGTCGATTTGTGTAAGATTATCCCCTAATATTTATTTATTTATTTATTGAATGAATTACATATTGTTATTATTATTATTATCATTGTCATTTAACATTAGAAATCAAATCATTCAGAGATGATCATGTCGATGATGTCTCTGAATGTATGCCTCGCATATAACTAATGTTCAAAAAAAAGTAGTACTTAAGTCTTATTCAATTCAAAAAGTCATATTCCCAAACTTCACAGAGTTGTGTCTCTAGTTTAAGATATATCTCACTCGAATATTTTATTCAGCCTTTCCAGCTGTGCAAATGTCAGCTTGCAGAAGTTCTTCTTATGGTGTCATCTTCTACTGGATGTCTTCACCATAATCTTAGATACTGCTGCCCGAAACATATAAATAAATAGTGCTTTAATTGAACCACGTTCTAAGATTTTTGGGCTATAAAGTATGTCTTACAGACGATGGGAGCGAATCCTATTCCCTAGAAATTTGCATGCGCAAGGTTAGGCGAACTGTTTCATCTCATCTCTTCTGCACCAAGGGCTATAAGTAAACAGACCTTAGATTTTGCGTTACTGTTTTCCATTAATACATTGTGACACGGCTCTCTACCGGTCTCTTTGCCAAGACAGTTTATTTTGATAAAACGAACCTCCCGACGATATTGAGATTTGGAATATAATTGATGATTTGAAGCCACAATTGTGCTTTGTATGGAAATGGGACGATATTGAAATGGCTTCCGAATTGTGTTGGGATATTGTTAGCGATGTATAGTGGAGTTCCAAGGAAGGGTTTATTTGGTCCATTTACAATTTGGCAAATACACTGGTGACTGTGGGTGTTTGGGTCATTGACGTATTTATCAATATTAAGGTAGGTAACTTAGCGTTTTATTGAATGGCGGCCACGTATTCTAAAACGCAGCAAAGATAGGCCCTCCATTGGCCTTAGTTTCATAACCTGGTCAAGATAGGTGGAGTTGGATGAATGCGGTTGACGTCACACTGGCATCATGGTCATTGTGGCATTTGGGGGATACTTATGTCCACCAGTATATCTTTCAGCTGAAGGTGATAAAGTACTTTAACATTTTCAACTATATTTTTAATAGCAGCCCGTCCCGGCTTCGCACGGGGTAGTCAATTATTTATTTTTGGAAATTTGGATATAAAACACTTTTTTTCACAAATATTATTATTTATTAAAAAAATATTATTTATTATTTATTAATTATTACAGACGTGCACGCCCCACTCCTGTATTTCAGTGCCCCCTCCACCCCGCCCGCCGCGATGCCCGGCGCGCTTTTCAGACTGCATCGCAAACAACGGCCACGGCGCTATGGCGGTTTTGTTTACTGTTTGAATTTTTTAATTCGTAATATCTTTTGAATGGAAAGTCCAATTTAAATAATTTAAAAACTATTTTATAGGTAGTTAAATGGTCTTTACCATAAAATAATTTATTTGGATAAGGATTAATATAAACACATAAATAGCATGGTTTGAATTTGGTTAGCATTTTCATTAATGTTTAAAATGAAAAAAGTTGTTGTAGTGACATAACTACAATAGTTGGACATATGCTACCGCGGAGTTTTTTGTAGACATTATGATGTTCTTCAATATTGTGGTACATTATTTTGTTCTATCGCTAATAGTTTCGGCAGCGCATTCGACGAAAGACATTTTAAGACTCATTTTTCTACACCTTCGGTTACATTGTTCAAATTTTACCAAGGATCCCTAATTTTTTTCAAAATGAAATGTAGCCTATGTCAAATTGAAAGAATGTAGCATTCTATTGGTGAAAGAATTTTTTAAATCGGCCTAGTACTTTTTGAGCCTATTCATTACAAACATACAAACATACAAAAATAGGTACAAATCTTTCCTCTTTATAATATTAGTGTAGATTACTCATTTTTTCTGTGTAATAAAATAAACGAATCGATCGAGTATGTAAAGTTGAAATTAGTTATATTATTTCGAACCAGTTAGTGGTTTTTAGTCAAGGAGTGCTGGATGGAGGTTTTGTCAAGCGCAAGACAAAAACGAATGCCTGCTTTTTCGAAATATAAAGCCTCTCGAATCTTAATAATTTAATGCAATGCTGATTCGTTGTGCGGGGTACAATACCGAATACAAATACAAATACAATACAATTACAATGCAATAAAAATACCGAAGTACGAAAGACCGAATGTATTAAAACATCGAATGAGTCAAAAGACCGACACGATTTTTTTCTGAAACCGTTAACTTTTTAAGATTGTTATAAAACAAACCTAACCTAACCTAATGGATTCTGTATGATGTCCTTTTAATAAATTCTGAAAAGTTTACGGTTTCAGAAAAAAATCGTGTCGGTCTTTTGACCCATTCGATGTTTTAATACATTCGGTCTTTCATTACTTCGGTATTGTAATACATACCCGTTGTGCGAGGAAGTGCCAGCTCTTCGGTCCCCTGTGGTATCGTCAGCCGTTTTGAAAGTTCATTAAAAATAATTTCGGCACCGTTATTATTAACTTCCATTCGATAGTTGTATTTTAGTATATTTTTAAAGGAACTAGAATGTGTGCAGTAGGTATGAATATTTTTAATGTAAGAAATGGTATTCTTATGGTAAGTAGGTACTTACATCTACGTATTCACATGTAAAAAGTAAAATTAAACTTGTTATAAACAGACGCAAAGTGTTACATTAAAACCTGCCAGTTTAGTAGGTTTCTCCCCAAACACAAACATGGGATGTTCCGTGTCAGTATTCTGAGTTGTTAATGTAATTGAGATTGAAACTAGAAGTTTATTCTAACTTGTAGTTGGTTGACATTTGAGCACCTTTACTTAAATATACTTAGAAGCATTTGTAAACATAGACAGATACAGTAAGCTCACTTCTACATAAATATAAAAATGAATCCTTATTTCTCTTGGTCACGCCATAGCTTGAGAAAGACTTTTACCGATTTCATTCATATGTTTTTTTAAGTCTTTTAGCACTTTGTAGAAGGTTCTTTCTTTGTACCGCTACGCAGCAAAACTTGGTTGTTTTTAGGCATGGAGAGTAAAACGGATAGAAAACTAACTGGTCAAATATACTTCAGTGTTAGATCTCCAAGTTGGCAACGGATCTGCAATAATTATTGTGTTGTTGGTCTCTATGGGTAGTAGTCATTTGCCATTAGTAAAACGTTTCACTTATTTTTAAAAACTTTTAATTAAATTGTAACGCTCGTGTGTAAGTACTAAGTACCTTGTGGTTACAAAAGCAAAACTTTTATCGACTACTTTCTAGTTTCCGATTGAGCTGAGATTTATTTATTAATCTAAGTTTCATGATAATACACTAATATTTGATAGTGGTAGGTATTATAATTCTGTTAGTTTGGCCATGGTCATTTCCGCAGATTAGAACTCTTCAACAGTTAATAAAAAATATGTATTTTAGATGCCAATGCAAATACACTCAACAAAAAAGCTTAACTTCTTATCATTTTTAATTTATGTACTCTGACTGACTCATGGTGTTTAAACTACGACTATTTTGAATTAGCATTTACTTGCGGCTTTGCTTGCATGGACCGTTAGATAAGGCAGCGGAAGTAACATTTAGGGTTTTTACTAAATTCCCGTAGAATTTCTCAAAAATTACACCGTGTTCTTCATTTAAGTATCAAGAACACTTGTGCATAATTTTATGACACAAGAATTAGCGGTTAAAAATTGTCGATTTTGCCCCGATTCCATGGGAATATTGCAATCAAAAGCCTATTGATTATTTCTGAGATTCAGTAATCTACAGATCAAGTTGTATTAAAATTCATCCAGCCAATTAAGCGTGAAAGAGTAACAATCGCACACACATAAATTCTCACAATTAATTCCCTAACCAGCCCGTTTAAAGGCATTCATATTACTTACAGAATAGAATTCCACGAAATCTTGTAAAGCATTTAATCTTTTTATCCTAAATTAATAATATATAATAGTTAAATGGCAATCCAGTTTCTAATAAATCCTATTGAAATCCAGAAAACATAAAGTTGAAAGCTTCAAGCCCGGTCAGTGGTCATAAAAGTTCCTATTCCATTCAGGGAAAGCTGTAATGTTTTATCGGGAATAAGTGAATGGGAGACCGGATTGGCGGAACTTTTATCTAGATTTTAATATTGCCAATAAATAAATCAGAGAAATTATCTTTTGGCCCGTTTGATTTGGGAAGAATAGAATTTTATGAGCAGTTTCGTACCGATTCAGTTTTTAATGAGTCTGTTTTATACAAGTCTAGCTCAAAAAAAATGTTTCCAATCATCATCATCATCATTTTAGCCGAAATACGTCCACTGCTGAACATAGGCCTTCCCCAAAGTTCGCCAAACATGCCGAGAGCGAGTTTCAGAGGGCGATGGAGAGGGCTATGCTTGAAGTACTTTTGCGGGATCACGTCAGAAAATATGAAATTTGCGCAAGAACTAAAGACACCGACATAGATCGATGAATCGCCAGACCCAATACAAGTGGCGGTAGGACACAGGGAACCGGAAGACGCAATGTAGATAGATCTCCAACAAGATGGAGCGACGACCTGGTTAACGTCGTGGGAATGCTACCAATAGATGGAGGTAATCCATCTACATATCTATAAAAGTTAATATTATTATTTAACTTCAAATCAGTCTGACTACTGGATGTGGGTCAAAACAATAACTAGCAACACAACTCTTTCATCCACAACAAAAAAATTAAAGCGTGTAAAAAAGAATAGCCCCAACCTTAATCCTACATTCGAGCTAGAAACTCCAGTAGATAAGAACGGGTGAAACTTTTTCTATAAACATCTCGGGCAAATCTCACGGTATTAAGCCGAGGCAGTTTCAAAATCTTTTCTTTTTACGTGGAGGTGATTTTCGTTGGGGGCAACTGGCCTGTGGCGTAAGCGAAGAGAAATATTGCAATTTGAGCTTAGGTTTAAAATATGGTAGCTTCTAGATACTTTGCGTATGATCTCTGAAATAATGGATCGTGGTATCGAGCCTCGGGCACCTCTGAGGTTTTTGGAACTTACGTTCAAAATTACATTTGAAACTCAAACGAGCTTTCTGGTAAGGGAAAACAACCTACTTACTGCGAAGCAGTTCAACGGTGTATGTGAAGTTCTCAATCCGTAAGGAGTCCATATGGGATCGAAAGTTCAGGCCTTAATGTGATTTCTTTATTTTTGGCTTATTTTAACATCTATGTGAGACAAAATTACAGACAGGGATTAATGGTCCTGGTAATACAAAAACCAAAAATTAGACTGTGTGCAAAAACGAACAGTACTTCTATTGAACAAGTTTCCGCAATTATTTTTACTTATTTTTTTACCTAAAATTATTTCAATATTTACTCAAAATTTCATGCACATTACCAATTTTTATTTTGATATTTACTTACTGTTACGATAAAAATCTCGTTATTTAACTAAATAAACCTATGCAAATTCACACCTATCAACTAATCTCTATCGCCTATTCCTTATACCACCCTAAGGGACCAAGGGCACTGTCCACTCGGGCCCTATAAACTGACAATTCAATTACAAATAACGTAAGGTACGGGACGTGGGGGCTCCGAGTTTCAACGTTACAATTGATTTACTGCAGCTATTCTTATACTGTGGTTATTTGGGATTTTTTTCTTTAATAACTTGGCCAGTTGGGAAATTGCTTTTTGTGCTTACGCTTCATAGATTCATGTTAAGAATTAGGCGCGTTATCTATCATAGACTTAAATATCAAGGTTTTAATAAAATACAGTAAGAGTTGTGTTTAAATATATAAAGCTGCGTACGGACTGCGCGCACATTACGCGTACCCGTGTACGCGTAGTCGGTTACGCGTGCCCTGGAACGCGTACACTGTACGCGTAGCTGCAAGTACGGATATGACGCGTAATGTGCGCGCAGTCCGTACGCAGCTTTAGAGTAATAGCGCGGTATTGCAGTCCTAACATTAGACGACAGAATAAATTATAATTAATTAACCGGGCTGCTCTAATTATTTACGTGATGTCAGTTTTATTATAATTTACTTCGTTTACGTTGTCCGACAAAAACTCGGGCAAAATTCATGTTTCTAAAGTCAGGTGTCCAGGTTTTGGGATTTTATATGGATCCCGTGACGTAAATCATGGGACAATTTGACACCAATCGACCTAGTCCCAAACTAAGCAAAACTTGTACTATGGGTACTAGTCAATAGATAAACATATTTATTTAGACAAATACATACATACTTAAATATAAATATATTAAACATCCAAGACTCGAGCACAAATATATAATATTCGTATTTTTTACACAAATATCTGCCCCGACCGGGAATCGAACCCGGGACCCCAAGCTTCGTAGTCAGGTTTTCTAACAACTAGGCTATCCGGTCGTCGAGCAATAATAGCCTATATGTTATTCCAGGCTGCATACCAAATTTCATAAAAATCCATCCATTTTTAACGTGAATGAGTTTTGTAACTCATTCACGTGTGTTTGTACACACCCACACACACACTCATACATTTTTGCATTTATAATACAATACGCGAGACCCTAAAAGATTAAAAGACGAGAGTACCGTAAAAAACTCATAATCGTCACCGCGTCGAAAACATTGCCAAAACGGAGGCGAATAAAATTAAAGCAGGATCTCGATATTAAATTTTAAAATGAAACGTCCTGAAAATAATTAGGTTTTATTAAACAGAAGAAAATGTTGGGAGGGACGGATGGCAAGACGCTTGGACTGTCTCGGGCGAAATATTATTTGGTACTGGCTACATGCTACTGTTTATTCCCCGGCGGCCACACAATATACATGTTTTTATTGTCACTAAATTCGATGGCATGGTTCCTTAGATCACATCTTTGCATGTCTTATAGTTACAGACTTGCCCATACTGGCCGATCTTAATGTACGCCCCTGTATTTCCAATCAATAATAAACATAAAAAGGTGGGAAGCTAGCTCAATCTAACAACACTCCTTACAAACATTTTCCATCCTGCATAATTTTGTAGGCGAGTCAGAGCAGCGGTTCAGTACAAGTTTTAATTAACCAAACTAAAGTACCACTAAGTAGGTACTTTATTGTAGAAGTATAGTTTGAAAATGAAACAATGTAGTGAAAAATACGGATAACTCACTTCTATGATGGAGTTTAGCTGGACATTTTTCGGACTAATCCGTAGCCCACCCACACACACATACGTAGTCCATAGCGTCGATGTTTCGGACACAAGCCACGGCGGCTGCAGTGCTGCCAAACGGGCACTTTTGTCAATGTGTTCGTTGGGATAAGCCACGTTAGAAAGATCACCAGAAGTATAGTCTTGCTTTTTGTATGGCAACCGGTAATGTAACAGTAGATATATCTTAAGAATGATCGAATTCCATTAACAATAGCGGTTGCCATTGAGGACGGCGGCGGACAATTACAATCATTGCGGATTACAATCTTTTTCGAACAATTCGTTTTATTTTGCAATTTTCGCATTTATTTCTATTCAAAGATTTCTAGTTATAATTCGAAGCCGATACAATAGGTGTTGGTAAACGCTTTCAATGTAAATACAAAGTTTTAACTAACTATATATACAGTGTGTTACTTTATACCGCGCATCCCTTAGGGGCGTTTTGTAGTAGCTTATTTTTAGTCGAAACAATAATAAAATACTTACCTAGTAGGTAATTCCAAATAAAGTTACAGGAACAAAGCATAAAGCAATTAAATTTTCCAAAAAAAACGTAATCTCTTGGATACCGCCATCGGTTAAAGGCCGTTAAGGGGACGACCATTAACAGGGTTTTTACACCATTTGAAATTATTCAAAAGTATAACGTAATTGACTGATGATAGCCTAAACTACTGGGGCAAGAGACATGAAATTTGGCAGTCATATCATAGGTGCTAAAAAGTTTTTCCGAAATTCCCACGAGACAGAGCTAGAGAATGTTTTATTCTGCTATAGAAGCAAAGCCGCGGGAAATAGTTTGTTTTGTGCATCTATTTAATCGTATGTACCTACTTTAGATATTTTTTTTGCACAGTCTGCACATATGAAGGGTAAAAGAACAAGTCTAAGCAACTTTTTGCGTTATAGCTGTTTGGATGTTTGTCATCGCGAACAATTACTATGGTAACCATTTCTTTACAAGAGAAAGAAATAGATAATTAATGATAATATAACAATAATAATATCACGGGACAATTCACACCAATTGACCTAGTCCCAAAGTAAACAAAGCTTGTGTTATGGGTACCAGACAACGCATAAACATACTTAAATAGATTCCCAAGACTCAAGAACAAACATAAGTATTATTCATACAAATATCTGCCCCGACGTGGGAATCGAACCCGGGACCTCAAGCTTCGTAGTCAGGTTCTCTAACCACTTCGCCATTTGGTCGTCTTAATTATTATTTTCAGATATCCATGTTAAATCTAATGATAAGTTAAAAAAAATGGTAAGTTATGTAGTACACTCTGCGTCACGGAAATCGCACACCTACGGATTTTGCTTTCAAGCGAATATAACACTTATCTTTACAACTTTTATTGCTTTTTTACCGATTTTGCATTGTTATCAAATGGAGGATTATATAACCTTTCATATTTATGAATCCATACACCCATACTTTACCTTTAAGGCTTTATAAGGTTCATAGCGGCTTGACACAGAAATCCGTGGGTGTGCGATTTCAGTGACACTGAGTATACTTTGGGAGCTCTATATTTTGAGATTAAAATCTATTTTTTCCAAAAAGGTGACTAGATGTTCTTTCCTAGGGCCCTTTAAATATAGTTGAATTAGAATAGTTGTGTTCATACGGTGTTCTCTTTCTTCCCCAGGTGAGGGGTACGGCGGGTGCGAGCGGCGGCGCGGCGCGGGCGCGGCGGGGCGCGGCATGCGGCGGCACCCGCTGCTGCCGCTTCTGCTGCTGGCGCTGCTGCGCGCGCACGGCCTGCTCGCCGCCTCCGGAGGTAAGTACTACATTCAAATCCTTCCTAGTAATACTAATAATACGGTAAAGAGGCGCACGGTCTAGGGTTAAGAAATTAAATCGTTAATCGTGGGTTAGTAGTTAACTCGGAGTTGTACCATTAACCTCTTGTCTGTGCAAGACGACTGGAGGGCCTCTAGCATGGTGGTTATAAATTATATTATTAACACTGGGTTATAAATAGAGAATAATATAATATTTTAAGCAACGGATGTATAAGTGAGGTCTTAAAAGGCGTGTGACGTGAGTTGCGATACGAATGAATGTGAGTATCGCAATGGAAGACGGCACGAGCCGTCAAGACCAAATTATACACCGTTGCATACAATATTTTTTCTACGACTCGACTCGACGTGACTCGACATGACTCAATGCAACTCGACGCAAATCGACGCAAATTGACGCAACGCAACTCAACTTGACGCAACGCAACTCAACTCGACGCAACTCGACTCGACTCGACGCAAGGCAACTCAACTCAGCAGCTGGGCTTTAGTGTTGGGTGTTACCTACACTTAATAATCTGTGGCAGCTAGGTGTATCGTAATAACGACATTACGATACAAGTGCTGTTATGGGGAATAGAGTAAGTAGGTACAGACTTTCTGAAGTCATATTATCTATGTTCTTATTTATTTGTTCGCGACCATGTAAAAA
Organism: Archips crataeganus; assembly: GCA_947859365.1. Taxonomy (NCBI): domain Eukaryota; kingdom Metazoa; phylum Arthropoda; class Insecta; order Lepidoptera; family Tortricidae; genus Archips; species Archips crataeganus. The sequence goes on along the minus strand of OX402051.1, from coordinate 22,182,185 downwards.
ACAGATTAAAGTACAGGAGTAGGAAAAATATTTTTTTGAATCAGGCATTACTTTGCGGAGGTCCATATCAATGAACTGAAACAATTAGTTTGCTCACCCGCAACCTTTATTTTATAATAGTTACGTTTATGCAAGAAATGCGTGTTCATGCAGTTCCTCCACCTTCACACTATACGAACACACACAAATCGCACAAACCCAACTATCACCACCACCATACTACACGGAGGCGGTTTGAACTCAACCGGAGCTCATCCTCGGAGTATCGCTACCGTTTACTATTGCTGCTAAAATGGCATGCTAACGCGGACTGCTACGCGCTCCCGTCCCACGTCTCTTTGTGTGGCTTGCGCCTAAATCATGGCAAATTGCCGATTTCGTATTTCTGCGGAATAAATCCTCTTAACAGTGATATTCAGTGGGAATTGCATTTGATAACTCGACTCACGGCTTCAATTGACGGCGCAGTGATTGTAATTAATCGAACTATCAAGCTCAGGCTTAGCGTACGCCGTGTATACATCACTCCGACCGCGGACGGCCTAAGATGCGTCCGAGCCGCTTAAACGGGAAGCTGACAGGTGAATGAATGTCGTGTGAACTCGGCTTAAGAGTTGATGGATTGAGTTAAACTATAGTAAATCGTGGGTTCAAAGCCGGACTCGACCTATCTCCGAAGTTTTTCGGAACGTGCGAAATTACATTTAAAATTGACGGTGAAGGAGAACATCGGGGGAACCCTACATATACCTGCGAAAAAATTCAATGGTGAACGTGAAGTTCCCAATCCACGTAGGGCCCGCGTGGGAACTACAGTCCAAGCTCCAAGCTCACTTGTGCCCGAAATTTTGAGAAGAAAACAATTGTAGGCAGAATTATTGTTGGGGCGCTTGTCTTTACAAGAAAAATCTTTAACAGAGTAACGTGACTGATTGTCTGCCTGAATTTATATTTTTGTGAATTTTTCTGTACTGTTTTTGGTGTTCAATAAAGAAAGAAAGAAAGAAAGAAGATATTTATTCACTTTTACAAGACACACAAATACAAGAAAGTACACAAATTTCATACAAGTAAACAAAAATCACAAACAATGGAGTAATAAATATGTACATACACAATTCTGCATGTGTGTCCCCGCAAAAGTGAAACGGTCACTGACTCAGCATTATGCCGAGGCGTTAGATGCCTGCAGCGCTGATTTTCTGATTAATAAAGGATATTTGTATTGTATTAACTGACTGATATCAGCGCATTATCCTAAACTTTGTAAATTGGCAGACACTGAGGACTATAGAAGCGCCGTAAAAAGTAATTCTCTGAAATTTCTTGAATTTTAGTTATTCAGACTTGTACAGTCGCGGAATGAAAAGCTTCGTCACTTTTTGACTCTATTCAAGCAGTTAAGAGGGTACGATGCGCACCATTTCTCCATACAAACGTAATCCTCTGTTTCCTCCCTGGATATGGCTTTAGATCCATTTTTTTACTGTGTAATCTGTATCTACCACAGCTATGCCCCTATGTTTCGTTTTTTTCCATATTTCAATTAACATAAGAAATATGAGCTTTCAAAAACTGAAAAAATTGCCCAATTTCAACGTCATTTTCAGACACTCATCAGAAAAGAATCCCTGATATAAACAAAAAAAGGAAAACATAGGGGCATAGCTAAATCTGTTTTCTATTCATTTTTGAAAAAAATAATTTTATTGGTCCAGTTTTCGAGAAGAAAACAGGGGATTACGAAATGCACTTTTGATCAATTTTACGCGCCTATTAACGGTCTGAGCTGCAGTTGTATGTATGTATGTATGTATGTAAACTCTTTATTGTACAAAATAAGGAAAAAAAAAAAGAAAAATATTATAGACAACCGTTGACATGCATGTAGTTGTCCCGCTCTCGCTGTACTGACACGGAGGGGTTCGGGCGAGACAGCGACATTTCATTAAAATACCTATTTCTCAAAAGTCTCTCAGCCATCGTACCCTCTTAAGGTCGAAAAGTGACGAACCTTTTCATGCCGCTACTATACATCTAGATTTTTTTGGAATTTTTATTCAAAATAACATACCATACCGTGAGCATTTCGGTGAAAGAAAACTGCAAAGATCTTGGAGGGCAGGGTGTGTGTGAAGTTCCCAAACTCACTAGACCTGAGTAAAAATATTCGAAGGGAAGACTGTGCTGTTGCAGATTATGATGATAGTAACTAATTTTTTTTTTTTTTTTTTTTTTTTTATGATATAGGAGGCAAACGAGCAGACGGATCGCCTGATGGTAAACGATTACCGTCGCCCATGGACACCTGCGACACCAAAAGAGTCACAAGTGCGTTGCCGGCCTTTTAGGTAGCAGTACGCTCTTTTTTTGAAAGCTTGAAGGTCATATCGGTCCGGGAATACCGCAGCAGGAACCTCATTCCAGAGCTTTGCTGTGCGAGGCAGGAAATTTCTGGAAAAACGCACAGTAGAAGACAACCAACCATCCAGATGGTGAGGATGGAAGTGTTGTCGCGTAGGGCGGTGGCGGAAGGATGCGGCAGGGATCAACCCGAATAACTCCTCGGAGCACTCTCCGTTGTACATGCGATAGAAGATGCACAGTGAAGCTACATCTCTACGCAGCGCCAAGGAATCAAGCCCATCAACTAATAAGCTCATCATGATAAATGTCATCCCGGGTAACCTTGACTCTTGCATCGATCGTTATTGTTGTCTTTTCACGTCTCACCTCGAAATTATTCCGAGCCAAAATCCAACAAATCCCATCACTTTCTAAGAAATCGAAAGTGATAAATGTTCGGCGGGGTTGTTAATGATGGCTTCGGTGCTCGTCACGACGCTTTATCGCGAGTATATATTGGTTATAGACGGTATAGGGGTCCCAGGTGATATAGGTAATTGCGATATGGCCGTTACGCCGTCCGCAACCCACCTAGAGCATCCGCAATCTGTCTAGGTGGCCCTAGTCCTAGGCCTAGCCTTAGGCTTTATCCATAGACAAATAATAAATAAATATCACGGGGGAATTTACACCAATTGACCTAGTCGAGAACAAACACTCCTTTTTAGGGTTCCGTAGCCATATGGCAAAAAACGGAACCCTCAGAGATTCGTCATGTCTGTCTGATCTGTCTGTCTGTCCGTCCGTATGTCACAGCCACTTTTTTCCGAAACTATAAGAACTATGCTGTTGAAACTTGGTAAGTAGATGTATTCTGTGAACCGCATTAAGATTTTCACACAAAAATAGAAAAAAAACAACAAATTTTGGGGGTTCCCCATACTTAGAACTGAAACTCAAAAATTTTTTTTCATCTAACCCATACATGTGGGGTATCTATGGATAGGTCTTTAAAAATGATATTGAGGTTTCTAATATCATTTTTTTCTAAACTGAATAGTTTGCGCGAGAGACACTTCCAAAATGGTAAAATGTGTCCCCCCCTGTAACTTCTAAAATAAAAGAATGATAAAACTAAAAAAAATATATGATGTACATTACCATATAAACTTTCACCGAAAATTGGTTTAAACGAGATCTAGTTTGTCTGTCTGTCTATATCGATAACCAATGTACAATGATCCCACACTGCGCACATTTTGCTTAGGAGCAGGGGTCTGCTAAGACTGGAAGTTCATAGATACATATAAATTTGTACTGAACCCTCGGTGCGCGAGTCCGACTCGCACTTGGGCCGGTTTTTTATACAAATATCTGCCCCGACGCGAGAATCGAACCCGGGACCTCATGCTTCGTAGTCATGTTTTCTACTACTATAGGCCATTTGGTTGTCTGACAAAGACCTATGGACAAAGATTGTCATTATCTTTTATAATAATAACCATCATCATCCCAGCCTGCTATATTTCCACTTTAACCCACAGGCCTCCTCTCAAATTGAGAAAGTTAATTTAAACGTTCGTGATTTTCACTCATAATTTATTATACTAAACGGAACTCATCACGCAAACAATATTTACCTCGACATTTCGGCCACAAAGCAGCAACCGTGGTCACGAGTTGGTTCGCTGTCACATGGGAACATTAACAGGGGTTCGTGGAGCCAAAAGTTTGAGATACCTTGAATGAACCATTTACCTCATATGGACAATATCGACTTTATAGCGATTTAAAAACTATCGAAGTCGCCCCAACCTGATCAAAGGCACCCCGGTTGTATAGGACTTAGCGATTACAAGTTAAGTATGAAGTATCTTTTTCTATTTATTTTTTTATATTTTCTTCAACTTCATTTTTTTTTTTAATACTTTTACGGTCATCCCGTGAAACCATATATTTCAAACTAAATACAAACTGAAACATAGATGCACAGAAAAAACCCCAGAAAAAAGACCAATGCTGGGAATCGAACCCAGGTCCTCAGCGTTCCGTGCTGCGTGCTTACCCCTACACCATCACTGGTCTGGAAGTTAGCGACGAATCTTTCCCATACATCGTACACTTCAGTCTGTTATAATCACATTTAGGCAGTGATAAAGCGCATCTATGTTATGCCCTCTACCGAGAGACTTCAACACTCCTTTCACTTAGCGATTCTTCCAATTAGTCCTGAAATGTCAATAGCATTAAATGATGGACTCTATCCGTTTTCGCTTTGTTATTGTTACGTAGATGCCAAATCCTACTATATAATATTATAAATGCGAAAGTTTTTAAGTATGGATGGATGAATGTTTGTTACTCTTTCACGCTAAAACGGTTTGACAGATTGTGATGAAATTTGGCACACAGATAGATTATGACCTGGATAAACATATAGGATAGTTTTTATCCTGGAAAATGTCATAGTTCCCGCGAGATAGCGATAAACGAATACTTCGCAGACGGAGTCGCGGGCAACAGCTAGTATTTATTAATATTACAATGGAACTGCAATGTATGTAGATGCGCATTGAAAGTTATTGTTGTCAGGGTATAAATCGTACAATAAAGATATAAAATCACCGTTTTCACAATACAGCCACCAATAAATAACAAATTGCTGCTGACCGCTTTTCAGCAACATAATTTAATACCACGGCAAACAAAAACGTACAAATTGACCGAACGCCTAACGAACTTTTGTTTCGACTTTCTTGATCGCGTTCACAAAGGCACCTTCAGACGGGACTGATTCCAAGCAAGTTAATTAAAAGAATGAAAAAATTATGAGCAAAAGTATGTAAATTAGCCAGGAAATTATACCCCGAATTTATTTTCGGAAAGTCGAAAATAAAGCGCCCTTCGCAACTTAAACGCTTCTCAGGAAAATATTGGCTAGTAAAAGTAATTTAGTGGCGTTTTTCAGTAATTACAGGGTAATGAAATATCTGAAAACTTTGTAATAACTTATAAGTTGAGAGCTATTTTTATACTACAGTAAATCACATTTTAAGATACTTACCTCATTAATTTTAAATAATTTATTGAATCAGGCGTTACTTTGCGGAGGTCCATATTAATGAACTAAAACAATTACTCTGCTCACCCGCGACCTTACAATAGTTACGTTTAAGCAAGAAATGCGTGTTCATGTGTTAAATAAATAAACAAAAAAATCAAGGTAGTTGTATAATATGTCACTAAAAGTTAATTTTTGTGGGGTAGTTTGAGAATAAGAAAAATAAAGTGGGTACTTGAGAAGTTACAGTGACAAGTTAAAACATTTGTTTTGGTTTGTTAGTTTAACATTTGGTAGCATAGCATACGGTTGTGGTAACTCTGAAGATGAGCTCTGGTTGAGTTCGAAACGCGTCAGTGTAGCTTGGTGGTGGTGATGGTTAGGTTTATGTGATTTGTGTGTGTTCGTACAGTGTGGAGGTGGAGGAACTGCATGAACACGCATTTCTTGCATAAACGTAACTATTGTAAGGTCGCGGGTGAGCAAAGTAATTGTTTTAGTTGATTAATTTTAATTAATGCAATAAACCGGGTTAATCAAGTAACTGTTATGTGATGGACGGTCGGCCAAGAAAGTGGGCTACGGTTTTGATAAAAATTTCTGTGACATCTAAATAAATATCGTTAAGGTTGACTTTTCAAACTGAGTGAAGTCTTTAGTCACTGTCACCCAATTATTTCAAGCGAAAATCGACCTCAACCGTAGGGTAGTCGACCATATTTTTGGCTGATGGTACTAACATGTCAGTAATTCGTTGCACTTATTGACTATTGCATTAGTTATGTCCGGGTCGTACAGTAGATTTCTATTTGGAACCGAGTAATCTTAGGCGAAAACTTCGGTTAAATTGAAGTAAACATGTAAATAAGCTTTTGAAATAAGATACACGAACATGAGTCACTCACGTCGAGTCGAGATATGCCCGACATGTTCCAAACCAATACGTGGCTCTTTCTCAAGATTAGTTTGAACGGTAAGACACGGTTTACTACTAATAGGTACATGAGCGACCAGACTCCACTGTCTGTCTGTCTGTCTGTCTGTCCGTCCGTGCGTCTGTCACACAGGGCTCTATTTCTTGAACCGTAATAGCTAGAAACTTGAAATTTTCACCGATTATGTACATATTACTGTGGCCACTACAACAAGAATTATTAAGGGGGGTCCCAATGAACCAATATAAAATGATCGTACATTTTACTTAGAAACAGGCTCTGCTAACACTGGATTATGATAATTACAGCTGTTTAAGGCGCATATTTTCACATATAAGTACATAATTAAGTACCCCTATAATTTGTACGGAACCCTCGGTGCCCGAGTCAAACTCACACTTGGCCAGTTTTTTTAATAGCTTATTAAACGTCCCGCTGCTAGACAAAGCCCTCCTCCTTTTCTTTCCACCCGTTCTATATATACTTCGCTAGTTCTTGCTGAATGGGTCAAAACAATCCAAATCAACCCGCCATCTCCGTTTCACCCTGCCCCTGCTCCGGTGCCCGTCGCTTGAAACCCAATCGGCGGCAATTTTTGCCCAGCGATCCGGATGCATTCGGCAGACACATATTGTATCCATGCCGTATATTGTATTATATCATAATTTATTGATATCTCACGGTCGCTTTAATTCGTATAATAAAATAGTGTTTGTTGAAAAAATCATGTTAAACAAACTTTTTTGCTGACTATTCTAGTAAATAAAGACTTGCAAAATAAAACCGGCCATGTGCGAGTCGGACTCGCGCACCGAGGGTTCCGTACACATTTTTACTTATGTCAAAATTTACGCCTTAAACAGCCGTATGTACCTATAATAATCCAGTGTTAGCAGAGCCCTATTTCTAAGTAAAATTTACGCCGTGTGGTATCATTTTATGTTGGTATTTCGGGGCCCCTTAATGTTTGATTTAATTATAATTTTTTTATTTGTTGTTGTACCGGCTACTGTTTGTATACATACAGTAATATATACAGCCTGGTGATAGACAGACAGACAGGCAGACGGACAGTGATGTTTTAGTGTTAGGGTCCCGTTTTTACGCTTTGGGTACGGAACCCTAAAAAGAGAAGTGAGTTTATCAAGTGGCTGCTAAAGTGTTTTTTCGGTCTTCGATCCAAAATTTCAATCTAAGACATGTCTGGAACCATGCCAATGGAGGATGGAAGGCGATTGCCAAAATACTAGTAGAATCCAAGGAATTGCACCCGGTCAAGCAATTTTAGGAAAAACCGGTCAAGTGCGAGTCGGACTCGCGCACGCAGGGTTCTGTCTGTACCATCACTACATAGTATAAGACAAAGTCGCTTCCCGCTGTCTGTCTGTCCCTATGTATGCTTAGATCTTTAAAACTACGCAACGGATTTTGATGCGGTTTTTTTAATAGATAGAGTGATTCAAGAGGAAGGTTTATATGTATAATACATGCATAATATAGTTGCACCCGTGCGAAGCTTTTTAACAAAATACTGCGCTTTAAAGTTGCATATTTCGCAAAATAATCACTGTATCAAAAAATATTTTTAACGACTCCGAAGTCCGTCATGATTTTAAAAGAACTATCCAATGATATCTTACACTATAAGGTTAGACGAGAAAATCACCCCAAACTTACGTCTAGGTGAGGTAGAGGTACCCTAAAAAATTTTTTTTGTTCATTTTACTTTGTTTTACAGACAGACATGGCCAAACTATAAGGGTTCCGTTTTTGCCATTTTGGCTACGGAACTCTAAAAAGGGCCTTGAAAGACACATAGACGTAAAAATAATCCTGTTATTTTTTTAAGTACCTACAGAACGTAAAAACAGGTACACGAGGTAAAATAACTCTCGCCAAATATAAACCCTAACAAAAATAAAATCACCCCACTCGACCCATCCTAATTGATGAAAACTTTCCAACACAACAAGCTAAATAGCTTATTTATACAGGGTTTTAGTGCCATATAAATTAATTGTGTACCGTTTTAGTGCCCCGGTATGCAGATGAGGGGGATAGGTTTTTAGTCGATACTATACGGGCCTGATAATGAGACCATTCATAGTCCCAAGACCTTCGGGTACACACGCTGGCCTGATAAACTGCCACGGTACAGGATGCTGATTTATGCTTTCGAGTAAAACATGCTCACATCGTTTAATGGGAACTTCGAAAAGTAGGTGCCCCAGCGATCGTCTGATGTTTTTTTACCTGGTCACTTTTTAACATGCGGTTGATTTTGCAAATAAAAAAGGAATTTTTAAAAGAAAATCAGTAGCTCGTACAACAAGTACATAACGCGTCATTTCACAAACGTAAAATGGATGGAATTAGTTAAAACATTGCTTTTCACTTCGATGCCAAGGTAATTTAAGGTAAATGTAAATAAATGTTTACAAGTTTTTATGAACTTCTAATGTTCCTGGTTGTTGGTGCCTCAAGTCATCTTGCACTGTCTACATCCAACATTAAATACGAATTGTACGAGCTTGAGAAGTGAAAAAATAGTGTTGCATTTCGTACTAAATACAAACTGAAATATAGATGCACAGAAAAAACCCCCAGAAAAAAGACCAATGCTGGGAATCGAACCCAGGTCCTCAGCATTCCGTGCCGCGTGCCATACCCCTACACCACCACTGGTCTAGAGATTAGACACGAATCTTTCCTATACATCATACATTTCAATCTGCTAAATCATCACCTTATGCAGTGACAAACGCACATCTATGTTACACCCTCATCGAGAGATTTTAACACTCCTTCGGAACTAACCGCTCACCTGGACAAGAGATGGCGCTACTGTGCAACTTTAAACAAGTTAGCTATGAAGTATCTTTTAAAAAAAAAAAAAAAAAAAAAAAAAAAAAAAAAAAAAAAAAAAAAAAATGAAGTTGAAAAAATAGCTACCTTGTTTAAAGTTGCACAGTAGCGCCATCTCTTGTCCAGGTGAGCGGTTAGTTCCGAAGGAGTGTTAAAATCTCTCGATGAGGGTGTAACATAGATGTGCGTTTGTCACTGCATAAGGTGATGATTTAGCAGATTGAAATGTATGATGTATAGGAAAGATTCGTGTCTAATCTCTAGACCAGTGGTGGTGTAGGGGTATGGCACGCGGCACGGAATGCTGAGGACCTGGGTTCGATTCCCAGCATTGGTCTTTTTTCTGGGGGTTTTTTCTGTGCATCTATATTTCAGTTTGTATTTAGTACGAAATGTATGATTTCACGGGATGACCGTAAAAGTAATAAAAAAAATGAAGTTGAAAAAATAAGTACAAAAAAAAAAAAAAAGATACTTCATAGCTAACTTGTTTAAAATAGTGTTGTTTTTAATCTATACATATAATAAATCTGTAACAAGTCGGTGTCTGTACATTGAAGATATTTGAGAAAAACTGCCACTAGGGCTATTTATTAGCACAATAGAACCCAAAACAATGATTTTTAGAATTATTGTTTGTTTGTCTGTTTGTCTGTGCGTTTGTGCGCGCTAATCTCAGAAACGGCTTAACCTAGAAGGATGCGGTTTTCACTAATATGTTGGTATTTTTTGTCATTATTAACATTTAGTGTTTGTTTCATTTGAATCGGTTCACAAATAAGAAAGATACGTCTATTTTAAGAATTTATCGAACAGGTTTTTTTTGTTTGAGCGCGCTAATCTCAGGAACTACAGCTCCGATTTGAAAAATTCTTTCAGTGATAGATAGCACATTTATCGAGGAAGGCTATAGGCTATATATCATCACGCTAACACCAATAGGAGCCGAGCGGAGCGGAAGAATGTTTCAAAATCGGGGGTTTTTGAAGTAAAACTTCTATAGGCACTGTTATAATTATGCATTTATGATCGAACAATGTATCTAGGTAAACGCTGATGCATCCAAATTGTGCAACATGTGGGTGATTAACACAATGCTTATAATTGTGTTTTTGCATATGTAGCAATCATAGTGTTTTCCCTAAATTAATATGATTTTGACAGGCAGTCTAAATTTGAACCTTGTGGCGGACACCCGACTTTCCTTAACTTGTAATTCACTTGAATAAACTCCATTTCCGCACTTAAAAAGTCTTTTCAAAAACCCACCCCATAACAGTGGTGTCAGAAGTGGGATGTTTCATAACTATTCGGGATTTGACTTTACAGTTCAACCTTAAGTGAAAGTATTAACCGAAAACTGACAATCAGTCTACTGTGTCATTCTAAAGTGTCGTAAAAGTGTGTCCGCCCTAGACCCTATTCGCGCCGTTTCGTGAAATTCTTAGACTCAATCCACCAAAATACGCTTCGTGAAGTTCAAAGACTCAAACAACTAAAAAGGATTATACGAGTGAAAAGTGTAGCTGCCATCTCTGCCTCCGCTGTGATCCACCGCTCACGCCGTATCCTGAACCATTTAAGAAGAAGCCGCTCAGTTCCTGTTGCATAACCGTGTGTTGGCAAATCTGGTGGAGGTCATTCCTGGCTGTCGTCCACGTGTAATAGTAATATTTGAAGTGACAACATCGGAAGGTTGTTTTTCTGCTAATCTACTAGATACTCACTGAGTTCCTGCTGCAAAGTCCTGTGTTCGTGTCGCCGTTACTATGCTGAATTTCTACGTGCTCATGTGAGTAAAGTATTCTGTTTCTGAGTTGCTATCAATTTGTCAACCTAAAGTCGGTTTTGAAAGTATACGGTTTTGGAATCCAAATAATAATCTGTTGCTGTCAGTGTTAAAAAAAATACATATATACTTTACAGAAATTAGTCATAACAGTCATTAATATGGGTTTAGAGGACCTCGCTAAAACATCAGTTTCCATGGAGCAGACTCCTATTCAAGTTCTTTGTAGTTTTGTGAATGTGTATAAGGGAGATCGTGAAACTTTACCTGCATTTTTAACAAATTGCCAAAATGCGTTGGACTTGGCATCCGAGAGCCAAAAGGTTGTGTTACTAAAATTTATAATTTCTAAATTAGAAAGCAAGGCTCAAATAGCCTGCTCGAATAAAATTTTTGAGAAATTTGAAGATTTAAAATCCTTCCTCAAACAAAACTTTGGCGAGACCAAACATTATAACCATCTTCTACTAGACCTACAAGCTTGTAAACAACAAACTAATGAAACTGTGGCTCAATACGCCCTTCGTGTGGAAACCTGTTTAACCCAGCTACAATCAGAAATACACAACTCCGACTCGTATAAAAAAGAAATACCTGGTCGCATTGCAATGACGGAAGATCTCGCTTTATATACGTTTTCCTTGGGACTCAGACCCATTCTTAGCAACATGGTAAGATGTAAAAGTCCCAAGAACCTAAATTCAGCGATTAATATTGCTATAGAAGAGGAGAAAATCCAGAATTGGTCATTCAAGTCAGGAAAACCTGCAAAATTCTGTAAAATCTGCCGTAGAGAAGGCCATATAGAAGCCGACTGTTACAAAAAACAAAATTCATCTCCACATATGCCATCATACCAACGTCAAGCTAATCAAGCTCCTCGTAATTTCATTCCGAAATCATTACCTATTACATGTAGGTATTGTAAAAATATTGGTCATGATATTTCACAATGCAGAAAACGCCAATTCAATAACGCTAGGTTCGCGAATAACACCGGTCAACGACACGCGAATCAAAACTGCGTAGACTGCACTCCGCTTACGTTTGACTCAGAGTCACAACAAAATGAAGCATATTGCAATAATGAAAACGCCAGTCATTTAAACTAGACAATCGGGCTTCAGACACGTGCCAACTGAACCCTGTGACTCTAGGCACTTTTACTATCCCTACTATGCAGACTACTATGAGTGGTCAAAATTTACATAGTACTACGTCCATTTTTCCTAAATCTAACACTGTTGTGCATAGTCACTGCAGTCATACTAAATCCACTGTTTCTACTAAATCCACTGTTTCTACTAAATCCACTGTTTCTACTAAACCCACTGTTTCTACTAAGTCCACTGAATCCCATAAGCTTCACGAGAACTTTAAGTCCATCAGCCCAGACACTTCAAATTGTACTTCTTGCATTAAACCTACTTCCATTTCTACTAGTTCCGCTCTGAACAAAGAGTCAAATAAAAGGTCGGAATTGTCTGATCATTTCTTAATGACACCAGAGACTATATTCGATGTGTCTCAAGATAATAAAGCATTACTACCGTATATCGAGACTAAAACTTCTCATACAATAAATCCCGCTCGTTTCTTAGTTGATACCGGAAGCTCCATTTGCATTATAAAACGCTCTTGTCTCATAGAAGTTCCTAAACTGGAAAATCACATTGTCAAGTTCAAAGGTATCAATGATATAGATTCTCATGCAGTAACGAAAGGCAAGTTTATACTCCATCTCGAGTCAAAATATGGTCAAAACACTCTTTCCTACTATTTTCATGTTGTAGATAACGTTCATCTCAATTATGATGGAATACTAGGCTCAGATTTTCTCAATGCATACCAAGCTACTATTCAATATTCAAGTTCGAAATTAATAATAAACAATGACTCAAATCAATATTTCGATTTGAAAACAGGTACTGTAATCCCTCCAAGGTGTGAAATGGTTATCGAGTGTCCGGTAACGAATCCTGAAATACAAGAAGGCCTCATTTTGGAATCTAGGCTTAAGGAATACCCTAAACTTTACTTTTCGCGATGTCTCGTTCATGTAAATTCAAACAATAAGGTCATCATGTCAGTTCTTAATACCTCTGAGAAAGAGGTAATTTTAAAAGACCTTAAATTTACCGTAGAGCCGGTCTCCCACATCCTTGACAATCAGTTAACAAACACTGAGACAGTTAATTGCAATATCCATACCTCATGCACTAAATTCCGTCGTGAAACAGAAGTCCAAAATGCCATAAGATGTGGTCATCTTAGCTTAGAAGAAGAACAGCTGCTTCGAAATCTCTGCTCCCAGTTCCAGGACATTTTCCACTTAGAGGGTGACCATCTCTCAACAACAAAAACATTATCTCACGAGATACGCACTACCTCCAATAACCCAGTTCATGTCAAAAGTTACCGATTCCCCGAATGCCACAAAGCAGAAGTCGACAAACAAATTAAAACCATGCTGGACCAAAAAATCATCAAGCCTTCCAGGTCACCGTGGTCTGCTCCTATATGGGTAGTTCCCAAAAAACCTGACGCTTCTGGTAAGCCAAAATGGCGTATAGTAATCGACTATCGAAAATTAAACGAAATTACAATTGGTGACGCTTACCCTATTCCTGTCATAACAGATATTCTCGATCAGTTAGGCCATTGTAAATATTTTTCCACCTTAGACCTTGCATCTTCATTCCACCAAGTACCGATGAAAACTGAAGCCGATGCTGAGAAAACGGCATTCAGTGTCCCATCAGGTCATTACGAGTTCACTAGAATGCCATTTGGTCTAAAAAATTCACCTTCTACTTTCCAAAGGTTAATAAACGTTGTATTAGCCGGCCTTCAAGGTATCCATTGCTTTACATACATGGATGATATTGTGGCCTTCAGTCACGATTTACAATCTCACATTGAGAAATTAAGGCTCATTTTCGAAAAACTACGTGAACATGATTTAAAATTGCAACCCGATAAATGCGAGTTCTTACATAAAGAAGTTCAGTATCTAGGTCACATAATCTCTGATCAGGGTGTAAAACCAGATCCTAAAAAAGTAGACTGCGTTATAAATTTTCCCATCCCAGCATCCCCTAAAGACATAAAATCATTCCTTGGTCTCGTAGGCTATTACCGTCGCTTTATTGATAACTTTTCACATTTATCTAAACCTCTAACCAGTCTTTTAAAAAAGGACAGAAAGTTCGAATGGTCTCCGGAACAACAAGAAGCTTTCGAAATTCTAAAAGCTAAAATAACCTCAGCACCTATTCTACAATATCCAGACTTCTCAAAACCCTTTGTACTCACGAGTGACGCTTCAAATTACGCTGTCTCGGCAATTCTCTCACAAGGTGAAATAGGAAAAGATCTGCCTATCGCATTTGCTTCTCGCACGCTTAACAAAGCAGAAGGTAATTACTCCACCACCGAAAAAGAATGCCTCGCCATTCTCTTTGGTACCAAAACTTTTAGACCTTATCTTTACGGACACAAATTCACAATAGTCACAGACCACAAGCCCTTACAGTGGCTATTCAACTGCAAAGACCCCAGCTCACGATTAGTTCGATGGAGGTTGAAATTAGAGGACTATGATTACGAAATTCAATATAAGAAGGGTAAAATGAATTGTAATGCCGATTCGTTGTCCCGAAATCCTATAAACTCTATCGATAATGCCCCGAACACTTCTAACACTTACGAACAATATTTACAAGCCGGCCGTCAACACACTGTGTTATACGATACCGTTATCCAAGAACACAATGAGTCATTACTTAAAGCAAAATGCAAGCTTATTACCTTTCCCTCCGCTATTGATTTAGATGATTCCATTCCTTATTGCGATGAAGTACTTAAAATGTCCACTCAAAATATCCAGAACGTAGAACGAGAGTTACATACCTACTATTCGACCTCAAACGAAAAACATGTATTCACTCACCTTTTCTTACGAGTTCATCATTACGATGAAATATCCTATAAAAATATATTCAACCTTCTCCGTGACTACAGAAACATGATCAAATTATGTCATAGCGAAGAAAAAGAATTCGCAATATCAGATTTCAAAGACCCATTTAATAAAATATCATTCACGAGAATATATAATATGCTTGCCTATTTATTTAACGGAACAGGTATAAAAATTAACATTTACCATAATAATATTCAGTTCCCAACGCCGAATGAAGTTTTGAAAATTCTAAAGGATAATCATGACTCGCCCTCAGCAGGTCACCCTGGTATATCTCGAATGCTAGAAAGACTCAAATCAATGTACTGGTGGAAAACCATGCGTCAAGATATAGAAACATATGTCAGGAATTGTAAGACGTGTCAAATAAATAAACCACTACGTCAATCAAATCGAGCTCCAATGATTATTACGTCTACTGCTACTAAACCTAATGAAAAACTATTCCTCGACTTGGTCGGACCACTGCCCGAGACTCATTATAATAAGTACAAGTTTATCTTAACGCTCCAAGATGATCTCACTAAGTACTCCCAAGCGTATCCCATGATCTCGTGCTCAGCCGAAGAGTCCGCACAGCGTCTTGTGCATTTCATCTCACACATAGGCATACCCAAAACGATAGTAACCGACCAAGGCACTAATTTCTGCTCCGAACTGTTTAAACAGTTAGAACGGTTACTCGGTATAAAGCATATCTTCGCATCGCCCTATCATCCCCAGACTTGCGGCTCCCTGGAGCGTAGTCATTCCTCCCTTAAAGCATATTTAAGGTCATATATAGATGAAAATCAACATACTTGGGACTTATACGTCAACACCGCCATGTTTGCTTATAACTCAAATGTCCACACTACTACAGGGTTTTCTCCAATGGAGCTGATGTTTGGTCATAAACCTTATCTACCACAAAGCATAGATTCACTAGAATCAAATACTTATACGGACTATATACGTGCATTGAATCATAGACTATACTACAGTAGGCAGAAGGCTTTAGAAAACATACAGAAATCCAAAGAGAGGTCGAAAACTTACTATGATGCGCATGCCAAACCCTTAAGCTATAAAATCGGTGATATGGTATATGTAAGATGTCACCATAAACAAAACAAAGCACTGTCACCCGTTTGGAAAGGGCCATACAAAGTTATAAAGTTAAATGGAAATCATACCGTCACAGTGCTTATCAATCGTAAACACGTACGTCATCACTACGACGAAATCAAACTTGCACCTCAATCTTAAACATTGTATTCTGATCTGCCTCGGCGCTTGCTTTATGCCTCGGAAGTTTTGTCACGCCAATCATAAAAAGTTCGGCCTCTTCATCGATCAAATGCGAGATGTTAAAATGACAAATGACAAATGGAATGTTGTCACTTACATAGATATGTCATGTACAGCCTCATTTAGATAATGTAGAATTTCTGTATGAAAAGATATCAATGTTTTGCAAATCTCATTCTTCATCAAAAGTACAAGACGAGTGCCTAAATTCACTAAATGTTCTACAAAGTCAACATGCTAATAATAAGTCTAATAACATTAAAAAAAAAAAAAATTCGTCTATATCCTACTTAGTTCAAAGTCCAGCACGTGTAAAACGAGGCCTCATCGATGTTGGTGGCTCAATATTAAAAACATTCTACGGAAATAAAGTTCACCGATGCAATTAATCAAGTACAGTCAGATGAGAAAAAGTTAGCTCACGTCATGAAAGATAATATTCATGTTATTAAATCGACCATTCTAAATTTGAATAACACAATGTCAAGGGTTAATAAAAATGAAGCCCGGCTTATCAAAACTTAGAGGTAGTCGAAAAAGCTTCCGAACAATTAAGAAATTCAAATGACAAATTGGGTATCAAAACTTACCTCAATGCCATGCCAACCTCTGTCGAAAGCATAATCATGTCCTTATCCTTTGGCATCGATGATAAAAATAATACAATACTCTTTAGTAAACTAAATATTTTACATCCGACTGTACTAAGTCCCTATCAACTGTACAATGAACTTGAACAAAACGCTAACAACCTGCCCAAGCGTTATGAGCTTCCAATATCGCTGTCGCAGCAAAACATTCACGACCTTGTAGACATAAGCAGTTTGATATGCTATTATCATTATAATAAGATAGTTATAATAAAAAAATACCACTCGTAATTCCACAGACTTATAGTTTATATCATGTTATATCATTACCAATTCCGTATGACGTTTCAAAACCAGACACTTTTGCGTTAATTGCACCCAACAAACCTTATCTAGCTATAACAGCTGACAGAATGTTTTACTCACTCTTCGACAGTGTCAAAGAGTGCAAAGTGATCGAAAATAAGTGTTACGCGTGTGAATTAAACAATATCTATTCTACAATCGCGACACCAACGTGTGAGACGATCTTGTTAAACGAAGTAGTTCCTAAGTTACCTAATGTATGTGCGTAGTTAAGATTTTATGTGGATCTATCGATGTATTTTATAAACTAAATAATAACCACTGGATATTTGTACAGTCAGAACCTGGAAAATGCCATATCACATGTGACAATGACCCCAATAGTTACGATGAAATTTTGTCTGGCACAGGTTTGTTAATTTTGCAAAAACATTGTAACGCTTTTTTCAAAACTTTACAGTTTAGCGCCAGTGATACCCTTGTTACAAACATAACTATTGGTAGTTAGTTATTGCCCAAATAATGTCGTCATTCAATATTATCTTTGACGATTGTTATGAGAAAAATAAAATAAATAAGACTCTGCCTCGGCTACCTTTTGTAAAGTTAAATAACATAAATAATTTCGATTCTTTAGTCTACGCCAGTACCCACTTAGATCAGCTTGAACAAGAACTACTTAAATAAACTGGAAAGCCCTTCACACCTAGAAAGGCATAATATCCATTATTTATCGTTAACATACGTCATGTCTATTACTTTTAGCTTGTTTATGATTTACAAGGCCCGAAGGTATTTGTGTAACAGTTCGAAAAAGGGATCAGATAGATTTTGTATGAAAATATTCAATCAGTACAACAATTGAAAGTCAATTCCAGAACAAAGTTCTGAAATATCCCCCGACGAAGAAAACGTTGTAAACTCCAATGAATCTTCTCCAAACCATTCGAGGCGAAATATTTTGTAGTTGTGTTTCCTTATAATTTATAATTCTGTTAACCTAGGTTTTATGTAGTAACTTAATCTTAGATAAGTTTCAATTGCTAGCCAAAGCAAAGTTCAAACCACAGACTCTGACATGCACAGATTTCCCATCACCAGGTGATGCTCAATCTTAGAGGGGGAGATGTTATAATTATGCATTTATGATCGAACAATGTATCTAGGTAAACGCTGATGCATCCAAATTGTGCAACATGTGGGTGATTAACACAATGCTTATAATTGTGTTTTTGCATATGTAGCAATCATAGTGTTTTCCCTAAATTAATATGATTTTGACAGGCAGTCTAAATTTGAACCTTGTGGCGGACACCCGACTTTCCTTAACTTGTAATTCACTTGAATAAACTCCATTTCCGCACTTAAAAAGTCTTTTCAAAAACCCACCCCATAACAGCACGCTTGACTTGGGAGTACGGTGTTGAATGTGAACGCGGGTGTGCGGGGGGGGGGGGTGCGAGGGCGGGTATTTTTTTTTATATCGAGGAACTAAGGAGAGCCATAATTGATGAAAAAGCAAATTGGATAAAAAAAAAATAAGCTGCCCAAATTACTAATTCCACGCGGACGGAGTCGCGGGCAAAAGCTAGTTATCACTATTTTTGTAATGAACTAAGAATAATAAGATGGTAATTAACGTTCTTGAAAGATATTTAGGTGAATCCCTATTAGTAGCTAATAATATGTCGTATCGGTAAAGTCAGTTAACTTTACTGAAATAGCGATTTAAGTATTTGCCACAATGGATGCGTTCTGCGGTCGCGGTCAGGTCAAATTGAACGAAGCCCGCATTATGTAAAATATATAGAGACCGACAATGTTGTTCATACATAATGCGGGCTGCGTTCAATTTGACCTGACCGCGATAGCAGAACGCATCCAGTGCGGCAAATAATCAATACAATCATAAAGGAATCAATAATGAAATATACGCTTTACGCAAGTGGTCGAAACTGTTCTGACGTTGTCGAATGGTAGCGTATATCTGATTTATTACCCAGATGTGCTGACGTAGACCGTTATTTTGACATAAGGTATCTACAGACTGCCTTATCAATGATATGATAATTATGATGAGTTCATTGTTTTGGTTCAAGTTTATTGCCGATGTTTCTAAAGTACTTACGTTAAACGAGAATCCGGTTTCATCTGATGGTCTTAAGTCTTAAAGCATATCTTGATGAAACCCATCATCACGCCTGATCGCTGCCCGCTATTAGTTATTTACGCCAAGGCCTATTGAGCACACGCATTATGCTGGCTTCATCAGAATGGTAATAGCCCCTGGGGGAGGGTTTGCATAATTCCTGCCTTGGACTAGCTTGCCGCTTGGGACCAATATTGGCTGATGCTGGAGCCAACTTCCAAGATGGAATCAGTACAGACAACGACAAAAATAGTTGTTTATAATCTTGTCACCTTAAAGCTGCTTGTGCAATGTCATAACTACAAAACGTGATAACGATAATGCAATAAAGTCCAAAAGTCATTACCATCGGTTACTTTCAATGATACAAACACCACAGAATTAATAATAAGAGTAGTAGAATAGAAATATAAACTACTATACAAGTGTTTTATTCATTTCGTCTGTCCCCACATACTTGATAAAAAAAACAATTACGTCGTGTTGAAAGAATTGATCATTTAAATCAGAAGGACTGCATACGTTTTAGTAATATCGATGTATTTAGTAGGTTTTTTATTATTATTGAAAACGATCGTAAATGTCAATGTCAAGTGTTCCGACTGGACACAATATGTCTGTACATTGCTGGCTCGATTAATTTTGTTAGAAAATAATAATAAATTATTTTTTTATTTTAATGAATTGTAACCATTTGGACTTAATTACTGATTAGTTAAAGGGTCTATATTTCAATTTTTTGCTTTACTTACAGGGCCCACCCTGTATTTTTACCTCGTTGCTTGCTCGCTATAGTTCATTGATATGGACTTCCGCACAGTAATTAAGTATATTAATATCCCCTCATCGTACAACAAAGTTAATTGTTCAAGAAAATGGGTTATTGCATATTATAGTGGTTCAAAAAGGATTGCATATCATCAGAGAGTACAACAATCTAGTAAGCCTATAAAAAAACTAAAAAAAGTGTATTAGTTCAGAGAAACGTAAACTGCCGACATCGATTGTAGTGTAAGTAGAAGGATACACATGAAAAAAATATTTTATTCTTGTTATTACATTTGTGTGTAACATAACACATTTGTTACTTTGTGCACCTATTGTAATGAGCTAATTAAATTAAAGTCATAAAAAATATTATTATATTATTATATATTATATTATTATATTGGAGTCAGAACCTCCTTTTTTGCTATCGCATGTGAACAAACATTCTACTACCTAGAAAACGCCCCCGTGCCATTCCGTCCCACTTTTCCAAGCTGATCGCCAATTACGCTATCGATCGCATGTTCTCTGCCGATCCATTAATCAAGGGAGTCGATGTAGGCCGCAATGGAGTGCGTCCATTACTTTATTGCATCGCAGGTGCGCGATAGTAGGGATTCCGCGGTGCCGGGGAACATTTATCAAATTCTACCTTTTAGTCTATGGCAGTGTTAGTATGATGATTTATGCTGCTGAATGTGTTTATCAATTGTACCTAGTAGTTAACCTGAATGGAGTGAATTTAAAGTCATTAGTGAATTGCAAAAGTATAGCAACATTTTGATACTTCCCATATATAATAATATGTAACTAAATAGTTACACGCCACGGCGGCTGCAAAACGAGCACACCACCTCCGAGAAGAAGGGCTACGGATTAACCCGAAACATGCCGAGTTAAATTCGTTTAAAGACGTGAGTGATCCGTTTATTTTCACTATGAGTGAGTCTAACGGTAGTTTCATGTTTAGACTGATATCTCATCTAATTCAACCACTAAAAGTAAGTAAAAATAGACATTGGAAGCCTACTAGGATTTGGTAGGGCAGGGTAGGTTTTGGGGTGAGGACCTAGTAGACCGCGATGTCAGTCAATGCAAATTTGGTATGAATCATTTTAAAAGAAGGATAAATAATGCGTTATTTCTATGATTCTTGTCATCTTTCACCCACGTATATAAGGAAAACATTCAAAGTACATAATTTTCTAAAGTCTGTTGTCTATAATTTATCGAATCAGGCGTTACTTTGCGGAGGTCCATATTTTAAGGTCGCGGGTGAGCAAAGTAATTGTTTCAGTTCTATTGTCTATGGTAAAAAGAACCTTGCATATCTTATTAATTTTACTATTAATTATATTATATAGTGCGGAATTTTCCCCAAGTAGGTATATTTAATAGGTCAGGCTGCTATTTACTTTTTAACTACTAATAGTTCTCAAGCAAAATTAGCCGTAATAGTTTTCCGTATTAATTAGAATATATATACTTCCATGAATATTTCTTTCAAAATTTTCAAATCAACAGATTAGCTTTTAAAATTTGCACTTTAAAGTTGGATACTTCGCAAAGAAATACTTTCATTAAACTACTCGGCAAAGCTTCGGACTTTTAGACCCCTCATGATGCAACGGTTGTGTAAAGTACTATAACAGTAAGTCATAGACTTATAGTACGTTTTTCGTGCGTTTATTGACTCTTTAAAATGGACCATGTAACCCCATTTCCGCTTCAGGAGTATTTTTGTAACACTGTATACATACTGTATGCATAGCCCAGCAAGTACACCAAACTTATTTCCAAAATATCAGCACCCTTGATACTTGAAATGCAAAATATTTTAACATCTAACTCATTAATTCGAGTAAAGCAGCTCCGAATTTTGGCACAACCCTAATCTTATAACGGGCCGGGTTGCTGGCGGCACTATTATGACCAGCTATAATTACGAGCCACTTAGGGTTGCCAACAAGAGCAAAATATTGCATTTTCAAAGTGAAATATTGCATAGACCAGAACCAAGTGCTAAGCGGTTCATAATGAAGTCTGTATTGTGGTCAACGCCAGAATTTCCAAGTAGCAAATCAATTTACTTGCATGAAATTTTATGCATTGTCCAGCTAAGTTTGACGTTGGCTGGTGGAATAGTTTTGCTAACTATGCAGTATGGTTCGTTTGTCTTTAGAACTTCAAACTTCATACGCTTTGTTAACTAAATAGTATTCATAGTAGAGCTTGTAAATAGGTAATAATAGGTTTGGTCATTGTTTATTTGGCTTCCTAGTTTTTGTAATAAGACTTTTAATTTTCTTGTCAAACTATGTTTATAATATTTCATATTAAATACAAACTGATACATGGATGCATCATTCTTATCTTTTTTATGCATCCATGTTTCAGTTTGTATTTAGTATGAAATATATGGATTTCACGGGATGACCTATATATATATACAAGGCCTCTTACATCTTGACAGATGATTCTAGCAGCGACTGTTTGAGAGAGGCAACGCCGTTCGTGACTGTAAAGTCCGATCCGAGAGCGGCACGTACGAACAAATGAACGGGATGACCATAAAAGTAAAAAAATAAGTTAAAAAAAATACAAAAAGATACTTCATAGCAAACTTGTTATGTTTATAATTTTATATCATTTCATTCCTTCAATATTTGAAGGTATTTAGAAGTGAACAAATACCAACAAGTTTTTTTCATAAAGCTAATAAATCAATTCAAAATAATTTTATATCATTCATTCCTTCAATATTTTAAGGTATTTAGAAATAAACAAAATACCTACAAGTTTTTTCATAAAGCTAATATTACTATGTACCATAAAATATTTTATGCTCGCATTCAGTACTTTAAATAACTTTTTTAAAGAAAAGTGAAAGTATGTAATAGTTCTTATGGTGACACAATATTTTAGACTATCGCGGTCATTACTAATTTTATGAGTTAAAATCGGGTTTTGTTCCGCGTACCTTGATTTTGAAGAAGCCCGATATTTCGGCACAGTTGCATGCGCCATGATCACGAGACGACTGGAGAATTGCGGGTATGCTGGTATAACTGTCAGTCAAGAAAAATAAATTGGACGTAACCGATCTACCCTCTTCCTAACAAGTTGCCCACTACTACTGGAACTCGAACTCACTTTAAAGTCAGTTATACCAGCATACCCGCAATTCTCCAGTCGTCTCGTGATCATGGCGCAAGCAACTGTGCCGAAATATCGGGCTTCTTCAAAATCAAGGTACGCGGAACAAAACCCGATTTTAACTCATAAAATTCTTATGATGAATCCTCAAACAGTATACTTTATACCGAGAAGCGGGTTATCTTCTTTAATTCCTTTCTAAACTTCCCTCTTTACTCATTCTAAATTCTTCCATAACCCTATTCGCTTCACTCAATCCGACAGCATTTTTATTCATTCTATTGGCGATTCCTCCTTAAACTTCAATTTGCAGTCAATAGTCCATTACGAAACACCTTTAACTACTTCCACGATGGCTGTCGATCCATTGTACGCTCGTTACCTTCGTATCTCTTCTTCCCCCATTTGCATAATTTTTCACTCTGCATTTCAATTATTTCATAATTAACGCTTCAAGCAGTCGTGTAGAGTGTTTCCAGTTAACTCTGTAAATTGGGAAGTGTATGGATTCTTATTAATCTTATTACATCGTTCTACGGTATTCACGTGAGGTGTATAATAAGGTGGCACTTAGCACGTACCGACTAGATTATTGCTCCACGTTAGAATTTGTAAAATTAGTTGTTAGATCTTAGCGATAAAGTCGCGTCCATTTATCCGTAGCATTTTTGTGATATGCGCACATGTTGTCTACCTAAGTAATAGTTCGTATAAAACTGCGCTGTCTAACTGTGTGTTTATATTTAATCTTTTTTCGTTTTTACTTATCATTTTATTTTCATATACTTCAAAGAACCCATTTATCTTTTATATAAGGCATATTTCAGATTTAGCTTTTTGCTTTTTAATGTGAAAACCTGAACAGAATTAACCGCGCCCTTGCAGCTTGTCCTCGCTCAGATTGTTCAAATTGAAAAGTTTGCACAAAACTCGGGAATGTTATTAAAACTTGGACGAGCGCACAATGCCGTCCACTGATAACTATTCCAGGGGAATTTATAATTATCTCCTGGATTACTATGAAGTTAAGGCAATTTTTTTTACTTTTCTTAGTGAAAATAGATATATGGAGATTCGTACTTTTTGGTTGCAACATCAACCAAGCGATAACCGTAGCTTGGTTGCACTTAGAAATACAATAGACCATGGATGATTTTCTTTACAAAAATCATAGATAATTTCGATACCTCTGCTTTGAAAGTCTCATGAATTTAAAGACTATAGAATGAATTGAATTGCCGGAAAAATACTTAACTGACGCACAATCTAATAAGGGTTTCTGTGACACAATGAATTAAGTTGTAATATTTTTTTATGTTTGTTATTTCAGAACTCCGTCAGCAATGTCCTGACTACTTGACCTGTATACTTGACGTATGGTCTCATTTAAAGTTAAAGAAAAAACACCACCTTTAGAAATTCTTTTGAGTAGGTATTTTTTGTTATTGACAAATTCGTTAAGCAATAAATGTATTCAATTTGTGATAACACCGTTTCTGGATTGTAATTGAACTGTATCCTTAATTGAATGTTATTGCGACAGATTTAATTATAATAATATTAACGCACAAAGTATGAAGTGATAACCGCTAGAGGGTGCCGTGAGCAATTGACTTCGTCTTCATATCGCTGCAAACATCCAATGTTTATTAATTACTAATTTATTACTCTAAAGTGGAACTCCCTTGCTTTGCACTTAAACTTGCTTCTTTGAAGAAACTATATTTCATGTATGTACGTATTTAGATGTTTCATTAAATTAGTTACAAAGTAGTATTTTCACGCTTTTGGAATTCGCACTCAAAGAGTTTCTCCGTACCGCTGCACAGATACCACTACTTTATTCTCGTATAATTTGGGCTATTAGACTTCAGTATAATTTTATTATATTTTACTAGTTTCAACCTGCTGCAAAAATCAATGGAAAAAGGTTACGGTTAACAATTTTAAAGCAAAATGCCCGCGGTTGCTTGGACTACGCCATTTAATGATCGCAGGCGTCAAATTGAAAGCCGAGTTTATTCTATTCTTTTTAAAGTTAAAATACTACGCCACGGGAACTCACTATCGGAGTATTAAATTATTATTTAGCCATTATTGCGTGATTGACTAAAAAAAAATATTCAAGCATACAAACTTTTCACAAACTTTCTCACTAAAATATTATTACGATAGGATTAGTAGGATTTATAAATAAAACTAGCGACCCGCCCCGGCTTCGCACGGATGCAATTATGCATGTATTATACCTACAGTATATAAACCTTCCTCTTGAATCACTCTATCTATTAAAAAAATCTGTATCAAGATCCGTTGCGTAGTTTTAAAGATCTAAGCATACATAGGGATAGAAAGCGGAAAGCGACTTTGTTTTATACTATGTAGTGATTGGATGCATTTATAGTATACAGGGTTATTTGTAATTCACTAGCATCCTTTTAACCCTAAACTCCTACCACTTAAAGAAATGTTTTTTGTTTTACGGCTTTTGTCATAACTTAATATTTTTGGTGTAATAACGTTTTGAAAATATGAGTTTACCTATTATTTTTACGATACTCTGTGTATTTGTATGGGAAAAAAAGTGTTTCATTTTAAAAAGTCGTAGAACAAAAAACATTTGTTTGAGTGATAGGAATTCAGGGTTAAGAGGATGTCAGTGAATTAAAAACAACCCTGTATTATCATCGTATACAAGCATATTAATTTGATATTAACTGTACGGCGTAGAGAATTCCATTGAAATATACATTGCCTGAATAATGAATTCAAAAATTGGTATCTTTTTCATTATAAATTCATTTCGAGATGTCGTGAAGAAACTTGCTTATCATATTTATTGGCTCTTTGACTTTCAAGTTAACTGTACGGCGGAAGATTCCAGACGTCTAGATTTTTATATTACGAGCTTGAAAAATATAATCTGGGTTTAGTGATATTCTACAGTACCTATACATTTTATATGGCCCATAAAAGAATATTATTAAAATACTTCGTATGTCAAAGTTAACGATGGAACTGTAGGTAGGGAGGTGGAATAGTCTAGGTCAGTTATATTAAGAGACATGTTAGCATACGACATGTTGCGACATGAATCAGCCAATCTGATTAGCTGACGAATTTGTATTGCAACCTAAACATACGTATGTCACATGTCATATTGTCGTCCCTCTTTAAGAGATACCTAACTAGCTTAGCTAATGTAGTCGATACGGTAGAAGTTTTGACTTACTTAACTCTCGTTTACTTTCACGATAATGCATTTAAATGCGCAAGAGTAAATAAGACAACTGAAAACAACACTAACACTTTAACAAATATTCCAGATGAGTTATTAGCATTGTTCGTAAAATGCGATGGATTTTGCTCGCATTTTACGATCCCTGGTTATAAGTAATTATACCAAAGAATAAGCAATGGTGAAAAACAAAACATTTACTGCTGATCATTCATTAAGAAATAGATTTAAAATATAAAAACAAAGATAATAAGTTGGAGTTTCTAGGTAATGTAGAGTTTTTCAAGCACAACTCGGTTTCTTTGAAAATTCAAAGCTAAAATATAGAATTGCAGTTCAGACATTTTGCTATAAAGTAGTAGTAAACATTCTAAAACATTTTACCTACAATTTAAACAATAAAGTAAACCATGAAAGTATTATGGTCTTCTTCAAAAGAAACAAAGTGGTGCTTAAGCGTTTCACTTAAAAGCTGCGAGATAGTTATTGGGCTCTAAAGATAACAGGTTAGAGTTAGTTTTCGTCCTAGCGAAGGAAACGTTTTACTGCATCATAAATGCGAGCCGCTGCCGAAAAATGGACGTATAATCGACGCAAGATCGAGTACGGTGACCACTGATTTATTATTTCTTGGGACAGTTCTCAGATAAATCTGAGCCAAGTTTTATTAGTACCGTAAAATATGGAAGGCATATTAGATAAGCTGCATATGCTTAATGCACTTACCTGAATTTCATTTTTTTGTAGTCTTATTAAAGTTTTATTCATTAACAACGTCTATTTTGGTGTCATGATTGTTTAGTCAATAATTTACTGATTTGATGTTATTTGTTATTCTTGCAATTACTTCTTTATATATCACCTTCTGAGTGACGATCAGTTTACCTATACATAACTAAGTAGTCAATAGATAAAAAAAAAACTAAAAATTTGTGCCGTGGCTCGTTCCGAGCACAGCTCGACACTAATCACATTTTCGCGTAAAATAGAAAAATAAGTCTTCTATAATTGTCTTATTCTACTACTATTTTCTTATAATTATGCTAGAATAACTTTTGACATGATATAACTGAAAAGAGTAAAATCGACAGATTCAACCAGAAGTCCCAAAAGCCTTCAAAATGTGGCTCGCGGCGCACAAAATGACACCGTTTACGTGTGCTCGTTAGACCTAACCGTGTATTATCCTGTATAGCCGGAGTAATGGACGGCATATAAACTGTTAGCAACTAGTGTATCTGTCTGTTTATTTTGCAAGATGTTCACCTCATACTTTCCTGACCTCACTCTTTCGCATTTCATATTATTACTTAGGCAATATTTTTGGTATGCAATGGGCTTATATTATTTCAATGTTAATACGAATTTTAAAGGGTACCTTGTCAATTGGCTATAATTATAACACCTACATAATTATTATGCCAAAAGATGGACCTGTTTTTTTGTGACGGTTAGTTGATTTTTTTTTATTGTAATGCTCTCCCTTTTAAATTAGCCACTGTACAGCCAACGATTATGAAGTTAAGTGAAGGGTGATTGGCTGCCTAATTGCAATTTAAGCAGAGACAGAATTTTCTAGAAATTTGCTGGTTGTTAGCGACGGCTTTTAGCTTTTTATTAGCATTGATGAGCTTTTACAGCGGTAATTAAAAGTACAGTTAGCATTTAACAAAAATTATGTACAAAATTTTGCTTCTTAAATTTTAATATTCGATGAATAAAGAAACTCATAATTTATAGTGCAGACTTTCCCGTGATCGATCATATCTTAAGAATAACATGAATAATTATTAGAAATATACAATATATATGAATATTTATTAAATTTAAATACGAATTTAAAACGAGTTCGCTCCATTCCGTCTAATTAAAACATCAAACGGGACAAAAATATTTCTAATGCATTTAAATGTAAATTGTTTTTGTTCAGTAAAAAAGGAATTTTCCAGTTAACGGAAAAGTCATTAATGTCTTCATTATGGTGGGTATTTCATTGTGAGCATTACACTGCTCGCTCCTTGAGTGGTCCCCGTCAGTCTCGTGCACTGACGCGGCGATTTACAGCAAATGATGGATGCCCTCGTTTCTTTGAAGAACGCATTGTAATGTTGGGGTGAGGGTTGTTATTGACTTCGCGCACGCTCACGGTTTTATAATATGGGAAAAGTTTGGCTCCACGCTGTCTTCGCAAACATAATATATGTTACGAACATTTATATTTCAGCTTTTTCTTGTGGTAAGAGTAAGCGTATTAGGAGTTGACACTCATAATATTAATGTGTAGTTATATAGACACAAAAGGCGGAGGTCCTCAACTTAACAGTATATTTTTAAGGTTTCGTATTTCAAAAGGAAAAAGAAATGACACCGTTATAACATCAATTTGTTGTCCGTCTGACCAACTTCTTTTCTGGGGAACGTGTGGATAATATTTATCACGTTAAAATTAATATCAAGTACCTACCTACTTCTGTGGTCGCTTCGAACCGTAATGGTTGGTTGAGGGAGGCCTATGTCCAGCAGTGGACGTCTTACGGGTGAAATGATGAATGATGATGATGATGACTTTCTGTCTGCTATTTCTTGAAGCCGTGAAAAAATCATAGTCAATGCAATCAAAAGATACAGTCATTAATGAAGGGATTTACCTATAGGATACTTCCAATAACTTCAAAATTGTAGCTCTTGTAGCACATATAAGAAAAGTATGTTTTGTTTAATTTGTATGTATAGGTATATCTGTCTTTTATAGTAAACAATATATATTATAACCCCACACTGCATAAATTTCGGGCCCTTCTAACACTGGATTTTAATAAATAAAATGGTTAGAAATTTGCACGGTTTCTTTAAGGAACAGTTTTTCTTATTGTTTCTAATTTGTTAAATACCTAATTCTATTTGTTTCTGATACCTTTTCTCAGATCCCTTGTTGGTTACTGAATTCAAATATATATTATTAATGTGTGCAAATTTCAATTCAAACGACATTGTATTCAAAATTGTCGTGCTTATCGTTTTATTGCCAACTATCTTTTACCCGCAACTTTGTCTTTGCAGAGATAAAATTTATGGGAAACTCCCGTTCTTTTTTCTGCTGGAAATTCCAAAAATTCGTTCTCACTGCACTTCTACGATCCTAGAAGATGACATCTGCCAAGTATCAAGCGTCTATAATAGCATCAGTTACAGAGAAAATGTTACTTTGAATTGAATATACAACGCGTCTCTACCATCTGGACAAAGAAGAATAATAGAGACACTTTGTATATCCCGTTTATTTCTTATCCCGTTAAGTATTTCAATGAAATCGGATTCGTTCTCGAGTTTTGCGCGTAGTGTGATAAATAACTTGAATATTATAATCAGTAACTTAAGTAAGTAGGTACAAATAAACTCCATTAAAAACCAGTTTGTCATGAGACTGAAATCCCTATGTTTTCACATCTTCGTCTGAAAATAGTAACGCATATACTCGAAGCAGAAGGACGACAACGTAATGAAATTATCCCTTGGGATAGAAGCACGTGTCTTAATTAAACGCTAATCTCGTTTTCTTTGGCTTTAAAGCAATAAACAAACACACCATCTTAAACAGAAACATGTGCTACATTCACTCTTTTTCAACTTGGAGTCCCTCTCAAGGAAACTAGTTGGAGCATAAATGTATCATAAATACCATTACATAAGGTTTATGTTGGCTTAAGGACAACCCTGGTAGTAATGACCTTTATGCTTGTACTGGCTAATGAAAGAACCTCTTTGGCTAGTTAGGTTTGTGTATTGTTATGACGGGTTATAAGATGTACTAAATATTCTAGGGTTGTCTGTGATTCGTACGGCCTTTTACTTTCTTCTGTCACTCTGCAGATTACATATTTAATGCTGTGACAATATACTATGATAAATAATTGATATTAATATTGTTATTTGTGGACTTTAATTTTGGATGATGTTATTTAGAAGGCTTAGATAATATAATGTAGGAAAACATAAGCAAGGATGACTAACTTTAAAGACCAGAAAGTTGCAGTATTTCGGCCTGATAATACTAAAAGCAATATAGTTACGGACACCCACAAAAAAATTCAGGGACAAGAAGCCTGGAAACAGAACCTGGAACCACCTTTCGGCGGCAGTGTTTCCAGACAACTATGACATCGGGGCTTTCAAGAAAAGGGTTTATACTTCCTTTAAAGGCCGGCAAAAGATTGGTGACTCTCTTTGAGTTGTTGATATTTATGGGCGGTGGTGATCATTTTCCATCAGATGACCTGCTTGCTCGCTTGCCTCCCTCTCAATCCTCTCATAATAAAAAAAAAGAACCTCAAGGTTCAAAATCCTTTAGTAAAATTAACAGAGGATCATAGTTCCGTATTGTTATCTGGGTAGGTATGATGATTGCCGACCTGGAAAAATAGGGGATCGAACTGCAAGAAGAAGATAAATATTTAAGTTTGTAGATTTAAGTATACAAGACGATGAAAGATATGTTTCTGATTGATTATTATAACACTAATTAATGTAATAAGGTACTTTTTTTTAATGAAATATTGCAACCTGTGTTATACAGTGACAAATGATCAAACTGACCCCAGTTACTGAAATTGCTGATGCATTGCCAGCGTAGATAGTTAGAATGCCATTGACAATGCCAGTAATTTCACCGGTGGTCTTACTGTCCATGCTGGAACATAGTGCAGCAGCACGAGCACTGCAACTTAGCGCCAGGATTAGCATGAAGATGATGTAATGATCCGAATGGACTTTGCACAAGGTCATGGTCAAGAAATCATAAATTGATCGATTTTGTCGAACATTTAAAATTTCATGAAAGTGCATTCAGTAGAGGCAATATCATGATCAATTTATAAACTGAAACTTGGTCTAAAATAGTGTATAAAATTTTCAAATAGGTCATTAGTTGAACTGTCTCAGACCTAAACAATCATCCGAAAAAGATAATAAACACAAACTAAAAGAATATCCTTCTAAGGCACAATGAAGCCGTTATAATTTTAACAGACACGAAAGCCCATTTATCTTGAGCCCTGGTTGTACGGCCGTTATTTCTAAGCGCTAAGGCAGCGAGGGTCAAGATAGGCTGGTGAGTTTCAGGGCTGGGAGACAATGGGTGCAAACATTAATAACTTTCTTTGTTCGTACTTTACGTTTTGGAGCAAGTCATAAGTGGAAGGAGGAAGAGTTTTTGCGCGCGGGTTATTAAATAACAGTGACGGGTGTCTAGAGTTTCTTTACAAAAAGTGCAGGCTGGTGGGAGGTATACAAGTGCAATTTGAGTGGTGGAATTGCTGTTTAATTGTTTTGAATGCGGACTGGATGCAAGAGTGTTGGTTAAGTTTTTCCATTGTTTTGTTAAGCTTCGATTATGGAACATTACTTAATTGAGATTTGCTCAGTTAGAACTATAGTATGGGTAAACAAAAATATTTTATTTCATTGTACTGAAACTAAAGAGTGAAAGAGCTTATCCAAATAGAGAAGTTGATTCACATTGGCGAACTAAAACTAAAATGTAAATAAAACGAATCATTCAGGAGACTTTCAATTTATTTTAGTGACCAACCGGGATTACATTACACATAGATACAAAAAATAAGTACATATCAAAATAATCAAATATCAACAAACAAAAAGTAAAAAAAAAATATAATAAATGAAAAGAAAAACGTTGTGTTGGAGATCATACTGCATGCGGATGAGATTTTTTTGTTTAACATTGATGTTTTCCATTTACACGTAATTAATATGTTTAAAACACTTCACGAGGAATGTCTCATAGCCTCCACTGTAACAGGCTCAGTCAACAATAAAACATTTTTTTTACCTAATTTGTGATTGACATAGTTATCTCGCTTTCGCTCTTGCTCTGGCACAGCGCTCGTGTAAAGGACAGAAACGAGTTTTTCTTCGCTGTACTTTGACAAATCTGAATTTCAAATGCGTCAATACATCCCCTCGGTTTGTTCGCACTTTGTTCTGTCGAAGGAGAAGTGAATAATTTCCAATAACAAAACATTGCGCTTACGGTTATTTTTCTTTGATGAGAAATGGCTTCAGTTTTGAATCTGCATATTACGAAACACTTAGAGATGAAGCCATCTATTTTGTTTAAAATTTCAATTTCCTAATTTTACCATGTGGAACCCTCGGCTTTGAAGGGGAAAGTTTGATTAATTATTAATTATTCTACAAAATTACAGATGCGATCATAATAATATCCATAGCGGCAACAAGTCCGTTATCCAGGTTTACAACAATGCCTGGTAATAAGCTATGCCTCACCGAGTCAATACGCTCGAACCTACAATTATTCACTCTGAGCCCATCTGCCCGTGACCACAGGCTGTTGTGCTGCGACGAGATATGGAGATTTGAAACCAAAGCATTATCGGGTCGGTTTACGCTGCAGTTTTTTTTTGTTTCGTCTGCAGCAAGAGCGATAGTGAATTTTGTTTAGCCTTTTAAAGTTCAGTTACAAAAAGGGAGGAGAAACGCATGGACATATAAATAAAGTAAACCTCCTGAGACCCGAGTCAAATTTTGTCTATCAGTATTTTGCACATAAAATCCACCAAGAAAAAATAACACTGGGCCTTACGAGGTTACAATTATCGAAAAACTAAACGTTCACTCCTGAGGAGGCCACTACCAGACTATTAAGTATGTAGACCTTTCAAAAAGGCTTTGTGATACCACAGGGGACCGAAGAGCTGGCAGCTTCCTCGCTCAACGTATCAGCATTGCTATACAGCGAGGTAATGCTGCCAGTATCTTTGGGTCCATGCCGCGGGGGGAACCATTTATTAATTTTATTTAGTTAATTTTATTTTATTTTTAATTATAGTGTTAATTTATATAAGTTTACAGTTAAGTTTTAATTATTGTAATTATTTGTTATCTTATATACTGATTAAATCATACATATTAAACACAATTAAGTATGTTGCCACTGGATTTACATAAATATGCCAAAATTCACGTGAATCCAATCACTGAGAGTAAACAAAAAATGGTTTGTAAATTTTGATACCACAACTTACGACGTTACAAGTTTATTTAAAGCCTCTAGAACTAGTATAGACGACGAAGAGATTCCTTTATCACCCTAAAATACAGTGTTAGCCGTATATAACTAAACACATCAAATGCTATTTTCACTAGCAAGTCAATATCTCAGTCAGTCTTTTTGTTTTTATTCTGATAAAGGAACTGTCATAGTGTTAATTACGGCCGACATCAAAGACAATGACGATATAGAGAGGGAAAGGAGGGCATTATCACGGAGAGCGAATATGATGGCTCGCAGGTTTGCACGGTGTTCAAGAGAGGTTAAAATTACACTATTCAGAGCCTACTGTACATCTTTCTACACGTGCAACCTGTGGGCTAGATACACCAATGTAACTCGCAATGCCCTCCGAGTACAGTATAATAATGCATTTAGGGTGTTGTTGGGGCTGCCTCGATATTGCAGTGCATCAGGGATGTTTGCATCGGCACGCGTTGATTGCTTTTACGCAACGATGCGTAAAAGGTGTGCGTCCCTGGTGCGCCGCGTGAGAGGCAGCGCCAACAGCATCCTAAAGATGATTTCAAACAGGCTTGACTGTCCTATTGTGAATCACTGCTGTGCGATTTCGAATGGAATTACTATTTTATTCTTTTATTTTTATCTTGTAGTTTCTACTAACATAGTTATTAAGCACTCATTGTAACTAACAAAGAATGGATCCCAGTTATCCGAATAAATAGAATTATTATTATTTTATACTAAAGAACTTACTTGGTCGCCTAAACAAAAACCAAACCATGCTCATTTCAAGCTCTTTTAAAAATGTCGTTTAACGCAATAAAACGGCCAATCGATCCAAAGTAATTCTATTTTCTAATAATCTGTGACAAAGCTTTCTTACGGCTTAATTAAAACACGAACTTACCGACGGAAAAAATGTTAGCGAACGGAATTACTACGTGAATTGCAACTTTTGTGCGGTTTACTTTCTCTGTCATCTTTTACGGCCAGTGTTTTTAAATTTATATTAAAGTATTTTAATAAAATAATGTTTTAAAATTCGCGATTATCACTAATAATTGAATTTTTCGGGATTTAATCACTAACTATTAGTTTGCGATTAAGTTCCAGAAAATATTAGTTATTTCAATAAAATAATATATTTATTCCAAGAATTATTTATTGATATAAGATAATGGAAATCAAATCATTAAATAAAAAATAATATATAAAAATAATATTTATTAAGTTGGTATATGTATGTATGTATGTAAACTCTTTATTGTACAAAAATAAGGAAAAAAAGAAATACATTATTGACAACCGTTGAAATGCCTGTACAAAGGCGAACTTATCCCTTTAAGGGATCTCTACCAGTCAACCCTTGAGTGGTATATTGTTTTATGAAATAGCAATCGCCATACGATTTTCGAGAAAAATAAAACTGAGAGATGTGTAAAAATATCGGGTCACTCTCCACGATAAACTTATATTATTTTTCTATAATGTGTACTAGCATATATCGAAAAAAAATCAGGAAAGAAATGCTGAGGCTAAAGTTTCGCATAGGGGTTATCTTTGTGATGCTGATGCAGGTAGGAAATAAAGACAGGTTTATTGGGATTCCCTGTCAGTCAGTCACGACTTTTCTTTTATATGCATAGGATAAGCTCAATGCGGTGACGAAGTCGTATCTGGAAGGTTAGTATCCTCGAGCTGAGTGAACTTTTGATTACATTCAGTTCTCAAACTGTTCGGATAGTTTGAGTACGTGCTTGTGTTTAAATATCTTAGTGAGAATTTGAGTATCTCACTCAAAACGGTATTCGGAGCTGGCCGTTGCACCGTGAAAGGTATTGAAGACGATGGGAGTGTAACTTTGCCGTGTAGTTAGCGTTGTACTTAGTTTAAACCAACTTTGAGTTTAGGAAGGTAGCTATTACAATCAGTTCATTACACTACTAGAGTCTCAAAGCAAACTCATCTAATATGGAAGATCACATTAGTTTGTAACATTATAGGCTTCATACTTTTCATTGGTAGGTATTGCATTTGTCTAGTAACCGAAACGTTGAACTGTAAAAAAAAATTTTACTGCACTGAATTTTTTAAATATAAATATAAAATATAAATATAAATATTAGGGGACAATCTTACACAAATCGATCTAGTCCCAAACTAAGCAAAGCTTGTACTATGGGTACTAGACGACGATAAACATACTTATATACATAGAAAACAACCCACTCAACCCACCCACCCAGTTTTCAGTCAACCCACTTGCAATATATTTATTAACATAATTAATTTAATATAAAATACTTGTCATCCATTAACCAGATTAGTGAAGGTCGTTGTATAGGCGGATCCTAGGCTAAATAGATGTTAGTTGACCTACGTGAGTGTACAGCATGGCGTCCTAGCCCTATAGGCGCGACGAACTTGCTGCGCGCTTGCGACGAAATCGTAACGCATTCGCCGCGAAATCGCTGTGCGCTCGCGGCGAACTCGCTACGCGTTTGCTTCGCTTTTAAATCGTCGTCGTTGTAGTGGTAAAGCCATGTTGTAGCTAGCCGCTGCATCACGAATGAGCCGGCTCGTCCGGGGCAGTACCACCCTCTCACAGAACACCGGCGTGAAGCAGCAGTAGTACTCCTGCTGCGTTTCGTACGGTCAGTGAGAGCGCCGGGGGCCCAATACCTCTCCCCCTCCTCTATTTCCTTTCCTATTTCCTTTCCTTTTTCCTCTCCCTTTTAGGGCCGACAACGCACTGGCATCGCGTAAAGTGCTGCGGGTGTCTATGGACAGTGGTGATCATTTAACATCAGGTGACCCACTAGTTCGTTTGTCTGGCCTCTCTAACATAAAAAAAAAAAAAATCGGAAATCGCCAGCAAATAAAGCTCTAAACTGGAGCAGATACAGCTATGAAACCCAACTCTTTCTAGTCCAACTTGTAACGTATCCAACATTTCGCTGTCTCATTTGATATGCTCCAAAGTTACTCGGCAGAGGCCGCGCCTGTCTGCATCCAGGATTTATTCTAAGACCTGGTTTTCCTTTAAATTTATATTCAGGACACGGCACTTGTGGGATTGTGTGGTTTTAATGTAGAATGCGGCTGCGCACGTGGTGAAGGTAGGATTTTGTTTTAAATGGTTTGAGATGGGATGAGGTGAACGTAGTTGTATGATACGAATTTCCCGGTGCCTATTGTACAGTCATCATATACACCGTGAAACTTTAGTGGTTGTTTTCCCGAAACGAGGTGATTTAGTATCGATTGTACAATCGATTTATAATTACTATTTTGACTAGAGTCAAAAATCCAATTGTGAAAAACGAAAGTTGAAAATGACCGCAAACCAACAGTAACGCTTCGTTGGTACCTAACCTATCGTACGATCGTACGCTACTTGTACCAACGAAGCGTTACTATTGGTTTGCGGTCATTGTCGACTTTCGTTTTTCACAATTGGATTTTTGACTCTAGTCAAAATAGTAATAATAAATCGATTGTACAATCGAAACTAAATCACCTCGTTTCGGGAAAACAACCACTAAAATTTCACGGTGTATACGTCCCACTGCAGGGCACGGGCCTCCTTTCAGCATGAGAGGGCTTGAGCCGTAGTTCCCACGCGGGCCCAGCGCGGATTGGGAACTTCACACACATCATTGAATTTATTCTCATGCGTGTGCAGGTTTTCTCACGATGTTTTCCTTTACCGTAAATCTCATGATAACTTTCAAATGTAATTTCGCACAATTTATATAGGTAAAGCAAGGGAAGTCTGCTAAGGGCGCTTTTATAATTTTAACCCCACTAATACGGAAAAGGTGAAAATTTTAACTTAAAGTGAAATTATCAAGAAATTTTGCACGAGCATTCTTCATAAAACGTACATGATGAGTGGTGAATTTAATGAAATTTAAATCCATAAGACCAATAAAAACAAATGAGTTACGGGCAAGGGAAATAAAGAAAAGAATGTCAGGGTCATTACGAATAGTCACTGCCTACCCCTTTGCTGAGAAGAAGGAGTGATGTGAGGCGTGTATGTATTAAAATCCAGTACTTACGTGAAACTGCGGGTAAAAGCTAGTGAGGAATAAGTTTAGTTATTGTTACAAAGTACATTAATCTACTGATATTTTTTTTATAAAATACTATTATTGCATTTTATAGTAAAATCACTTGCCAACAAAATAATACTCAATCAAAAAATTGTCCCTATAAAAAACCAGACAGTGTTTTTTATAAAATAAATTTAGTGTGCTGTCACGTTGTTACCTTCAACATAGACAATGTACCAAGGAACCCAGTTACTCCAACTCCAAGACTAACTTAAAACTTCTCAACTAAAAATCAAAATGGCGCCGAACCGGGTTACTTTGTCATCGAAGCCCTCTTCAGCTATCGCAAGATAACCCTTCCAATGAGTACACTCAACGCGGACTCGCGAAGGCCTCTTTAGACATGATTTTTTTCCTTTTATGTTGGCTGTATGTTTTATGGGCGTTAAATGGCTCCCGATGAGGTGTAAGAGCCAATTTTTTGTAAAAAAGTGGAGCAAGGGTCAGTGAGTCAAGATATTGTTTTCCGGGTGTAATTTATTGCAGCACTGAGATAAATAATGTAGTGTTTATACGAATAAGAGTTAGTAAACCTGACGTGGACTTACTTTGAGATTTAATGGAAAGGATTTTTTTGAAAAAAAATGGCCACAATTTAATAAGTGAATGAAAAGTGTAAAATGTCGGCACGTCATAGTGAAAAGATTATAATAATATTAAACTTACTGAAAAGAAGTACATCTTAAACAAATTCAAAAACAAAGGAAGTGCTCTCTAGATAACTAGAACCTGTGCTCTAGGATAAGCGGCCTCCCCACAGCCAAGAACTTGATGTTTGACTGGTTTTCATTTTATTATTGATTTTTTATGTTATGAATCAGGCTATTTTATGTATTTATTGAAGTGAAACTTCTAATGCGACTTCCAACAAGGTCGCGTTAAACGTTTAACGCTACCATGGAGGGGGTATGAAAGCATTAGTATATGTACTGCCGAAGCAAGTAATCTCGCATTTTATATATGTATACTAACGGATGTTAAAAACTTCGACAGTGCGATGTGCGATGCAGAACTCATACTGTCTGTGCAAATTTGTATGAGACTTGATAAAAGCGCCATCTAGTGAGTAATTCAAACACATAGATGCATAAGTAAATTTAGTTCTTTAAGTTATTGCTATAAGGTTCATATTGATGTATAAGTGCCTTTTTCATTTCCACATTACAAAGTTTCACTTCTTCCGCGCGAAGGAACTGCACGCACGATTTTTTTTAAGCAAAGGAAGTCGTTGAAAATAATCAACAGCGAAAAGATCATGACATATTTTTAACGAAAACGCTTTGTAATTAAATTTACGAAATGTGCCCAATTTCCAAACTAATTCTCCCCTCCTCAAGCAGTTAATCGCTGTTTTTCTGCAGCTGTAATTTATTGGCCCCTGAAACTCTCGTCTCAGACTTTTTCACAATTAATCCTCACGGCCCCAGCGACGCCAGGGGGACCCTTATTCCCTTACAAAATGAAGGCCTGGGCATTTCAACGGTTATTACGAAAATAAGTAAACAAAGACAAGGTCACAAACAACGCTTTAGATCATGTATCGGATACTTGCCTGTCGTGTTATTTTTGGCGCTTGTTTTATGACGATATCTTAATATAGTAGATACTCCAAAGGGAGTAACGGAAAAAATACTGGATAATAATACTCGTTTTATTAGGAAATAAATTATGTTTTTGTTTGTTACAAATGAGTTACCAATCCATAACACATTCGTGCTTGAGATTCTCTTTTGTTTTTTATTACAAATTTTTCGTAGCCTTAAGAGTGAAAGAAACGTGAGCCAAGTATGTTTTCAAATGTAAAAAGTTAGGCACCACGGTGTAAATCTAGTTGTTACTACCCCATGCCACTTATAGGTAATTTTATGTTTTAATTTTTATTTTATTCAGTTATACAAATGTGGAATAAGTAGACCTGCCCCCTATACCACAAAAGTTACAAGCGCTACGATTCTAATAATTATTCACGTTGAGTCTACTTACTTACGTATCATCATCACTTAGGTATTACCGACTATGCACTAAAAGATTTAAAGGTAACTTCAAGTTCGACTTTGTAGTACCTATTTACTGTATGTAAACGGTTGTTTGTAATGTTTATTTTTTTATATTTATTACTAGCTGTTGCTCGCGACTCCGTCTGCGAAGAATAGGGGTATAAAAAATAGCCTACGACCTATTCCTAAACCTACCAAATACAGAAAAAAAAAAAATATAAAAATCAGTCAAGCCGTTTCGGAGGAGCCCAGGAGGTTAATATTCAAATATAGGTACACTAAGCTCACTTTGTTTTTTATCTACTTTATTATAACATGATTTCTAGAGACTAATGGATACCATTTTGCCACTTCACTACAGCTAAAGTTTAATTTGCTCTAGCAATTTAGTAATCCCGCAAATAATTTTTCACTTACAGCACAATAGAAGTGTAGTCTAAAAACCGCGGTCCTTAATTTTCAACTGGCGGCCATTGAAATTGGTGCACCGAATAATTACATTGCTACAATTATTATTACACCGTGCCACGTTTACCGTATTGCCAATATCGTCGGGTTATATTCGGACGGTGCGGTAATGCGGTGCGATTAGTGGAATCACCGATAATTACCGGCAGGTTTCAATAATAGCCCCCCATTTGCCGTGCAGTCGTGGATGAATTTTGGTTGTGACTCACCAAACTATCAAAAAATATATGAATGACTTACTAAATTATTTTCCGGACTTAATCACAAACTACTTTTTTCTAATATTACCTTGACAATGAAAATCGCGAAAGTTTAAAACATTAAACGAATTATTTACAGTACGCTTAGTATAAGTTTTACTTTACCAAAATACTTCTCGATCGCGTTTAGTTAAAAATTTTAATTCTATGGAAACATGGATGCGCGGCCGCGGAGGCGCTGTCCATGTTTCCCTAGTAATTGATTTTTTTACGTAAACGCGATCGAGAAGTATTTTGGTGAAGTAAACCTTATACTAAGCGTACTGAAATAGGCATCAATTGCGTATGCGCCATAAGAAATGGATGGACTGGCTCATTTTTTGTCATTCCCGATGCTTCTGACGTACAGACAGACATACATTAGCCGCGCGATGTACTTACCTGTATTTGGAGATGATTTAGTGTTCTGTTTTCATTTTTGAAATTGCGTGATTCCCCTCCGCAGGCAGCGCGTTGTGGCAAGCCTTTGAATTACTTATGATGCGTCAGAATTCTTGAAGATCATTCCAAAACGTTCTTTTCCGCATCTAGATCCCGCAATCACTTAGAGACTGATCCCACTGTGCCTATGTATAAAATATAGATAGAACTACGAAATAACAGGGCAATCGTGACTGGCATTTGGAGAATTGGCCGTCCGCAATCCGCTCGGGGCTTATGACGTGCACCTGATGTGGATATGCGAAAAATGAATATTTCCATTCCGCACAACTTTAACGTTGTACCTAACTAAGAGCGGAATCTGATGAACTGTTTCAAAAAGGTACTTATCAGTAACAAAGAATGATTATTTTTGTTGAGGAACATCCTGTTGAGTGAAAGAAGTGCGAGTTAGTTTGCCTTCGAGTGAAATACCTCGCAGTTGGTGTAAACTGCTTTTGACATACGTGTCATCACTGATATCATGGAAAAATACAGGCAATCCGATGGCAATCTTGTTGTTATGGCGTCATATTACTGGTATCTACATGATTTTTAATATGACTAAGGCATGCATGGCCATATTTTGGCACAATTTTTTTATTGCCAGTGAAAAAAAGTCTACATATAACGTACTTTATGTAAAAATCTGCCGCAACTCGGTTTTTGCCAGCTGCATCGTTAAATTTAATTGTTCAATTCAAAAATTCAGCTGCAATACGGTCGCAGAATCGAATGCGGATAAGCAAGCGTATGTCATTGCGGAATCCGACGTAATACTCGCATGTGGGAGCTGAATTTGTAGCGGAATCCACAGGTTCAAAGCGAATGGGATGGTTTCACGAAATTAGTTGGTGAATTATTAAGAACATTATTTGAACTTGACGAATTAAGTTGTCACTCATGGCGCGCGCTAATCTTTTACATCTCATTCATATTTTCAATGTATTCATTGGAGCAGCGGGATTAGGCATTCCCTTTCATTTCGTTTGACTGTAGCCTGAATATTATTCATGAACTCGATGTTGAATTCTAGGTGAGAATGAGCACAGATTTTACGTATAAGTCATAGGGTAAATGGAAAACCACGGCTCTCTCTGTTCTTCTACTTCATTTGACACTCATTTTCTTTCAATTAATGTATGTAATACGTAAAAAGTTTATTGTATAAAAAAAACACCACTGACAACCGTCAGCATACAGGTACAAAGGTAAACCTATCCCTTTAAGGGATCTCTACCTGTCAACCTTTGAAATGATGATAGGAGCAATAGTAAGAAAAAATAATTAAGTAGGTACATGACAAGTTTACCGAAATATTGTATTCTTCTGAGCGGTCCGAAGAAATCGCCTTTACGTCACGAGTACCGCGGGCGTGACCCGACTGGTTATGCGGGAGTCTCACTCCCGTCCTCTCTCTGCATGGAAAGACACACTAGCAACGTTGCCTTCTTGCCGAAGTTTGGTCGCCTTGCTCTTGCCTGCTTGCCGTGGGATCCCAGAGATTCTAACCGCGACGCCTCTCGAGCGTTTCGTATTGCACTAGGGCTACCCGTGCCAATGAGGAAGGAGTCGCAAAGTTTTGTCCCGTATCTCCGAAGAAATTACCTAGTCAACAAGCTAGACTATCGTCAACGTAACTATCGTACCAAACCCTTTTCAGTAATCTATTTTTTTATATCAACGCGCACAATATCAACAATACAAATTATATTCTCAAATCGCCCGCTTCCACTAGCCCAGTTTTTAGCAAATACGGCACAATAATATTGGCAAACGCCTTTCAAACCACATCGTCCATTGAACGCGGCATTGACGTCGGCTTATCTCGCTGCAGTATACACACGCCTCCGTTTCACGTGTTTGCCTTCTGATAGACACCTGGGAGGGGTCCGACAAAAATGTGGGAGAATCGCACTAGTTTCCATTTTCAACAACGGATGAAGGCACTCTATTCGGCAGTGTTTGTTTTCAATCAAATTTTAATGGTTGGTTATTCGGATTGTGACCGGGTAGCCGATTGGAGAAGTGTAGAACCTGACTACGAAGCTTGAGGTCCCGGGTTCGATTCCCGTGTCGGGGCAGATATTTGTATCAAAAATACGAATGTTTGTTCTCGGGTCTTGGGTGTTTAATATGTATTTAAGTATCTATCTATATAAGTATGTTTATCCGTTGCCTAGTACCCATAACACAAGCTATGCTTAGCTTACTTTGGGACTAGGTCAATTGGTGTGAATTGTCCCGTGATATTTATTTATTATTATTATTTATTTAAATCGTTTTAGTCAGCACTGCTTTTGAATTTGAAATAAAAATACAGGA
This sequence comes from Archips crataeganus, assembly GCA_947859365.1. NCBI lineage: Eukaryota > Metazoa > Arthropoda > Insecta > Lepidoptera > Tortricidae > Archips > Archips crataeganus. The sequence goes on along the minus strand of OX402051.1, from coordinate 22,139,065 downwards.
CAATACGTACCGGACAGGTGGAAAGGTAGGGCAGGGTAGTCAGGTAGTCTCAGAGCATGTAAAAGGGGTTCAGGCTTCACTGGCGGGAAAAGGAGCAATAGGATGAAGCGGGAAAGGAAGGGTTGCATTAGTAGCAGCGTTTAATAATGCAAGCAGTTTGGTAGAATAGTGTTTTTACAGAGTAAACTGTATTGATTTTTCTAAAAAAATCGTATTTTAGTCATATGCCTTGCCAAATAGTAGAGTGACTGCCAAGAATAAACAAAAACGAATCAATAATTTTGAATTTTGAATTGTGTTCTTCTGTAAGTAGCCATGTTGCGTTCCATAGACGTTTGACATGTTACAGATTGTGTTTTTGTACTATACGAAACAACAAGCAACAGCAACAACAAGCAACAAACAACAACAGACAACAACAACACCAACACGCACACACAGACAGATAACAAGCAAGCAAGGTTACACTTTTTGAGATAGATTGGTATAATTTCTCCATTGAAACTATGCTTAATTCCAGTGTGCCATTGTCTCCCGTTTCGCTAATTGCAGGAACAAGTGGAGCGATCGTTAATCTAAATCTAGGCACGAGATTTTAATAGCCTAGTTAATAATCCTACTATTGTCATAAATTCAAAACTTTATATTATGTTGGTACCCTAAACCGAAGAGCATGTATGAAGGGAATAATGAAAGTGGACGAAGCGAAACAAGTATGTAAGGATCGTAGCAAGTGGAAAGAAGTGGTCTACCCCTACGGGAAAGAGGCGTGATTATATGTATGTATGCGTATATTATGTAGGTGTGTGTGTGTCTGCTACCCTGTCACGCTAAAACGGCTCAATAGATTTCAATGAAATTTAACTGGAACTTAGAAATAATGCATGGGCTACTTTTTATGCCATTATCTCTATACATTTCAATTTTGTTAAAAATTAGATCTAATTGGGGATGTCTAAAAAAAATACCCACGGTTTTTATGTTTTTTTTTTTATAGAAAAGTCAATTATAAGAAACTAATTTCAATATTTTGTCATTTAGTTCACTACTTTTTTTCAAAATTAATTATTGAAACTATTTTAGTTGATGACGTAAGATTATAATTGAGGGCTCCCACAATGCCAAATTTCTAAATCTATCTAAATGCGTACGATAAGGCAACCCCTTTAATTATTTTTTGCGTAGTGGTACACTATACACTGTGTCACTTTACTGGCACTGTCAAAGTGCTAGATGTCACACAGCGGGTCCAAATCAAACTCCGTAGTATAATCCACGCGTAAATTGTGAAGAATTCTAACCACACAGAATAAAGTACGACTTGAACCGGTCACGCAATTTACACCAATGTCAAATGAAGGTCATTGCTTATTTGTTATGTTATAAATTCATTACATTATATTAAAATTAAACAACTATAGAAAACGAGTTAAAAAGCATTTATCTCGAAATGGTTTTCGATTTACTATACATTGCAAAAAAATAGACATCCCCAATTGGTTGTCTGGAGGAGAACGCTTTTTAGCGATAAGACCGCCTATTGTCTGATTGAGTTTTTATTTTTCAGTGTTTCTGTACCATTTTTTTGGTGTTCAATATAGAATATTTGTATTGTATTGTATCTTAACCACTAGGTCTGGACCCATGAGTTTTTGCATACCTAGGCATTTTTCATAAAATTTAGACTTAAATGAAGTCCCAGAATTTCAATTCGACTACCGGATCTAAAGGTTTACTCGAGCAAAACTGCGGGGTTAGTAGCTAATAGTTAACAGTCTAATTTACTCTAGAATACGGTTCAGTTTATACTGAACATACAAGCAACATTTTGTTTCACTGCATGCGGCAGAGAGCTAATATATTATTCAGTCAATAGCCGTTGTGTGCAATATTCTACGTATAATAGTTTTGACACGTCGTAAAACCACGTATTCTAGCTACATTATTTATAATCTGCTACCTGCCGCCTCCGACTACGAAGTACTGATTTATCGTGATCTCGCGGGAACTACTTTTCGGGGATGAAAACTATAAAATGTTTAAACTATATTCATACCAAATTTCATTTTAATTCGTTTAGCAGTTTTAGCATGGGGAGTTAACAGGCAAAATATTGAACTTCGCATTTATAATATTAGCATGGGTATGTTATGTATAACTGTGGTAAAAACCTGTGGCATTGACAAGCTTGAAGTTTTACCAATCTTTGACATTCAACAACCACTGAACGTGTGTATAATACATAGAACTAAGTGTGTGTTTAACATATTTATATGTCTGAAAAGAGTTTAAGTTTTTTGTAAGCCCAATAATATTTAATGTTCACCTAATTATGGCCCGCAGTGGATGCATTTTTTTTCAAATAATTGCACCGTGGAGTAGCAGTTTTAAGAGTTCTCAGCCAGCGAGTTGCTAATTATTTGACGTGCTAGCAAAATAAGTCAGTGGATGAGTTTGCACAATTATTATTAATTTTTATTTAGACATTTATTTATTTATTTATTTTTACATAGGTAAGGTAAACGTACCAATGCTCGACACCTCAACGCCCAGTTGATGTTACCCATTATGTCACCTGTCTTACTATGACATTAAGATTGACGGTGCCATGTATTGGGTCAGTGTTGAGTACAGGGACGTTTACCTTAGTTAATACGTTACGCGTTCGCGGCGAATCCGTTGCGCTTACGCAGCGAACACGCCGCACGTTCGCTCCACTTCTAATACGTTCACAAAGCGCCAGTGTAATATGGCTAAGGGCACAAAAGTATAAAGTAAACTAGCTGTTGCCCGCGACTCCGTCTGCGAAGAATAGGGGTAGGTATAAAAAAATAGCCTACGACCTATTCTCAGACCTACTAGACAGAGAAAAAAGTTTCATAATGTAAATCGGTTAATCCGTTTCGGAGGAGTTCGATAACAAACACCGTGACACGAGATTTTTATATATTAGATAAACCTTATACTTAGCCAACACAAAATCTAATACTTAACAACTGTATACATAGGTATGTACGTATTAAAGTACGAGTATTTACTTGCTATGTAAGTCATGGTAAACTAGTGGTTCGTTCGATCTATGGCTTCTCAAGCAGAGTTTAAGTATAAAATAACATATGAAAATGATGAGCTACGGTGAAGGCAAGAAATTCAATGGCGTGCGCGAAGTTTCCAATCCGCACTGGGCATGGGAACTACAGCCCAAGCCCTCTCCTTCTAAGAGAAGGCCTGTGCCCTGCAGTGGTACCTATATAGGCTGAAATGTGTGAAAAATGAGCTTTGGAACGTACTAGAATGCTGTGTGATTTTTGTGAAAGTTTTATTTATTAATGTGGAAATGGAAGACGACGAAATTGCATATGAAAAAACATACCTATGGTGTCCCACAAATGCAACTATTTTTAACCCCCGACACAAAAAGAGGGGTGTTATAAGTTTGACCGCTGTGTGTGTGTGTGTGTGTGTGTGTGTGTGTGTGTGTGTGTGTGTGTCTGTCTGTCTGTGGCATCATAGCTCTTAAACGGGTACACCGATTTGGTTGCGGTTTTTTTTAATAGAAAGCAAGTTTCTTAGCGATGGTTCTTAGATATGTTTCATCAAAATCGGTTCAGCCGTTTCAAAGTTATCAGCTGTTTTGTTAGCTGCAAAAGGGATCTTAGACGCATAACGGGCATTGACTTAATGTTCAAACATACGAGTTACATAATTGCGTTGGGGGTATTAAATTTTTTAATTTATAGTTATTCACATAACATGCATACTACTTAAGTAGTTGCAAAGTAGCGAGGTAGACGTTTTTTTCGCGGTATGTCGAGTAACTGGAGATTTTTTAGTCCAAGTAGCCAACGTTTTAAAATATTTCACATCCGCATTAATATTCTAAGCTTGAACCTCTGCAACCGCATACCTCTGATGGAAGAGCACCTTTAGATTTCTCAATACGTGCAGAGAGAATGCATCGGTGCAGAAAATCACATTTTCGATACGTTTTATTGTAAGAATATTTTTGTTCACATATTTTATATGAGAGGTATCGAATACGATTTTTGTTGTACAGAATTATCAGATGTTGCTGGTCTTTGTTTTACGACTACGTAAGCTTGGTATTTGCATCATCTAGACAAAACTTCTTTAGGCAACCAAAAAAATGAGGAAAGAGTGTGTTTAATTAGTATTTTTATTTATTTTAGTAAGTTTTAGTATTAGACGACCAAATGGCCTAGTGGTTAGAGAACCTGACTACGAAGCTTTAGGTTCGATTCTCGCGTCATTTGTATAAAAAATGAAAAATACGAACGTTTTGTTTTGATCTAAGATTTTGAATATTTTTCGTAAAGTATTTTCTAACGCGTCTAAAGTCGCATGTTAAAGCTAATACCTATATACAGATTTATCATAAAAACATTTTAACAAAAAAATTAAACCGCCGAAAAAACTGAAAAGCAAAAAAAATACCTTATTTGTTTGACCTTATTCTAGGTACCAGTTTGAAGTCGGTGCCGTAGCACTAGCCAGGAGGAGTGGACCTATAATCTTCTACCTGATTGGCTTCTATCACTCCTTCTGGCTCGTGCTGAGGCACCGACTTCAAACTGGTACCCAGATTAAGGTCAAACAAATAAGGTATTGTTTTTTGCTTTTCAATTTTTTCGGCGGTTTAATTTTTTTGTTAAAAAGTTTTTATTTTATACTTTTTTCCCATCCTTGGGGTAATTTTTTTTATCCAAATTTATATAATACCAACTTCAAGGTAGACCCTATCCAATAAAAAAGAATTATGAAAATCAGACTACTCTGTAAAAAGTTTTTTTTTTTTTTTTTTTTATGTTAGAAAGGCCAGACAAACGAACTAGTGGGTCACCTGATGTTAAATGATCACCACTGTCCATAGACACCCGCAGCGCTTTACGCGATGCTAGTGCGTTGTCGGCCCTAAAGGAAAGGGAACAGGGGAAGGGGGTGAGGGAGGGGAAGAGGGAAGGGGTGAGGTATTGGGCCACCGGCACTCTCACTGACCGTACGAAACGCAAGCAGGATTACTGCTGCTTCACGCCGGTGTTCTGTGAGAGGGTGGTACTGCCCCGGACGAGCCGGCCCATTCGTGATGCAGCGGCTAGCTACAACATGGCTCTACCACTACTAGTCAATCATCCCCTGTTTTTCTACTCTTAGGGTAGGAATATTATTTCCAAATTTACTGGGACCACCCTTGGGGTATACGCTTTCTAATAAAAAAAGAATTATCAAAATCCGACTAATCTGTAATAAGTTATGCGTGGTCATATAGTACAATCAGTAACTGAACAATCAATCATCCTTTGTTTTCCTACCCTTAGGGTAGTAATATTATTTCCAAATTTGATTGAGACCACCCTCGGGGTATACGCTTTCCAATAAAAATAGAATCATCAAAATCGGACTACTCTGTAAAAAGTTATGCGTGATCATACATAAAAAATATATATATATATATATTTTTTTATGTATGATCACGCATATATATATATATATATATATATATATATATATATATATATATACACGTCGACTTGAGAACCTCCTCCTTTTGTTTTCCTCGGTTGATAAAAATTAGAATTATGTGTCGCTTTTGAAGCTTTCAAATAATTGACCACATACATTTTATCGCACAAAAATAAAACAATACTGACATGATAATGGTATAGAAGCTGTGGTGCCCTAGCGGTTTGACCTATGGCCTCTTAAGCAGAGGGTCGTGGGTTCAAATCCCGGCTCGAATTTTTCGGAATTTATGTGCGAAATTTCATTTGTAAATTAACATGAGCATACACCTGCGAAGAAATTCAATGCTGTGTGTGAAGTACTCAATTCACACTAGACCCGCGTGGAAACTACGGCCCAATCCCTCTCATTCTGAGAGGAGGCCTGTGCCCTGCAGTGGGAAGCATATAGGCTGGGATGATGAAATGATAATGAAAACGTTTTTGAGTGCAGTAAACAATAGTATAATGGGTGCTTAGCTTAGGTTAGACGTTTGTGTGCTACTGACTGTTAGATTATGTTCAGTTTAGTGAACTTTGTATGCTTTGCTTTGTTTCCGTGCTTGACTGTTTGACTTTATATAGTTCAATGTCCCATGGCGGAGACTTGTTTACGTGAGTGTACTGGTATAAGTTAGTTTGAATTGCTATTACGATGTAATAAGTGCAGTTAGTTTGTTCGAGGAAAGATCTATTTATATTCATAAGTTAGAAAGGAAAGTCATCGAGCGCAGAAATATTTCAATTGCTTAAGTGACCATTAGAGAAATCGTAAGTGAACGACTGGGTTGGCACAAAGAAAATAAATAAATAAATATTAGGGGACAATCTTACACAAATCGACCTAGTCCCAAACTAAGCAAAGCTTGTACTAAAGAAAGAAAACACATTTATTTGTAACATTACAAGGGGTACAAAAATAATCAAAAATTATGACAAGTTAATATAGGTAGAGATCGTTCGTTGAAACTAAGTATTCAATTATTTTCACAAAAGCGTCTGATTGACTCCACTGGAGACCAAAGGGCTGGTAGCTATCTCTCTCAACGGATTCACCATTCAACTAGGGAATGCTGCCTTAGATTTTAAGACGCCCTTTTCACTGACATATTTTTGGTGTAAAGTTTTTAAACAATAGTATTATGAAATAGAAATAGTTTATTTGTTCAACACAGGTAGAATTGTACATAAGCACAGATCTTAAATGTTACAGTTGCGTCACCATGTTAGGCCGTAAGGCATACAACAATTTATAGCTATAATGGAACTATCACAATGGGATGTGTCTGACATAAATTCATTAACAGTATAATTTGTTCACTAAAAATTTAAATAATTTGGTTTTGAAACTTGTTACATCTTCTATTGTTTCTTATTTAGTCCTGAACCTTATTATAAATTTTTGGAGCCATTCCAAGTACGCTTTTCCTGAAAAAAGCTGTTTTTGAAGGCATGGAACTTATTTTACTCATCGGACGTATACTCTTAAAACTATTAAATAATTGCAGATTTCTTTTAGTAAATACTAGCTTTTGCCCGCGACTCCGTCCGCGTGGAATTAGTAATTTGGGCAGCTTATTTTTTTATCCAATTTGCATTTTCATTAATTATGGCTATCCTTAGATCCTTCCGAAAGAAGTGAAACTTCATAATAAACCAACCCGCTCCCAATCCGCCCCCAACCCACCCCCAACCCGTTCCCAACTCGCCCCCAACCCGCCCCCAACCAGCTCCCAACCCGCCTCCAACCCGGCCCCAACCCGCTTCTAACCCGCACCAACCCACTCCCAACCCGCCCCCAACCCGCCCCAACTCGGTCTCAACCCGCCCCCAACCCGCTCCCAACCCGCCCCCAACTCGCTCTCTATCCGCTCCTAACCCGCCCCCAACCCGCTCCCAACTCGCCCCCCCACCCGCTCTCAACCCGCCCCCAACCCGCTCTCAAGCCGCCCCCAACCCGCTCTCAACCCGCCCCCCCACCCGCTTCCAACCCGCCCTATTTAACTGGGCTATCTAACACTGAAAGAATTTTTCAAATCGGAGCAGTAGTTCCCGAGATATAGAAGTTTTACTTCAAAAACCCCCGATTTTGAAACATTCTCCCGCTCCGCTCCGCTCCTATTGGTGTTAGCGTGATAATATATAGCCTATAGCCTTCCTCGATAAATGGGCTAACTAACACTGAAAGAATTTTTCAAATCGGAGCAGTAGTTCCTGAGATTAGCGCGTTCAAACAAACAAACAAACAAACAAACAAACTCTTCAGCTTTATATATTAGCATAGATAACAATTTCAAAAATATTATAGAGAAGGAAGAGTGTGTAGTATACGTTTACCTAATTTTACATGAATGCAATTGCTTAAGTCCACACAATGATCTGATGCATAGTTTCTGCGCTTTCAATTAAATTTATGTGGAATTACATCTTTGACCAACTATACCTTCTAGTAGCTAATTAAATGTTTATGTCAAGTGCCTTACATCTTTGATGAACGTGCTGCTAAAGGTATTTAGTAGTGCCACAATATAGGGGAAGGTATCTGCGACCGGAGGAGGGATTCAAGACGGCATGCGGGCAGTCGCTTTGAGTGTAATCATCCCTTTGTGTATTAGTGATGACAGTACAATAAAATAGGATGTCACACGATCTCTTACACTTAAATATTACACGATGTTGCATATCAAAGTAAATTGCCATTGAAGCAAGTTTACTAGTCACCATCTCCGTTAGATTAAATAACATGTGCCTTTTTTATTCAACACCTTTTTTTAACCCCCGACCCAATAAGAGGGGTGTTATAAGTTTGACCGCTATGTGTGTATATGTGTGTCTGTCTGTCTGTCTGTGGCATCATAGCTCTTACGGGTGAACCGATTTGGATGCGGTCTTTTTATTTGAAAGCAGGTCTCTTGGCGATGGTTCTGAAACATGTTTCGTCAAAATTGGTTTAGCCGTCTCAAAGCTCTTTTGTTAGCTGCGGAAGGGATCTTAGACGCATTAATGGGTATTTACTTTGTTTCCAAACATTTATGATGTTGATGACGGAGTATTGAGATAACACAAATTAAAAAAAAAAGAACTTACAACCGAATTGAGCACCTCCTCCTTTTTTGAAGTCGCTTAAAAATCGGCCAAGCCGTTTCGGAAGAGTTCGATAGCATTCACCTTGACACGAGATTTTTATATATTAGATTAGATAGAAGAAGAAGATTAGTTATTAGTTGGTAGGTTGACTGGTAGAGATCCCTAATAAGGATAAGTTCGCCTTTGTATAAATCTCAATGGTTGTTAATTTATTGCTTTTGTGGCAACAGCGTGGATCGGCTGGGTCACCACGGTCTAGCTTGTCCCAAAAGCGCCGGCCGTTTATCTCGCCACGCTTGCCTCAACGACATAATCCGTCGGGCTCTTGCCAGCATCAACGTACCGTCTACATTGGAACCGGTTGGGCTAGCACGTGGTGACGGCAAGAGACCTGACGGAATGACGTTAGTACCTTGGCAAATGGGACGGCCGCTTATTTGGGACGCCACTTGTGTGGACACTTTAGCACCGTCCCACTTAGCTACTACGTCATTGAGGGCGGGCGCGGCGGCTGCAACGGCCGAAACAGCAAAACGCCGCAAATATGCAAATTTAGCAGACAGCTACATATTTGCGGCTTTTGCTGTTGAGACTCTGGGGCCGTGGGGATCCGAAGCACAAAAACTTTTTAAATTTTTAAAAGTAAACTTGTCCGGTCCACAGGTGACCATAAGGCTGGCTCTTTCCTCGGTCAACGTATTGGCGTTGCCATACAACGAGGAAACGCAGCCAGCATTATGGGCACCCTGCCCATTAGCAGCGATCTGGGAGACATTTGTAAATACAGGTTTTTAGGTTTAGATTAAGTTAATTTAAGTTTTTTTTTATTTTTGTGTTTTAAAATATGTTTCTGTAAATATGTATATTTTGTGTAAATAAAAATTACTGATTTATTGCTTTTTTTCTTATTTTTTTGTACAATAAAGAGTTCACATACATAGTAATACATACATACGTAGTAAAGTCGACACTTGCGTCTGACAGGCGCTACATTCATTTACCATCAGGCTCCAACGGTGTTAGTAACCGTAGCCTTAAACGTAGCGATTTAGACTAGCACAAGTATATTGTAACGTGCGCTGGAGTATACTTGGGCAAATTTCTAAATTTATTTCCAACACACGTGAAGCCGAGTTTAGACTTGCAAGAAAAACCGTGGAAGTTGCACATTGCGGCGCTTGATTGACTAAATACCTTAATCTCGTTCACCTTACTGCCTCGAAATGTAATCCAACTTGCACGTTTTACCTTGCAGGTCTAAACTCGGCTTTACAGTATACATGTGCAAGTCTAAATTTGTGCAAATAAATCCTTACGTCTGAGGCTGTATATTACAATCACGGAGTAAATTATCGAGTGACAATTACGAAAGATAATAAAATCACTACGTATCGGCGATAGCTGTGGTAAAGTGCTTTATTTTGTATAGAGTAACGCAGCCGCAGCACTGGAAGTGTACAAGCCTTTATACTGAGCGGCAGAATGAATTAGTACATTGTTGTGTAGAGGCTAGAAAGTAAGCAATAGATGGACGAGTTAGTTCGAGTCTATCTATTGCACTTTCGGCCGAGGCTTAACACAGTGCTTTTCACGACTACTGTGAGGAAATAAAAATCAATTCTTATAATGTACGTGTAAGCAAATTAATAATTCAAGTAAAAACGCGTATTCCCTTTGTTTGTTTACCCCCTAGTAGCCGCTGGCCTCTCGTCCTAGCTCCTAGCTTGCCATAAAGTACACTATATATCGCTTTACAGAAGCTCATGGAGCATGGAGCTGACTGGACATGACTAGGACGGACTGACGACTCTGACCGTGACAGAACTATATTTCAGATAATTAAAAACAGACATATGTGGCTGTATGGAATCTGATTCCTTTGCCTATCCGTGAAGGGATGAATGTTATTAAAAAATAAAACGACTTCTCAATGGCCAATTTAATTTATAATATGCAGCACAAGTTGTGTTCTGATTGGTCGAATCAGTGATCAGCGGACCGATGTGATTGGTCGACTTGCTCAATGGAACAGGCCAACAATGTTATTGTTGTCCAGTTTAAATTCATAAAAGGCCTGCTCATTCAATGTACAACTAAGTATTGATTCTGGGGACTAAGAACAGACCATCTTTCGCCACATTTCCGAGCAGTGGTATGAAAAGGGATATTTGCAAATTTACAAAAAACAAAACCAAAACGTGGGTTAAATAATTCCTTCAAAGTCCTCTCGGTTTTACCTCCCAGTTGACTAAAATATCAATTTCAGAATTATTCCCACGAATTGTAACATTTAGCCGGCGATATCGAGCCGACCCACGCTACATTAATTTGTCAGACATCTGTTCTTTCACGAACTTAAAAAGATTGTTTCGGCTAAAATTCCCAGAAATTATTGTCCGAAAATTTATTTTAAATATTCCTTTGCCGGATAACAAGTGGCCATTCGACGGGTATTCGTATCGGTAGTAAATTTCAAGCTGAATTTTTTTTCTCTGCTCCCTTTCTGTGGCCAATAATTAAATCAGATTTCGTGGTTTTCGTTGCCAGTTGTCAGATATGCTTTCTTTGTAGTATATTTTGTAGTATTTTTAAACTGAAACTGGAACCTAAATCTAACTCATTATTTGTGGTACATTTTCATCTCTTTCTTTTGTATGATTTTTTTCCAGAATAGTCTTAGTTTTTAATGAAATATTTGATGATTGTGCTTTTAATTACTATCTATCAAATTTCAAGTAAATCCGACCTCTGAAAGTGGGTAAAATTCGACTTGCAAAGTTTGATACGAGATTGTAATTATTATATAATTTAAGCTAACTACTTAACTAAAAAGGCAAGTGTGTAATGTGTAGTATTATTATAATCATAATTTCAATAATCCGAGCCACAAGTATATGCATCTAATGGACAAGAAGTTACGAATACAGATCGACAAAACTAATCTTTAACGACGGTGCAGCTCTAACCCCACTTCTCCCTTCAAGGGATAAGTTCGCCTTTGCACATCTATTTCTCTTATTAACTGTTAATTTCATGCTTTTGTGTACAATAATGAGTTTAATATACATAATTACTACTTAAGTACTTCGAACCCCATTAACTAATATGGATTTACTTACCTGAAATGTTTACTGTTTCATTTTATGTAAAGTCGACTACAAAAAGATCGATACCGCCAAAGTTACAAAGATATGTATACACACCTTTATTGACTTAACATTAAGGTTGTGTATACATATTTTTGTAACTTTGGCCGTATCGATTTTTTTGTAGTCGACTGTACAATGTGTATTTATTACTAATAAAAACTCAGTCTTTTGAATACTAAAAAGGCAAGTTAAATAAAAAAAAAAAAAAAATCACGGGACAATTCACACCAATTGACCTAGTCCCAAAGTAAGCTAGGAAAGCTTGTGTTATGGGTACTAGGCAACGGATAAACATACTTATAAAGATAGATACATACTTAAATACATATTAAACACCCAAGACCAGAGAACAAACATTCGTATTTATCATACAAATATCTGCCCCGACACGGGAATCGAACCCGGTACCTCAAGCTTCATAGTCAGGTTCTCTAACCACTAGGCTATCTGGTCGTCTAATAAAAGCTTGTAAACTATACAGAACATTATCCTGTTTTAAGCTTTCGTGATTTTCACTCAATACAGAACATAATGTAAAATCCCAACGAAATAAATCCATAATCTTCTTTGCTACCTCGCGTAACTCTCGAGTTTTTCCAGAGTTTCAACTGAAAGTGGATTACGTCGAGAACTTTAATGAAAATACAGCAAAAATCGAACTCGGCTGAAACCTTACTCCAATTCGATTTATCCATTGGCTATAAGCTAAATTGGATGTACACACGTTGATTGATAATTTTTAAAATAAAATTGTGAACCTTATTGAACATTATTACATTTGCTTTTTAATTCTATGAATAAATTCGGGGGAATAACATTAAAATGTACTAACTTTTAATCAACATAATAATTATTATGCTTATATATATTTATTTATTTATTTATAATAATCATTGTAAATGAGAATTTCTTCTGTTTGAAGGAGAAAACAATGAGACGAGATATACTCGATCATTGTTCGATATGTCATTGACTTGAAGGAAAATAGAAAGTTTTACACTGAAAATAACAGGTTTTAATGTTGAGTGGTGTAAGTATAACAATAGAGTGACGACATACGGAATAGTAAACCATTTTCAGAAATATAATATTATACACATTATCAAAAGTGGCAAAGGTGTTTAATATTAAAAAGTGTAAACAAGAAGTTGAACATTTAGTATCTCGTTTCTTTTCTCTCTCATGTCATAATTTAACTACCGCTTTAGCCTAGTTGGTAGTGACCCTGCCTACGAAGCAAGAGGTCCTGGTTTCGAATTCCGGTAAGGGCATTTATTTGTGTGATGAGCACGAATATTTGTTCCTGAGTTATGGATGTTTTCTATGTATTTAAGTATTTATTTATCTATATAAGTATGTTTATCGTCGTCTAGTACCCATAGTACAAGCTTTGCTTAGTTTGGGACTAGGTCAATTTGTGTAAGATTGTCCCCTAATATTTATTTATTTATTTATCTCTTCTCGTTGACCATATTTTAGTCATCATTATCTGCTGGACACAGGGCTCTCCCACGGCACGCTATTAAACTCGATCTTCGTGTATTTTCCAATTCCTGACTCCTTACACATAATATCATTAATATCATCGCCTCACCTAGCTACAGGGGGCTTTCACTCAAGAACCAATCTGTCCAACGGCCATCAGTTTTACGGCTTATTTGAATGTTATTGTTTAAAATGGTTCATGTAGTAATAAATAATAAAGTTTAATGTAATGAGGAAAGCAAACAATTACAATATATATGAGTCATCAATAACTATTTATATACCTATGTGTATCTTCTTCAAACATTGTGACTAATTAATTTTTGTTTGTTACAGGTATGTTACATAATAAGCTCACCAATAAAGAACGGTAAGCGTATCAAACCTAACTCATAATAATTGAGTTGTACTTAGGCAACAATTTATTACTATCGAGCAGGGGAATTAATTTCATTCCAAATACCACACTGTCTAAGGAGTGGGCACCATCTCTTTCTACCGTCGTCATGTACCGTGTGATAGAAAGAAGTGATGAAAATTATTGAGATTCCGATTGATGTAGATCTCAGGATATTTATCGACCTCAAATAAAACAGGAATAGAAGATACCTTTAGCACAGCAGTACTTTTCGATGATGATTTATTTATTTGATGTTTATGCAGTTAGCAGAGCCTTGTGCAAGGTTTGTCTGATTAGCTAGCACTATCATTCACTAATCTTGCCACTAAGCAGCAGTGCTTTGTGCTCCCATGTTCTTGCGTGGAAAATATGGCAGTTGGTGACCCAATACCCATAACAAAGGTTTTGCTTGGACTAGGTCAGCTGTTGTGAATTGTTCTTTTATATTTATTTCTTATATTTTTTATTGTTTACTACTAGTATTAGCTCTGTTATCACTACATATATTTATAGAAGTATCATATATCTATGCTTGATCTATCAACAAATACTTCGCCATTGTTCTGTATAAGCACACGTTAACGTTAACGACTGCTATTTTATACACTTGCTTAAGATTGACGTTTGAGCTCATTCCTAGTATTGATTTTGGTTCGATAAAACATGCCTCCTCTATATCAAGAGATTTAAAAGGAGCAACGCCCAAAGCAGGGGCAACAAAGTATTCAGAAATTGAACTACACATTTCTATTTTCCATCTAGAACGTTCCAAGATAAATCGTCCATCTTAGATGAAAGCCGCTATATCTTCCCACTGGCAGGCAGCTTCCCAATAAATTCAAAATCAATCTAAACTGTGTGCCAACCCTGCCCCGATTTAGACTCTTTCGACAACAATCGCGTCTTTACGTCCTATTTCTTTCTCACTCTGACAAGCGATGTTGGTGAAAGATGACCAATTCGGTAGCAATCGAACGGTCTGGAATAAGGAGTCCGCCCGGTCCTTCGGTCCGCGAACACTAAATCACAATATGTCGTTTTTTATTCGTCTCCTTTTTGAAATATACGAGTTCACATTTTGATATGTTTTATTGTAAAATGTAAAATGCTATTGTTGTGGAATATTTAATACAGATCGTAAGTAGAGGCAATTCCATATTTTAGCAATTTCAAAGTTTTTGCGTTTACATTTTTCGAATTTTGAGATCCATTTAGGTAACAATATTGTAATGTCATAGAAGGCAAACAAAGCAGAATGGTGGGTGTAACGCAACTACGTGACCGGACTATTAATGTTGGGGAATAATACACCTTTTTTATTCGTTATTCGTTAAATAATACGATAAGAAGGAAAACGTCCAGCCGTGGACAATTGGTACAAAAGCTTGGCTAAAATAATATTATTACGCGAATTATATTCAGCGAATCTACTGCGGGCGTGATCAGAATTTGGTTATGAAAAAAATTTAAGGATTTGATTCGTTTTTGTTTTGTGCCTAACCTCATATTTTTAAATAATAAGAGGGAACCGAATCAGCATGGTATCCATTTGTTTGATGTCGAGGGAATGCTGACGGTGAAGTAGGTGTCACATATTTACAATGTAACAATTGAACAATGTCAATATCATCAGCGGTGACGTGAAATTCTTAGACCTGAAACAATTACACCCTACACGTGACGTGACCCCTGGGTCGTGCTAAACGAGCGATAAAACTCCGCTGGTAACTTCAGCCGTGCCTGATCACCAACCTATAGGTTGAGCCAGGCCGCCAAGCGACTCGTCGTGTTCCGGCCTGTTGCCTATAGTATCGCCATTCTAGAGGAAGGGTCTGTCTGAGCCAGTTGTGCAGCGCGCGCGTACCGGTTACAGTGCTCTTTATTTGTTACGCTGTTGCGGTAGTTTGCACTACTTCGCGTGCAACACTTCGTTCAACTGCTTTCTTTCTGCTTATTCCCCTAAATCAAGTCTAGGGTGAATGAGCATAGGCAAGCGTCTAATCGTAGGCCTCATCTTCGCTTTCCATCAGGCGTGATCGTGGTCAAACGCAAGTCTATATTGTATAAAAAAACTAAGACTTTATGATAGCTACGTTTATGCAAGAAATGTGTGTTCATGTAGTGCCTCCACCTTTACACTGTACGAATACACACAAATCACACAAACTCAACTATCACCACCACCAAACTACACTGACGCGTTTCGAACTCAACCAGAGCTCATCTTCAGACTATCGTAACTGTTCACCATACGATACCTACGATAAAGCACGCTTGCCTAGTAAATGCTCATTCACCCTAGACTTGAAAACATCACATAACGTAACATTAAATTGGTTATTACATTAGTTAGAATAATTCTTCTCTTACCTGCTGAATTGACCTGTATTCTGTCCCAGAAAATATTCCTTCATATCTAATTAGCAAAGAATTTGCTCAGCATAACCACGTCGCGCAAATAAATATAATTGGCCGTTAATAAAGAGAATCTCCAAGATGGCATCATTAGAGGCCATTGCAGACCCGCACATGACAGGCATTCATTATAACGAAGTAAAACAGGCAAGCTTATGAATAGAAAAATACAGAGAAAAGTTTGGCTTCTATAATAAAAGACGATCAAGTGATTTTTATACGACTTGCGTTTTTAGTTATAAAATAAATATATTTAGTCTATAATAAAATAATATTTATTTTGTTTGAAGGAGCTTTGACATTCGTTCGACGCGTATCTTTACTACCTAAATATCAAAGGCATCTGAGTGACCGCCAATTTAAATCAGCTTGGAGTTACTGATTCACTACGAGACTACGGACCCTAATTAAGTTTGCAGTCAGCACTGGGCCCGCGAGAAACTACGGCCCAAGCCCTTTCATTCGACCTCCTTAGCCTAGTTGGTAGTGACCCTGCCTACGAAGCAAGAGGTCCTGGGTTCGAATCCCGATAAGGGCATTTATTTGTGTGATGAGCACGAATATTTGTTCCTGAGTTATGGATGTTTCCTATGTATTTAAGTATTTATTTATCTATATAAGTATGTTTATCGTCGTCTAGTACCCATAGTACAAGCTTTGCTTAGTTTGGGACTAGGTCGATTTGTGTAAGATTGTCCCCTAATATTTATTTATATTTATTTATTTAATGTCAGTCAAGTCCGTCTGTACGGGTTTTTGAAAATTAGGCTTAAGGCGACTCATCATCATCATCCCAGCCTATACGTCCCATTGCAGGGCACAGACCTCTCAGAATAAGGGGGGGTTGGGCCGTAGTTCCCACGCGGGCCCAGTGCGGATTGGGAACTTCACACACACCATCGAATACCTTCGCAGGTTTATACAGGTTTCCTCACGATATTTTCCTTCACCGTAAAGCCCATGGTAAATTTCAAATGTGATTTCGCACATAAATTCTAAAAATCTCAGAGGTGCGAGCCGGGATTTAAACCCACGAACTTCTGCTTGAGAGGCAATAGGTCAAACCACTAGGCCACCATGGCTTAAAGGCTACTAGTCTATTTTTATTCTTCTTTGCGAACTAAACCGCAGGATTAAGGTACGTAAAAAGATTGTGATTTCATAAAAGTCCAAAGTATCCTTACAAATTAAACGCACTACAAAACGAATTCGTTCAAAACTCTGTTTAATAATAGAGTAATTAATTTCACGTTTATAACGAACCTTGGATTTAAAATTAAGGGGCTATAAAATTAAATTTTCATAGCCTCGCTTATTTACGACACAGACCGGTGGTTTCAACTCGTTCCGAGCATTAAAGTGACATAACTATTTAAATATTAAACGTTTCGCGTAATGAGTTCAAATATTATGAGAAAGTTAAGCAGTTTACTCGAAGTTTACGTGATGGAATCGTGCTCGTTTAATAAACGATTGTTTGAGATGTAACTGTAAATTTATACATTAAAAACAATAATTATACATACTACATACATATATGTCTGTATTCCCAGAGGGGAATGGCAATGAGCAGGCCATATAGCACGCAGAACAGATAGTCGTTGGGGCCCAAAAGTTCTCGAGTGGAGACCATGGACGGCAAGCGCAGCGTGGGACTTCCGCCAACGAGATGGACGGACGATTTGGTGACAGACGCAGGTTCAGGGTGGATGCAAGTCACTTCCAACCGTAATGATTGGGCGTCAATGAGGGAGGCCTATGTCCAGCAATGGACGTCCTACGGCTGAAATGATGATGATGATTCCCAAAGGGAGTGGGCCGAGCACATGAAACGTTACATTTACGTTTCGAAGCTACTTTTAGCAATTTTAGGGTAAAGGTAAAAGTGGTATAATAGTAACAGGTTGTTAGCCTATCGCCTACCTTAACCTAAGTCCGTTGTCGCCTGTTACGACATCTACAGAAGAAATGGAGAGGTGTAATTCTAAACCCGACACCATACGGGGACCCGACACCACACGGGGACCCGACACCACACGGTGACGGTGATTTTTATAAACGTAGAAATTAAGTTTAGTTGTTAATGTACACGATCTTTCTTTGTTTCATACTTTTGTTTCTACTTGAAAAGGTATTTACGAGTACGTCCGCTCATATTTGAGTTCCATGTCCTTTGATGAGTTACAAAAATTATAATAAATTAAATATTAAATTTTTGAAAGAATCATGGACAAAATACATAATGGTCATACGAGAAGGATATAAGGAAAGAATGAGAAGAAAGGAGCCGTGGCAGCCTAGTGGATTGACCTAAAGATTGTCTAATTAATAGTTTCACCGAGAACTATATTACATTGAATGATTATTATGTATTTCATCCATAATTTGTTTAATTACTCTTTATTGTAAACCACGAAAAAACAATACAGAAAAACAAGTTGTCTTCCAGGCAACCTTTTACAATGGAAATAAACCAAGGAATGGATTTCAAGGTGGTGCAATTTAAAAATAACGTTCCCATACAGACTAAAGCAAAATTTTAATCCATATTTGCAACCTTTATTTCACTTAGCTAATTGAGCTTCCCTGGCTTACACAGTTCCTTGCAAATCAAAGCAAATCAAAATCATCTTTTAAACAGGATAATGAACTCGGTCAATCCAAAATCCTTGTCCCACTCTACCCTCAAAGTGTGACAGAGTCAGTCGTCGCTAAACGGTCTGGATAGCCCATTAGTGGTCTTACCAAGAAAGCCGTAACTGGGTTACTGTGGACTGGCACTTCGTGCAAATTGATTAGGCTCCAATGTAGAATAGACCAAGTGGGTCTAAGTATTTTGAAGTTCACCAGCGAGATAATTTAAATCAAAGTAAGAGTCAAAATATCTTTTTTAATTTAGGCTATACCTAACAAGCACTTATGAATGTCGGAAAATATGTCTGTTAAGAAGAATCCGGCAAGAAACTTGACAAGTTAAGTATGAAGTATCTTTTTCTATTTATTTTTTATTTTCTTCAACTTCATTTTTTTTTATTACTTTTGCGGTCAAAAAAAGTGTAAAAGTTGGCCTAGTAGCGCCATCTCTTGGTACAGGTGAGCGGGTCGCTCCGAAGGAGTGTTGAAGTCTCTCGGTAGAGGGCATTAACATAGATGCGCTTTATCACTGCCTAATGTGATTATAACAGACTGAAGTGTACGATGTATGGGAAAGATTCGTCGCTAACTTCTAGACCAGTGATGGTGTAGGGGTAAGCACGCAGCACGGAACGCTGAGGACCTGGGTTCGATTCCCAGCATTGGTCTTTTTTCTGGGGTTTTTTCTGTGCATCTATATTTCAGTTTGTATTTAGTTTGAAATATAAGGTATACTTTTTCAAGCAGATCTACAATTTTATTTAATTACATACAAACATCTAGAGAATTATTTTCTCCGATATTTTTAGTTAATGTTATCAAATTTACTAAACTACAAATAAGCGAATAACCTCGCCCAAAATTGAAATTTCGGGATTTCACAAAATTAACATAGTGCTCTTAATTTATGTCATAATGACGAACATCAGCGCAGAATTTCATGTCTTTAGACTTAGCAGTTAAGATTTTAAAATGTACATGGATCTCGTGGGATTATCGAGATAAAAAGTAGTCTGTCTTATTCCAAACGCCCAGCAAACGTTTTGATGGAAACAGGTTACCTTAAACTTTATTCAGGCCAAAAATTTAAGATTATGAATAAATGTTTCTTGTGAAGGTGTTTCTAAGGTGGGCGAACCCGCGAGCTAAGTCTAGTACGTATATACATTAAAGCGTTACATTTTTCAGGTTCAGTCTATTAATTTCTGCCAATAACTGATAAATCACAAGGTATCAATACTTAACAATATTATTAAAATAACCGCTGTAAAAATAGCCTTTACTCCAACCCTCATCGGCTATGAAAATTCAAACGTTTACTTTCCGCCATTTGGCTTTAGCAAAAAACAAAATTGGATTATAAAAGGCTGCGATGGAAAGAACAGTCCCCACCTCGAAATAGGGGGGTATTATTTTTAAATTAACAAATTGAGAAGATGAAAGAGTTGAGGGTCCGATGGCAGAGGAGAGAACGAATTACTTTTTGATTGGTTGCAGTCTGTGCCTGACTCGGCTTTCGGATATTTTGATTCTTTAATTAATTAGGTTGAACAAAACGTTGAATGTTTCGGGAGCGTCTTATTTTCATCCTTCAATTTTCTTTCATAAACTGTTTTGCTTCAATAAAATCAACGCAACATTACATTTTGGCAAATACAATCCTTCTCGTATCATTATCTTCTTACTTCATCATCATCATCATCATCATCATCATCATCATCATCATCATCATCAGCCTATGTTCGTCCACTGCTGGACATAGACCTCTCCCATGGCACGCCACTGAGCACGATCCTCGGCCACTCTCATCCAGCTGTTACCAGCCGCCTTGCGAAGATCATCGCTCCACCGAGTTTGAGGACGTCCCACGCTACGTTTGCCAATCCGTGGTCTCCATTCAAGAACTCGTCTACCCCAACGGTTATCGGTTCTTCGGGTTATATGGCCTGCCCATTGCCACTTCAGCGTGCTGATGCGGTGGGCTATGTCGATAACTTTGGTCTTCTATTGTGGTCTTGGTCTATTGTGTTCAGGTCCTCTCTCTGAGTGGGCGTTGGACTGGTACCATTTCGTTTCCCATAATTTAATTTGTCATAATTTCACTATTTACTACAAACGTTTGCTATGAAATAATTATATAGTTAATAAAATGCTTTTTAACGAAGTGTTTTTTAAACTGTGCATCTCTGGTTAAACTGTTTTTGGTGAAACATAAGCAAATTATCTTATACACAAGCGTTTGCGAAAGATTGAAAGGATGCATACCTAGTACTATGTATCGATGTATTACTTGATATTCTTTTGATTAAATTTAGCACCCAGATATTATTATATGACCATATAGCCTAGATTAATACTATACCTACAATTTTTTCATACCGCAAAATTGTATAGTTCCCGTGGGATAGGACTAAATGAGTTTTTTGAATTAATGCGCCAGAAATAGCTAATTAGCACACTTTTTTAATTTATTATTATTACCTACGTCATTGTCAGCATCATACATCATGAGTGAAAGGAAACTTACTAGCGAATCAAATCTCTGTTAAATTTGAACAATATTCCGGCATAATTAGCTGCATGCGCGAGAAACTTCGCCCAGCCGCGGTTAACAACACGTGCTCTGATTTACCCGAAATAATTTAGTTTCTACCAAAAATGTCTGCAAACTTGCTAAATTAAATAGCAGAGCAGCTCCTAAATTATTAAGAAACTAGATACTAGTGTATTCATTTCATCTGCTGCGTACACACTTGGTTAACTTTCGAGACGTACCATCATTATTATTTCAGGCGTAGGACGTCCACTGCAGTACTACTGGAAATAAGACTCCCTCATTGATATTCAATTATTATGGTTGGAAGCGGCTTGCATCCACCGTGAACCTGCATCCTTTACCAAATCATCGAGACGTACGAGTACAATTAAAAAAAGGTGCGAACATCCAGATAGCTTCACAAACTTTGTTCTTAAATTTTATTCTGTCTACGTTTTACGCACATAAAACTCGACTTAACTCAACCGGCGTATCTAGAAACATGTAATTTTTCACGGGTGTTTTTCAACGTACATACTATCAGATTAACATAGACTTCATTATTAAAGTTGCTCTGAGAAGATTTTACGGTGGGCCAGGAATAACCTCCTCCAGTTCCAACTTTTTCTAATTTAAAATGCTTAAGACCTAGATAAAAGTCATTATGTTTTGTAATTTTCGAAATTATTTAAGGAGATTTAACAGCTTTATTATAAGTACATTAGGCAGTTATTTTTAAAGCTTATATAACTATTTCCTTTAAAGGCCGGCAACAGATTAGTGACACTCTTTGAATTGTCGATACTTACGGGCGGTGGCGATAATTTCCCGTTAGATGACCCATTTGCTCGTTTGCCTCTCTCTCATAATAAAAAAACCCCAGAATTTGGATTGTTACAATGGCTCAGACGAGCCAAACTAGAGGTAAAACATAGTGTTATCGTAATTCACTGGCTAGTTCAAGTTTTGGGCCGCTACATGATCTTCAGTCTAGTGAGCGAGTTCTTTATAGCTTCAAGTTTTAACACGAAGCCTCACTTTATTTTCACTTAGCTTTGCCTGAGATAAAGCTTAAAGCTCATCTAATAGATGTTTAAAAACTTTAGAAAACTTTCCTTCTATTAATATCTATCTTCTATTGTCCAATCACCCGTCTTTGTCCGTACATTTAATGAGATATGTTCAGAATGTGATATATTTTCAATGTCAATAAAAACATTTAAGTCCACTGTGACAATAATGATGTGAGATCCCTTTAAGGGATAAGTTCGCCTTTGTACATCTGTATCTCTTGTTAACTAGTTATTTTCATGTTTTATGTACAATAAAGAGTTTTACATACATACATACATACATACATACATACAATAGCTTTAAGAACTTAGTTAATTTATTTTAGTAAAAATAATGTAATAGGTAAACTTATTCCATCGTGCATGCTCCTTTAGCCACATTATGCTTGTTGTGGACAGTTGTAGTTAAGTTGCAAACATGAATTTTTGTGTTCTAGGTAATGTCAATTAGAATAATTATCTGTTTGTAAGTTGTAACTGTTCCTTAAATAAATAAATAAATAAATTAATTGAAAATTTAGTGACCGTGTGTCCAAGGGTAGAGAGTCTGTGGAGTTTAAGGACATGGCAAAAAAAACACTAATAGGATCACTTTGTTGTCCATTTTTTATCCATCATGGCTACTTTAAATCTTTGTTTATTTTGATCGTGTCAATTTATGAACTTAATTATGTTTTAACTTCAAGCAGTTGGAGACCAGAGTCTCATTAGAGATATTCATTTCAATTCTTGACAGCAAAACCAGAGAGAGACGGCGACTATGATAATTGGACAAGAGCGCAATGCTACAAGCGTTCCTTTTTCCATTTTGAGGTAAGCTACTCAAAAAATCACGGGCCAGAGTTTTTAGGAAGATCAAAAGGTGTGCTAGTATACGCTGTACGGTAATTCGTCCTGTCTTTCCCAAAGTTTATCATAATTGGACAAACTTGCCCGAGCTGGTACCGGAAGGAGCTTTCGATAAAAGTTGCCGGATATCCGGTCCCGAGGCTCGAATAACTGGGACCTCTCCAATTTTATTATGGAAAAGGCCCTCTGAAGGTTTCTTTTACATTTTGACCTGGATTTAAGCCCTTTTAAATTAAATCTCCTTATATCATATGGGAAATGCAATTTGTTGTATAAATTGGTTATTTGAGAGGATATGGACAGGTAGCTACATGTATAGGGTACTCATAGAAAATTGGTTTATCTTTTAGCGCGATGAATTCTTTTGTGGTCGAACGGATATTTTTTGCCTGTCAAAAGACTTAAGATTAATACTGGTATGATGAGTGAGTTATCGGGTTGGAATTTTCGGTCGATTTTGTTTCATTTCATTGATAAGGTATACTTACGTGGTTGGATTTTTTAATCTATTAGTGAATATTTTACTTGAAAATGTTATATTTAAAATAGCAACTTCACAACGGTGAATCCGTAACTGGCATGGTATACATATTGTGTTTTAAAATACTTGCCAAATTGCTTAAATAAATGAAAGCATGTAAATTGTATTTGTAATTATGTTGGTAACACTTTGCTGTGACTGAAAGGAAAAACACAATAGACAGTAAAGTCAACCGATAAATTATTTTACCAGACATATTGTCCTAAATTTACTCAACATTGACCTACATTATCTCCTCAGCGAGTAGATTACGAAAACATTTGTAATAACCTTATAATAAACCCACATGGTCATTTCATACGAATCATTTTATCAGTTCATTCCCAAAAAAAATCTATCATAATCATCAATAGTTTTAAAAAGTTTAACTGTAACATACTTAGACGTGTAAGTATTTCAAAGGGATCTCAAATTATCATTGACTCTAATCTTGTATCATGAAACAACATCGCAGAAATCTTGCATATAGGTAAAAATCTGGATTAAGATATAGGATTCTTAATATCTCAGCAATGCGTTTCCCTGGGAAAATATGTTGACTTTAAACGAGAATAAAAGGCCCTGTCTATTAACGTTGAAGTAGGTACCTCGGCTTTCAAGATAAATATACAATCAACACATGACGTTGTCCGAGCAAACGCACGATGTACCGTAAAAGAGTTACTTGTAACTTTGTTCCCAGCCAAACTCTAAGATTGTTCGTGAAGGTATTTCTGAAGCGGACAAACCAACGGGTTAGAGCTGGTATTTTACAAAACTTCCATTCACAATTTTCCTCAGTACCGGTTTTCCGCTCCAAACTGGTTCAGAATATTAAAAAATAATTATTCATAAATGCTTTTAAATAACTTCAAAACAAAATCCCGCTTTGACGCAAACTGGGAACTTTAGAACATTATCCATAATCCGACTTCACCTCGTTTGCCTCCAGCCAATTAGGCAAAAGGCTAACATAATTTTCGCATTAAGCCTAGTCAAGTTATACTCCCTATTGCACCTGTACTTACGCGAGTGGTTAAAAATTCAGCGGAATAAAGCTGCTAACAATTTAGGATGAGGATTTAAGATATAGTCAAAGAAATTGCTCTGGCAAATGCTTCTTTTTACTCGACTCCAGCTACGGCAAAGTATTATAAATTTCCCGAATGGCTTCGACGTGGGGGCTTTCTGAAAAGGAGTTTATCTCATTTTAACATAGATGGTAACGTACCAGTGATTGCCACGGAGTTGCCAAGTTAAGGCGGATACCATAAGGGGTACTATGCTTTAAAAAAATCGATCAGCATTGGCGATTCCTGGGATTAATATCAACAGTGTTAAATACTTTGGGTGTACTTAGGAAGTTTGTAATTATCGTGAGTAAAAATGTACATCGAGGAGTCCCCTGCTGATCCCTTCTGAATGAAAATTGAGTTCATGTTAGCCTAGTTGTTTGACCTAGGGACTCTCAAGCAGAAGGTCGTTGGTTCGATCACGGGCAGCACCTCTCTTTTTCGGAATTTGTGTGCGAAATTACACTTGACGTTTTCCATGGGCTTTACTAGCACATACCTTCTATTAAATTAAATGGTGGGAGTCCCAATCTGGAATGGACCCTTCTGAAGCTTTCTCTTTCTGAGATGGTCCTGAAGATGGTCGTATCGTATATTATAGGCCAATATGTTGTTGAAAGGCTATTCCGAGCCGGGTGTGCCAAGCTTTTTCGATGTTTGCAATAGCCTTAATTCAATAAAGATTTATTTTGACAAGATATTTTTGACTTTGAAACTCATAAATAATTATAATTATGAGTTAGCAAGCGCTAATGAATTAAAACATAATGTTTACGTTTTAGTCCTTGGTTGGGTTGGTTGGGTGTTTAATATGTATTTAAGCATGTATCCGTTTCCATAACACAAGCTTTGCTTACTTAGCTTACTTTGGGACTAGGTCAATTGGTGTGAATTGTCCCGTGATATTTAAATTTAAACTAGCTGATGCCCGTGGCTTTACCCCGTTGTATTTTTTCTGAAATTTCTTTCGTAAGAACCTTCTCCTGACAATAACAAACGCAACAAAAAAAGAATTAACCAATTTGGTGCCTTCGATCGGAAGTTGTGCGCGTACAAACCTTTCGGTGATTCATTTTTATTTATCTACACTAATATTATAAAGAGGAAAGATTTGTACCTATTTTTGTATGTTTGTATGTTTGTAATGAATAGGCTCAAAAAGTACTGGGCCGATTTAAAAAATTCTTTCATCAATAGAATGCTACATTCTTCCAATTTGACATAGGCTACATTTAATTTTGAAAAAAAATAGGGATCCTTGGTAAAATTTGAACAATGTAACCGAAGGTGTAGAAAAATGAGTCTTAAAATGTCTTTCGTCGAATGCGCTGCCGAAACTATTAGCGATAGAACAAAATAATGTACAACAATATTGAAGAACATCATAATGTCTACAAAAAACTCCGCGGTAGCATATGTCCAACTATTGTAGTTATGTCACTACAACAACTTTTTTCATTTTAAACATTAATGAAAATGCTAACCAAATTCAAACCAAGCTATTTATGTGTTTATATATATTAGATAAAGTGATTCAAGAGGAAGGTTTACAAGTATAATACATGCATAATATAGTTGTACCCGTGCGAAGCCGGGGCGGGTCGCTAGTAAGATATATAAGTTTTATTAGTCTTCAAATAAAATGGTGTCACATTTCGTGTACAAAATTAGTTAAAGGGTATATTTTACCAGCATACATATTCTAATTTACTTTTTTACAATGTAAAACCTTTTCCCAGGAGTAGACTCGAGCTCCACGTAACTCACTTCTGAGAAAAGTAATGCTACGTATCCCTGCGGATCAATACGGCGTTAGTATTCCACATACGAAGTCCCAAGATTATACGATGTATCTTTAATTATCCCACGCTAATTGAGAGCGTTGGATACAAAAGTACCCGAAAACATGCCTAAATAACATCAGGGTTAACAAGGTTTTGAAGGAATAAGACTAAATGTAATAATAAATTTCAAAGGATTACGAAAACCTTATTTCATGTTGAATTAGGTTTAGACGTACGGGTAATAAACGGGTTTTCAGTTAGGTCTAAATCAAAAACAAAAAATCAAAACGTTTATTCTGCAAATAGGCCGCAAAGGGCTCTTTTACATGTCACTTTTTTAAACTACCAGCGCTTTCGTAAGGACCATCATTACCAAGAAGAATGCGCAGCAAGAAACTTGGCAGGAAGTCATCTTTTCCAATTAAAATATAATAAATTACAAACTAAAAAACCATACAAATATAGAATTAAATAAAAAATAATAATAATTATATAACAAAACAATACAGGGATGTATTGGGTTCCATAGTTAAAAAAAAAAAAAAAAATATCGGAGATAGTCTTCCAATGTCACAATCATTAAAAATGAATCTGTTAAAACACATTTCAGGTCAAGTAACCATTAAACTTTTGGATTCAAAAGGCAAGCTTACGCCTGCCGCCACCAAACACGTCTACATTTTTTAGTAATTTGGAAGTTTGGCAGTCTTCTTATTTTGGGGTCCCACGTTAGATCATAATTTCCATTATGGAAATTTTCATTCTCATTTTTTCCCGAATGCTATTTTTCCTACTATGGATTTTACTGAAGTTTAAAAAAAAAAAAATATTAGGGGACAATCTTACACAAATCGACCTAGTCCCAAACTAAGCAAAGCTTGTACTATGGGTACTAGACGACGATAAACATACTTATATAGATAAATAAATACTTAAATACATAGAAAACATCCATAACTCAGGAACAAATATTCGTGCTCATCACACAAATAAATGCCCTTACCGGGATTTGAACCCAGGACCTCTTGCTTCGCAGGCAGGGTCACTACCAACTAGGCTAAAGCGGTCGTTAGTTTATTTTCACAGTCGCGTTTTTTTCTCAATTTTAACCGACACATAAACATAGGTAGGTTTAGGTTATGTTAAGATTGTATCGCGCATCGGTATGAAATTAAATGAAATGAAATTGTTTATTGTTCGAATGTGAGTAATTAGAAAATATCTTATGTATCATATAAAAAGTGCGTCACAGTCAGCTGCACATAAATGCACACAGACTGACGGAGGAGCGCGTTGGTGGAGCTCCATCGACACTGTTTCTGTGTCGATTCAAATTGTAAAAAAACGCAACTGTGAAAATAAGCTTCAGTAAAAAACCATAGTTGGAAAAGAAGGACACAACGCGAATAGAAATTTTGCCACTGGAAAGAAAAATTCTGGTAAATTTTAATCTACCCAGCCGTACCTATAGTCTAAAACTAAGTATTATCGTATTGCCTTTCAAATTAAACCGGTTTGAGGCTTGTTGGTTGGATGGTTTCGAAGCCTATAACGGACATTTTTTTGTGTTTAAACATGAAACTACCGTGAGACTCACTCATAGTGAAAATAAACGGATCACTCACGTCTCAAAACGAGTTTAACTCGACATGTTGGAAGGCATACGGATTAGCCCGAAACATGTCGAGTTAAGCTCGTTTTGAGACGTGAGTGATCCGTTTTTTTTCACTATGATTTTTTTGTGTTTTTTAGATAGATAGATGGGAGATGTAGACCGTGATTACCTTTGATGAGTTTCCGTGAATTATTTAAAACTGTTAATGTATCTCAAGAGACGTAATAGTTAGCTGAAATTTATACACAACGTGTCTTTCTATTGCAGCTACAATAACAAAAAATAAAAGGAAAATTTATTACCTAAATGAAAAATTAAAGGAATCCCGAACAACCAATATTAAATAATACCACACTGCGCACGTTTATTTGAGTAGGAGCAGGGCAAGCCAACAGCCAATATCGGAATAAAAAGCAGCCAATGGGTTATTTCCCAGATCCAGTCTGACATCAAATGCACATAAATCAATATTTCAAGTATGAAAATAATTACTCTACGAAGAAATATGTTTATTCAATTAAAGATTGATCTGTTCTTAATGCTCTTAATCGATACAACCTTATGAAATTACCTACGAATGATTACAAAAAAATGCTACAAAACATCGAAAATCAAACAAGCCAACACAGAGCTTTGTTCAGCAAAGTTGCATGAACCAGGAGTTACCACGTGTAAATAAATTGAAGGCGTAAGTACTGTTACAGCACAAAGGCAGATAAAGGCCGCGGAAGCGAGAGCGAAGCGAGCGACAGGCGCCGCGTCCGTTTCCGCACCCCCTGTAGACTACAGGAACACTCTGTAGAGGTGACGGCGCGCAGTCGCACCTGTATACTTAGTACACGGTGTGTGAAGAAATATCGGGAATTCGCGTGGAACGTTATTGTAATGTTGCTCTATATTATAAGTGGTTGAATAAAGTTGTCGGTTTTAAATCATAATGGTTATTTGCAACACTGATTTAATGAATAGATAGAGAGAATAGATGATATTTTTTGTGCCGAAAAAAAAACGATCTGCCAAGTTTCTTGCCTGACATTTCTTTGGCAATAAAACTAAAAACGCATCGGTGCATCGCAATGATGTTAATTTGCTACCTTACGGCCCTAGTATTCTAATACCAATTCGCTGATCTTCATAACACAGATTTCCAGATTCTATTTGAAAAACAAAAACAAAAATGAAGGCCGCATGTCATGAATTTCCCGGTCCCCGCTTCGTGAACGGTGAATTTTTGGCACACTTTTGCGTTGTTAGGTTTTTGTTTAGTTCCCCCTTTTTCCCCCTTTTTTTTTTGCTATTGTCTAGTTTAATTAATTTAGTTCCTATTATTATTTGTTTTTTTTTTTATGTACCTATATTGTCAAAACTGTCTTTTTTGCACCTGGCTAGAATGTAGGAGTACTATGTGAGGGTGTCGGCTGAAAACCAGCGCTGCTGAGCGTCGCCCCCCGGGAATGGCACCAGCAGCTTATGCTGACGCCGACACCTATTGTCACAAACTTCTATTTTTATGTTTAATGTGTAGGACTTTATTGTTTAATTTGTTTTTTGTGGCAATAAATTGTTTTTTCTTTCTTTCTTTCTTTCTTTCCAAAAGGATTGGTATACTCAAAGTTGAGTTACCTATGTAAAAGATTCCTCTGCTCTGCCATAAATTGCCACGGTATAGTCGACCAAGTATGTGCTTTACCATTTATAAATAAGGTGGATTGTCACATGGACTTTTAAGTGAAAATAGCCTTTGATGTTTTCAGCCGTACAACTGTCATTGAACCTTAGGTAAAGGAATTTCTTGGTCGACTATACATTTTGACGGCATCAATATCGCAACCTGTTCTGACTAGTCAGCCAGCTAGTTAAGACAACTAAAACCTAGTATCTTTAGCATATAATTAATTCAGACGAACATGTCTCCGCTTGTCAGCAATGTCATTTCATTGACGGTGCATTCGCCTCTGATTTGATGTCATTAGCGTCCAAGCTACATTAGTGTCAGCACCATGTTAATTTGACACGCACCTGGGAATGTATTCTACGGACAGAATACATAATCAAGTTAACACTGTAGTGTAGATAATTTGTCAAAATTGTTAGTGTTCCGTATCCGAAGTATGACCTACTAATATCACAACGCTATCCGTTTGTCAGTCCATCTTTCCGTAACAGGGCTGCATCTCAAGAACACGCTTTGTGCTGCTACAACAACTAATAATAAAAACAAAAGAAAAACTTAAATTAAGACACTGCGTACATTTTACTTTGAATCAGGTCTCTGCTAAAATGGTGTAATATTTATAAGACCATTTCTAGCGTTTACTTTGACATACCTACAAATTTTTAAACTCATCAGAATTGTCGGAAAAAAGTGGGTGAGACCTGAAGGAATAGCGTCCACTGCTGAAGGTCTAAACTCAGCATTTAGTGACAATTACCTACCTGAAGAAAAAGAAGCAGAAGACTAATACAAATGCCGGGTAAACTTAAAGACCGCAGAGAAGCAAATTCAACGTCCCTTTAGTACTAAGGAATCGCAAAGTAGGGGTATTTTGACCCCATGGAAGGAAACTCCGTCCACACGATAATCGCATTTAGAAGGGTCCAATAAAAAATATAATTTAAAAGTAATACTGAAATCTGGACCGAGGTAATTCCAAATAGCCAGAGTCGCCCTTAAGGGCTAAAGTAACCTGACTTTACGGCATATGCGCAAACTTCTTTAACAAAATATTCTTTACCATTTTTTTGTAATCGTGTCGTCCTTCAGATTAATATTACGCGAATTGTATCCGGTTTGAACCGCTCTCGTGCCTGTACTTCGTGACCTTATCGTCTATTGGTCGTCCGCTCCGTTACGCCCACTAACTCTAACTTTTACGTCCAACTAAACCACAGATTACGCAATCGCAATTAAAGCGGCGCCATGCCATAGATAATCAAAGGGAATAATTTTGGTCCGCGATTATGTTGAGTGGAGCCTGTAGGAGAGGTGGCCCTCAGGAGGACGGAGGGCGCTCAAGAGCCGCGTTTAATTAATGGAACCCTCCACGGGCCCTCTACACGGATTTAATTGGAGGAAATTTGTTGCCGCCTTAAGTGTGTTGAGGCCTTGTAGTTATGGCCGCCAGAAGTTGGCGCGGATCCGGCCCGAAGGACCATCTCTTTGACGCAAAATGTACAGCCGGTGGAAACGAAACAATGAACTGTAGCCCAACAATGGCGGAGAATTTAATTCATTTTAAGTTGAACTGATTGAGTTCTGTGGGTTTGAGAAAGCGATCAAATTGAGTTTCGCTATAATATTCTTTTGAGACTTCTATTCGATTGAAGAATTCGCAAATTGGTATTTTCAAATACCTAAATTGAAGGGTCTATGGATTATTCAAATGGTTGTATAATTCAAGTAGCACCTGATGCCATTCAGTCTCCAAAAACGCTTAAATACTTGGCCGCTTATTACCTTACTTGACCGATGTAAATATTTGATGGCGCCAACGATCGTACTTGGACTTTATGTCTCAAGCTCTAGGGTTGTTCTCTAGCTAGGGCTGCGTTCACCCCAAAAAAAAACACTAACTCATAAAGGGCGTAAATAAAATACGACCTAAATAATTTGTTTCCCAACTCCGTATCGGCCACGGTCGCGATAAATTCATATTTCGCGGCTTAACTCGCTTCGGGGAGGGTTTAGCGCCATCCTGCGTTTTGAATAAAAATACTTAATAAATATATGATGCAAATATTGTTGTAATAATTTTCAATTTAATTTGGACTGGTTTTGGTATCGTACTGGCAAATAAATTCCATTTTAACAAAATTAGTAATCTAGATGCCCCACATTTTCGAACTAATCTGTGATTTCTCGTGTTACATAGGTGAGCGAGAAAAGAAAGCCAACCATGAGCTGTGTGTCTAACGGTAGTCCAAATTTAAAACAATCGATTTTGTTGCGTTTTGCTCTGACGGAATAACGAAGTGATCAAAGCTAATTAAAAAATAACAAACACAAAATTATTGTCATTTTCATCCGTTTGTCGAAGAAGGTCTTTGGCACGCCCTGCAGCCTAGCCTAGCCTAGCTAGCCTAGCTTATTCGTATCAGTTGCGCAAGTGATACCTATAAGGTATTTTTCGCGGAATTCTCACGGGAACGCGACACCTACACCTACCTATACCTACAGGCGGGTTTTTGATCTAGTATTGAAATAAAAGTTATTTCTTATGTTTAACTAGTTTATGTCTGAAATTTTGTCCAGCCCGCAGGAAACTGAAAAAAAAGTTCGGCTCCATGTACTATCGGTAGACTATCGCTATCGCAACAACACTGCCTCACACGCAAAAACACAGCAACTGCGTAACTTACCCAACCCCGTGAATCCACAGCCAAATCTCGCCGAACTACGAGTGACGCGTCAAATCCCCAGTTTTTCCCGCGGCCATGCGTCATGTACGACGTCAGTTTTTCCGCCGCCAGCTCGACCTGCGTCACGATTGACAGTGATCCAAACCGGTTTTTGCGAACTGCGATTTATCCTGTTTCTGTAGCTTAATTAACAGTTTTACAAGTTTATTTTACTTGGTAGGTATACAAGTTATGTTACAAGTTGGAACCGTAGTGATTGGGTATCAATGAGGGAGGCCTATCTCCAGCAGTGGAGGTCCTACGGGTGAAATGATGATGAGGACGATGTATTTAAGACCAAATTCTAGTCCTAGTTCTACTTTAGTACAGGCTTAGTGTTGTACTAAACAAGTTGATAGCTCGCAACTCCTAACCACGTAATTCATTAGCAGTTATTTTTACCGTCTTTTCTATTATCATTCCGGCATGATCAACTTGTAGCCTTTTGTCAGGATCTTTATTATTCCGTGCTGTCCGTCTGTCACTCGGTTTACTACCTATCAAAAGGTTTTATAGACCTTAAAACTTTGTGTCTCCAGCCCGTAAGCTATTAGGCGGATGAGGAAAAAAAAGATATTTCATACTATGTATGTAAATGAAGGACTTTTGTGCTGTATACGCGGTGTTTTTTTTTTTATTATTATTAGAGAGAGGCAAACGAGCAAGCCGGTCATCTGATGGAAAATGATGACCACCGCCCATAAATATCAACAACTCCAAGAGAGTCACTAATCCGTTGCCGGCATTTAAAGGAAGTGTAAACCCTTTCCTTGAAAGCCCCGATGTCATAGTTGTCTGGAAACACTGCTGCCGGAAGCTGGTTCCACAGTTTCACCGTACGTGGCAGGAAGTGCCGAAGAAAACGTACAGAGTGGTAGACAGTCATTCATCGAGATGGTGACGATGGAACTTAGACTTTCGGGGGAAGTGCGATGGTGGAATTTAGCAGCAGGCAGCAAATTAAATAATTCTTCGGAGTACCGTGGTAGATCCTATAGGACACACAAAGAGAACCTACGTCCCTTCGCATGGACAAGGAATCCAAGCGATCGGCAATCAATGACTGATCACTGACAAGTCGAGCTGCTCTACGTTGAATGCGGTCAAATGGAAGGAGAAGGTGTTTTAAGTTGCCAAGTTTATCAGAACATCCCTGTAAAGTTTCACCGGAATTTTTAATTGAAGTCGACGAATGTTTTCATACATTGGTCAATGTCCATAGTGTACCGCGTCAAAGCTTGACAACATTTTCTTTTACTCTTTTAACGTGTCCTTTTAGATTATTTAAAGTATACATATTATAATTATTTAATCAAAAATGTCAATGGAAAATTAACTAACTAAATGTTTGGCCAAACTTGCCCAACCTTTCCCTGAAATAAAATACAATACAATTACTCTTTATTATTCTATTTATTATTGTGGTGTATAATACACCACAAAAAAAACAATACAGAAACACAAATAGAAAAAATATAAAGAAAGAAAGAAAGAAAATACATTTATTTACAACAACACAAGACACATAAATATTTTTACAAAAAGGACAATACAAAGGCTAAAAATAGAGTGTGTCATTGCGGTTGCAAATTGGACACTGGCTCAGCATAATGCTGAGGCGTTTATAACACCCCCGCGCTGATTTTCAGCCAGTACCGTCGGTAATACCCGGAACGCCACACAGATAGATAAAATGTACACTTATAAATATAAGCGATAAACTACATAAACTACATGCGTAAATGGATAATTTGTAGATCATAAAAACGAATAATTTTAACAAAATTACTTAATCATAAATACTATACTATAATATAACTCACTTCCCAAGTATACAACTCTGCGCGGATTAAAACAAGAAGTGAAATAACCGAGACAAATAAAAATCAAAGAAGTTTTGTGAAATAGTGCTGGAAAGGAAAGGAATTAAGTTTTCTGAAATGACAACAAATAGCCTTTAAGCTTTCGCCCAAAGGTGTACCTGCTAGTCACTCCTAGGATGGGAGGGGGAATGTCATTCCAGCACTTAGACGCGGCAAACCTGAAACTGCCTCGAAACGCCACCGTCCGGTGCGGCGGAACAATAGCCTTAAATCTGCGCACACTTTTCGACCATGTGATTTTTTCAAAAAGGTACGAAGGCGTCTTGTGCCGCGCTACACCGAACAAAAGGGTTGCAAGATGCAAGTGCCTGCGATTGTGCATCTTAAGCAAATCAGCAGCGTTCAAGTACGGAGTGACATGGGACCGAGGAGGGATTCTGAAGCAAAAACGAGCACATGCGTTTTGTACTCGCTGGAGCAATCTCTTAGAACGACCAAGTATGCAACCATCATAGTTTAATCTAGACAATACGAGTGATTCACACAGTCGGACACGCAAATTCACACTGAGGTAATCACGAATATTGTAAAGAATCCGAAGGCGATAGAAGCAGCTGCTAACTAACTGAGTTATATGGCTCTCGAAGCGTAGCGTACAGAGAAAGCCATAGGTGAAATGGTCCAGATTATATTTTATTAACACAATGCACTAGGCGGCGCTAAAGTCATTTTTATTTTATAATAATTATACGAAATTGTGACACTGAGTATTTTTTTTACAAAGGAAGGATCACTTAAAAAAAATTTGGAGTTCAAATCTAGCTTTTTAGCCAATTTACACTTCTTCCATGCACTGATCAAATTTGTATGTATTCAAAAAACCTAAGTAAATGAGTTAGCATCAACGCTGGAATCAAAACTGAAACAGAGCACGAAACCGCTGCGGTTAGAAAAGGAGCGCACGATTTAACACAGCACATATATTAAAACAGTGTTCATTACGCATTGAGCGGGCAATAACGGACCAAATTAAGTCCTCCCGCGCCTAATGGGAGTAATGAAGACGGATAGCCGCTTTTCGTTCGGCGATAATGCGAATTAGTTTGTGTTAGCTGCGGGATACCTTGTAAATGCAACTTTGGTCACATCCACACTTAATATTATAAATGCTAAAATGTGTCTGTCTGTCTAATCTATCTCTATACATTACAAAAAAATAGACATCCCCAATTGAACCAAGGAGTTAAGCTGTATAGAGATAGGCTGTGTGGACATAATAATAAACTATTGTCGTTTACCGTGTTTTTTTTTCTTAAGATTTTTTTAACTTTTCTGTTTTAAGTTTACGTATAAGAAAGTATTGTAAATGATTTAGTAATGTTTCACTACCATTATGAAATCTGTAATATGACTAATTAAGAAAATTTACTACTACAGTACTTTCCAGACATCTTTGATGCAATGTCGTAGCTCTGCCCGTGACAATTTTATATATAAAGGCTTTTAAAAAAGTTTAAAATTGTATCTGCTATATATTTCGCTACTTCTTCTTCCCATTCCTCTCCTATCGGAGGTTGGACAACATCATGGCGATTCTGATCTTGGAGGCTGCTGCCCTAAACAAGGAAGTAGTACTGCAGTTAAACCAGTCACGCAAATATTTCGCATTAAGAAAAAAACTCAATAATTATATCATACATGCCGTAATGCTGGCTGAATGCGTATGTGTTCCATCGACAGTCAATGCCTTTGTTTTTTTTTAATTCATTTCTTTCTACCCTTGGGAAGAAAGCATAGTTTTGCTCCCGTATGTCGGATAATGATTTGCCTCACTTTGCGAGTATGAGAGATGAAATAGCTGTTGCCCGCGACTCTGTCCGCGAAGAATAGGGGAATAAAAACTTATTTTCAGACCTATCGAATACGGAGAAAAAAGTTTCATAAAAATCGGTCAAGCCATTTCGGAGTAGTTCGGTAACAAACACCGTGACACGAGATTTTTATATATTAGAAGATATTCGATACCTACACAGGAATAAAAATATCTTTGATATCGCATGTGGCGCCGTTGCTGCAACAAGTGCTCGAGGCTTAGTTTGAAGCTGGCCACATCGGTCGTACCTATAAATTTTACGGTTTGCTACACTGTGTTTCAGTTTTAACAGAACCATTGCCAGTATTCCCAAAAATACAACGCAGGAATAGCGCTATCGGTATTGAATAAAAATCAGTTAAGAATAAGTTTTTCTAGGCAATGGGCTTTCCATTTCTCTTTCCACAGTTTATCATCACTTTTGTTAGTAATATTTACTAAGAGTACACTTGGTTTGAAATTAAATTAAATGAAATGAATTTGATGAAGTACCTCTCAAGGAAATTATTTAAAGATTTATAAAACTACATAAACGCGTTTGCGTTTCCACATTTTAACCGTCGCAAATACAGTTAAGTATTGCTGCTCAGTTGCCCTCAGTCTAATGCTGGCTAATCAGGGAGTGGTGTAAATTTTAGGCAATTGCTGGATTCGACTGCCAAATTTATCTGGCCAAATCTAGAGACTACCTCTAAAGGCATGATTTTATGCTACAACTAAGAGTTATCGTTGGATCCTTTTGTCTAATCCTGTATATAGGTCACGGGTCTCCGTGAGTAGCCAGAATAAAATTAGGATGTCTTAGAACCGGTGGCTAAAAAGCGCTAAACGACGTCACTAAAACTATCTATGTGGGAACGAACTGGTGCGGTTTGCTAAAGAAAACTAGATTGAGATGCCAAAGACTTTCTAGGACGCCATCTTTATCTTATTTCCACAGACAGCGTTTGAATGTCATCATTTGCTACTTCATTGCGACTTGCTAAATGGCAACACTTTCTTTGAGAAAATCCTAGTTTTAGATGTCATTTTGTACGTCGCTGACAACTATTTTCTATGCGCTCGCCCCAACTTTCCAATCTTGCAAACTATTTCCCGCAAAACTGCGATTAAAAATTGAATGCTGCAAACACTTAGCCATCTTGTTAGTAGTGGCTTAAGAGCAAGTTAAAGAACTCTACAAACAACTGTGCAGCCGGATATTAACCGGGCATTATGCAAACCCGGCCTTATAATATATTTCACGGAGCAAAGGGATTACCACGGCCCTCAAGACGGATAAATTTCCTCTCCTCATTGTACTTTATTGCGTTTTTTTAAAGCGAGGGCTTATACTTGAAATTATTTCTTTGGCTTCGGGTAAATATCAAAAGGCGGGGTTTACGGCCAAGCGTTTGGTCTAGTTTAATTTGTATTAACGGCTTCTGGTGAAGGTCAATTATTCCAGAAGATTGTCGGCCCTTGTACATTATTGAGACTTGTTATTTCTGGTTGGGTTTTTACTTATAGTTAAGATATACAGAAAAGCAGCTACTGCATCATTATGAGTATGTAAAACCTTCTTTAAAATCACATAATGAGAAAGAGGAAAGAGATTTAGGAGTCAGTCTAAAACCTTACCACGTGTCGCCTGGGGCAAAGCGGGGTTAAAAGTTGCTAAAATATATTTCACGTTAAACAGACAACCTTTGACGAATAAAAAAATACGTTTAACGCTACTTAGGCACGCTGTACTGAATTATACTAGGTACCAAAATCTTTATTTATTTGCAAATCCAAGTGACCTCTAAACGTGGGCGTAGAAACATTCATTTCGATGCTTAGTTTTTATTTATAATCGAACGAGATAAGATACCCACTTAGACCACCCTATATCAATGAATGGCTGAAATATTTTGGGGTCAATTAGTGACACCTTGTAGATGAACTAGTTACCGATAAAGCTCAGCAAATTGGACACCTTAAGTGGCAGTGGGCGGGGCACATTGCTTGTAGAACTGATGACCGTTGAAGCTGTTAGCTCTGGAATGGCAACAGCGTAATGGAAGGCGGGATGTAGATAGGCCTCCTGCAAGATAGATGGCGATCTGGTAAAGATTGAGGGAATCCATTATCGTCGTGGTCCTTGGGGAAGGTCTATGATCTAGCAAAAACATTTTGTGAAAACATGCCAAGTTTAGATAGAGATTGAAGTAACGTGAGATGAAATGTGATATGATGAACCTGTTATCATCATCATCATTTCAGTCGAAAGACGTCTACTGTTGAACATTAGGCCTCCCCCAAGGTGCGCCAAACCGATCGGTCCTGCGCCATCTGTATCCAACGCATTCCCGCAACCTTAGCTAGGTCGTAGCTCCAACTTGTTAGAGGGCTACCTACACCACCTTCACTCGAAGTTGTTGACGACTATATCTACCTGGGACATACAGTCAGTTTAGGTAGGTCCAACTTCGAGAAAGAGGTCAAATGACGAATCTGCCTCGGCTGGGCAGCGTTCGGGAAGCTCTGCAATATCTTATCATTATCATCCAATATACCGCAGTGCCTCAAGTCAAAAATCTTTGACCAATGTGTGTTGCCGGTGATGACTTGAGGCACTGACACGTGACCGTTAACGATGGGCCTCATAAAAAAGCTCATTTGTGATTTAATTTAGACAAAGTTCACATCCTAAATTTTATTGGACTAATTTTAATAATTGAGTTAGTGCATACTGTCTAGTTTAGATATGTGAGCCACTTGCGAGCGCATGATCGACATTAACGGAGTTGAAGCTGTTGCCATGGTGGAAACCGACCGGATCGGATCATCATCACTGTCTAGTATTAACTGAGCTAGACACTTCTTATTTAGTATCAGGTTTAAAATTTTACCTTGCAGATAACGACTGCCGAATTCTATGCCTTCAAAGTCGTCTATCGTCGGTGACACTGCAATACCGCGTAACTAGCATTTTCCATAAGGCTCAACTTGAAATGAAATAACAGGGAAAATAACATAAAATAGACCTTATGGGTAAAGCTAGTTACGCGGTATAAAGTATCACGACGCTATAATAAATTAGAATATAGAACCGTCCGTTCCAGCTTCTACTAGTTATTTCCATTAGCCGCATTAACTGACCCTAAATTTGACTAGAACCCGGCCTTACAAGCCAGCCACCTGATTTTAAAGACCGTGGTCCAATAATCCAAAATCAATGGACATTCCATTTGCATTATACAACGGCTTAATCCCGGGAAGTGAAAAGCCCGCCTGGCGGGCTGCCAGCCGGGACTCAATTAGGGAAATAATAACCGGGACACGTGGCTTGTATCGATTTTCATGTTATCAGCTTCTATTACTAGCAGATTATTGTTATTGGTTCATAGTTTTTACATCCTACATCATTATCATCATTTATGCGGAGAGACGTCTACTGTAACATGAACA
Source organism: Archips crataeganus (assembly GCA_947859365.1). Classification (NCBI taxonomy): domain Eukaryota; kingdom Metazoa; phylum Arthropoda; class Insecta; order Lepidoptera; family Tortricidae; genus Archips; species Archips crataeganus. The sequence goes on along the minus strand of OX402051.1, from coordinate 22,099,397 downwards.
TGGTAAACTTCTATAGTGCGCAACTGGCCGCGAACAGAAAAACAAAATTCTAAATTATTGATTTGCTTTTGTTTTTTCCTGTGATTGGTCCCGTTCGTCCAAGATTTTTTGAAATTTAATTTATTTTCTATAATAAATGCAGGTTATTTAAGTTCTCAGTAAATATACAATGTAGCGACTACTAGCGCCATCTAGTCGTCACATAAGGAACTAATTGCTACAATCCTACATCACGCTATCGAAGTTTCTCAACTCGGCTGCATAAATACAACTTCCAACTTTCATCCATTGGACTTCGGTCCCCAGGCATAATATCTGCCTGGAGAGAGATCTCTCTATTGCAACTACCCCCAAAACTGTTTTACCAAGCTACTTGTATTATTCAGGGCTACCGCTATTGCAGCCCTTCCTTTTCTCATCAAAGAGCGCAGTGCTGACTAAAACAATTTGTAAATAAATATTTTCTATTGTATTATGTATTTTTTTAAAACTACGTTCTCATATTTCTCCGACCGGTTATCGTGTTACATTGGCGTGCAACGTGTGGTACGAACCCACGACCCTGAGAATAAGATTATCATGCTCTACTGACTGCTAGCTGGACTGAACATAGGCATCCCCCAAGGTTCACCAAACAGATCGGTCATGGACCTTCTGCATCCAACGCGTTCCCGCAACCTTAACCAAGTTGTCGCGTCATCTTGTTGGAGGCTTACCTATACTGCGCCTTCCGGTCCGTGGACGCCACTCGAGAACCTTTTGGCCCCGTCAGCCATCAGTTCTACGAGGAATGGGCCCTGCTCACTACCCATAGTGTCTTTGAGTCTTTTTTCTTTTGAGAAATTTAAAATGACAAAAAAGTCTTCGAATATTCAAAAATGTTAATAAAATCAAGCTCCATCGTTAACAATACTGAATGTAGATGGCGGCTAGATAACGACTGTCACTAATTGCTCCTGGCTCACCGCCAGGCACCTGCACTATGATTCCAAATAAATTCTTATTAGATTCGAGACAGTGTTTTTGTTATTGCTAAGATTACTATCATCATCATCATCATCTCAGACGAAAGACGTCCACTGCTGAACATAGGCCTCCCCCAAGGCTCGCCAAATAGATCAGTCCTGCGCCATCCACATCCAACGCGTTTTGTAATAAATACGATTTGTAGAGACGGCCGGATAGCCTAGTTGTCAGAGAACCTGACTACGAAGCTTGAAGTCCCGGGTTCGATTCCCGGTCGGGGCAGATATTTGTGTGAAAAATACGAATGTTTGTGCTCGAGTCTTGGATGTTTAATATGTATTTAAGTATGTATTTATCTATATAAGTATGTTTATCCGTTGTCTAGTACCCATAGTACAAGCTTTGCTTAGTTTTGGACTAGGTCAATTGGTGTGAATTGTCCCGTGATATTTATTTATTTTATTTATTTTAAATGCAAAAGTTTGTGAGTGTGTACACACAACAAACATTAACTAACATGTCGAGTTAAACTCGTTTTAAGACGCGAGTGATTCGTATAATTTCACTATGAGTTTGTACGCCCAAGGAAACGCCTAAATCACGTACCAGGGTGAACCCATTTCATAGCAAATATCTGGTTGACATTCCATACATCTGCCGAAGAAATTATCGTGAAATTGGTTGAGAAAAGGTTCCACCCTGGTACTCGATTTAGGTTTCTTGACTGTATGTGGGTGTGTTTACCATTCGGCCCATTTTGACAATATTTGGTTTTGTCAATGATCTTTTTAATAAGAGAAAATATAAAAATATTTCCTCTACGGTAACAATATTTTACACAAAGTGATAGCACCCAGCTGAACCACTATACAAGTTAACGAGGACAATACCTGCAACACAAAGTTTACATTACGCGCTTTACGGCCATTCTTAACTCTTGATGGCCATCGTAAAGATTACGATGACAACTTACTGCTTGCACCACAGCCTATCGCAGCAGGATCACTTTACTGGGCGATTATGGATAAAATAAATATAATTCACCCTACAGAAAAAAAAAACTTTTGAATGGCATCTTTAGGATACACAGGTACCGGTACAGGTACTGACCTTGTGAAAATAAATCTCTTTATAAATGTAATTATTCATATTAACGACATAAGACGAATTGTTTGTATTTTTAACTTTTTTCTTTATGTTTTTTTATTTCATGTTACAATTTATTTAAAATCAATAGCAATTGTCCTCTTTGACACCTGATAGTAAGCGCAGTCGTAACGTACAAAAAAAATACAATATTGTTACAAAAAATATATCAATAGGGCACTTTAGTATGTTTGTCACACATTTATAACTGCCATTTCAAAGTTTACTTAATATTATAAATACACTCATAGAGAAAAATGCGGATGCGGATGCGGGTTTGGCAGCCACCGTGACGTGTGGCTCTGGGAAGAAGGGCTACGGATTAGCCCGAAACATTTCGAGCTAAACTCGATCATAAACTTGAGTTATCCGTATTTTTCAGTATCAACGGCTAGTTATTTTATATTTTAGTATGAAGTGAAGCAGCCGCGCGTAACTGTGTCCCCGGTTTTATCCGGCAGTTGGTCTTAATGCGCCTATAAGTGGAATCATTCCGGGCCTCTCTACCGTGTCTGTTAATATTTTATAGGCCATGACGTTGTCGAAATGAATGGCGGATTTATGTGGCTCTTGCGGGATAAAAAAACTTAAATAAAACCATGTTTTAAAAAGTTTTTGCTATAAAATGTATTTTTAACACGAGCTTTTTTACCATCATCATCATCATCATCATCCCAGCTTATAAACGTCCCACTGCAGGGCACAGGTATCCTCTCAGAATGAGAGGGCTTGGGCCGTAGTACCCACGCGGGGCCAGTGCGTATTGGGAACTTCACATACACCATTGAATTTCTTCTCAGGATATGCAGGTTTCCTCACGATGTTTTCCTTCACCGTAAAGCTCATGGTAAATTACAAATGTAATTTCGCACATAAATTACGAAAAACTCAGAGGTGCGAGTTTGGACTATTTTTACTATCGGTTATTGATTATTATTATCACCTGATTATAATAAATGGGCCATTCTACTTTTCGTTGACCAGTAATTTTTTGTACTGTGCTCTTCAAATATTTTTTTTACAAAAACGGTAAAGTGCTCGGTTTAAATCATTTATGATTTAAATAGGCACATAATTAAGCTTACATTTAAAATTATCACTACCTACGTATAAAAAGTGATCATTATTATCTATAAAGTACATGCATGTCCCTGCCATTTGTATGGAAATTGATGTATTTTCCGCTGAGTTACCAATTTTTTCCACAAAATTTCTTTGAATTTAAAGTTTTATTGCTTTAAAACATTAAATTTAGGTGTTTCAGTTTGTATATAAGTTATTTACACTTGAAAAAAATCACCAGGTATGCCTTATATTTCACAAAAGATTAATGGTTACTTAAAAGTAGAATGGCCCAAATAATACCACAGCTGGCTTATGGTCTAACGTTTCTGACGCTTGCCTTTGCAATCACTATTTCTTTCTGTCAAACGGTATGAAAGGATGACAGAAAGAGACGGTGAAAGCGAAGCCAAGCGACAGAAGCGTTAGACAATACGTCCTCTGGTCTACGAGAGAGCATAGATTTAAAGTCAAAATTTAAATATTTTTATTCAATTTGTTTTGTAATAAAGCACTTATGAATATCGAAGAATTTTTCCAGTTCTGAAAAACCCTGTTAACAGGAATTCGCTAAGAAACTCAACTAGGTACCTATATTTTTTTCAAACAGACCTACAATTTTATTCATTCTTACTCCTACATCTAAAATATTTAACACAAATATTTTTTTAACACAATAGATTAACTATTTGAAACTGGGGATCGCCAATGCGGATCGGAATGTCCATGATTTTGAGGGGAAACCTTCCATTAAAACTTAAGCGAAAACTTGTGAAACTAACTAATAATGTGAAACTAATTGGGTACGCTGACGACCTTGCAATACTGGGGCAGTGTGAGAGGGAAGTGATAGATATGGCGGGTGTACTGGAGGAGGAAGGGAAACAGGTGGGTCTCAGAATCAGTCGAGAGAAGACTGAATACCTCTATATGAAGAGATACAAGGACTGCAGGGCTAAGAGGAAAGACCTTGTTGTAAAAGGTGAAACATATAGAGGTGTCAGTAAGTTTAAGTATCTCGGGTGTACGGTCACCGACACTAACCAAAGGGAGGACGAAATCGACATCCGTATAGTCAATGCGCTAAGATGTACAGCAGCCCTCCACAAAGTACTGGTGTCCAAGTTGATAAGCAAGACTACAAAAATCCGCGTTTACAATACAGTCATTAGGCCGATTCTTTTGTACGGGTGTGAAACTTGGACTCTAACGTTGAAGGAGGAAAACAAACTCTTGGTTGCGGAACGTAAGATTTTGCGAAAGATTCTGGGTCCAACAAGGGACGATGACGGAAATTGGAGGCAAAGGTTCAACTGGGAAATAGAGGAGCTAGTGTCTGAGCCGAATATCATCGGGGAAATAAAAGCTGCCCGACTTCGATGGCTGGGGCATGTGGAAAGAATGGGAGAGGATCGAGCTGCCAAAAGTGTGTATCTTGGGCGACCATCCGGACGGCGTCCGGTGGGTCGACCAAGATACCGCTGGAAAGATGAAGTGGCTAAGGATCTGAAAGAGCTGGACGTGTCCGATTGGTCAGACTTGGCACAGAGCAGGAACGAATGGCGCACTTTGATGTCGGAGGCCAAGATCCACTTCGGGTCGTTGAGCCAGCGAAAGTGAGTAAGTAGGCAAACTTGTCGATATGTCGTGTAGGTATCCTGCCTGTCTTAACCTACGGTACGCAAACAATATGGTCTCTCGACGAAAATCAAATCTCTAAGCTTCCGGTACTGCAAAGAGCGATAGAGCGCAGCATATTAGGTGTGAAAAGGATAGATAGAATCCGAATCACCACTGTGCGTACAAAATTACGCATAAGCTACGTTGGAAAAACACTGCTAAACTAAAATGAGACTGGGCTGGATACGTCTGTTGCATGCTCCTATTGAAGTAGAAAACTGCTGCACACATCTGCACAGCATTTCAGTGGTACGTGTAAAATTGTCCATCCGCACTGGGCACACTTGGAAACTGCGGCCCAAGGGACGAAGAGACCTGTAGGGTAAACGTTATAAATAAGTGATCACTTTTCTACCTTTGTCGTCATGTTAGAAAAACTTTTTAACAAAAAATTAAACCGCCGAAAAAACTGAAAAGCAAAAAATAATACCTTTTTTGTTTGACCTTAATCTAGGTACCAATTTGAAGTCGGTGCCTCAGCGCTTAGCCAGGAGGAGTGGACCTATAATCGTCTACCTGATTGGCTTCTATCACTCCTCCTGGCTCGTGCTGAGGCACCGACTTCAAACTGGTACCTAGATTAAGGTCAAACAAAAAAGGTATTATTTTTTGCTTTTCAGTTTTTTCGGCGGTTTAATTTTTTGTTAAAAAGTTTTTATTTTATACTTTTTTCCATCATTGGGGTAATTTTTTTCCAAATTTATAATACCAACTTCAAGGTACCCTATCTATCCAATAAAAAAGAATTATGAAAATCAGACTACTCTGTAAAAAGTTAGTCAATCATCCCCTGTTTTCCTACCCTTAGGGTAGGAATATTATTTTCAAATTTAAATGGAACCACCCTTGGGGTATACGCTTTCCAATAAAAAAAGAATCATCAAAATCCAACTATTCTGTAATAAGTTATGCGTGGTCATATAGTGCAATCAGTAACTGAACAATCAATCATCCCCTGTTTTTCTACCCTTAGGGTAGGAATATTGTTTCTAAATTTAAATAGGACCACCCTCGGGGAATACGCTTTCCAATAAAAAAAGAATCATCAAAATCGGACTACTCTGTAAAAAGTTATGCGTGATCATACATAAAAAAAATATATATATACACGTCGAATTGAGAACCTCCTCCTTTTGTTTTCGTCGGTTGAAAAGTCATACGAAATTATGTTACGACTAAAAGCGACAAGGTACAAAAGTGGTCACTTATTTTTGACGTCGACTGTACCTAGCAGTGGAACGTATATAGGCCGAGATGAAATGAAACTAAATTATAATGTTGCCATCAATACCCGAAATTCGATGATGGTTTTTCAATCACCCTTTACATCGATGACCAAATAAATCCAATGGAAACAAATAACAGGATGGATCCGCGTTGTTAATTTACCCATTGACCGGAAACGTGGCCGGCGCTGACCGGCAACCGGACAACGCCCGAGTCAAATGAGTTATGAAAAGCAAAACCCTTTCCACTCACACGCCTATTCGGTAAAATCTTATCAGTTTTTCAACTTCCCCACACTCCCTGTCTAGCTCACACGCGCTCTCAAAACAAGGACGGCCACATCGATTTTCGAAGAAGAATTGATTCGGCAATCCGAATAGCACGTTTCAGCGTTACAGGAAATGAATTCGAGAACTTTCGATGGCTATTTACAGGGGGCGGCGCGCTCCCAAATTACCTTTTCGTATTTGGATTTGGAATCCATATTTAGTTCTGGGAGGGTTTGCATTGTTTTCAAATGTTTGCATTGAGTAAACATGAAAAAGTTCGGTCGATTTTATATGGAAAACTATTCGAAGCACAATGACCTCCCATATTCATTATTCTGCGGTATGGGTCGGCGTGTTACGGTATCATTTGATAAATTTTAAGATCTCAAGAGATGTATAGGCCAATTTTTATTTTGGTGTGATTTCTCCTCAGAGTCACGAGCTCTTTCGACTCTACTAGGAGAAAAAAGTGTCCTAAAATGTCCATTCACTTGTCGTATCTTCCATCTAGTTAGGGTCATATGATAATGATGAAAAATTGTACCTCAGCGGAAAACAAACTTAGGACACTTTTGATTGGATCGATAAGCTCATGATTCTGAGCAGAAATCACAAAAAAAAATCCAAATTAAAACAAGTTAGTCTAAAAATACAACAAAATAAAAATTGACACGTTTTTATCAGCGTCTAAGTTTTCAAGTAGTCCTCGTCTGAATGTATTTTAATATCATCAACATCACAGCAGACGTAAATATTCTCGCGTTTGATCTCCATAACCCTCCTACGTAAAGTTTTACTTAATGTACCTCTATGGTAAACAACACACAAAATCCCAGACTTTTGAAAAATGTCTTTAAACAGAACTCATTTGCTAAATGCTCCTTAATTTCATGCGATACGCTCACAAACAGATTGTGTTAATTAATGTAATTAGAAAGTATTCAGGCAAACAGCAGAGCTCCGTCTGGGCACTAATGGGATAGACACGTCGCGCTTACAACATGGTTCTAGGTGCGAGATTAAATCGCAATTCATACGTACCTACGTAAAAGTGTACCAAGATCTATGGTGCTTAAGTTACTTGTTACCAATTGAGTGAACCTTTAAAATTAAGCTTTTATTTTAAGCTTTGATATTATTTCACGACCTAAGTAGCTTGGTTTACCATAAAAGATAAAGGTTTCCTGTTGAAATTTTCGATTCAAAATGTATACGGAAAAAAATTTTGTCAAACGGATTAAAAAAATGTTAAAAAATATTAACAAGGGGTGTAATAAACGCAGATTTTTCAAAAAAAATAAAAATCAGAATTCTTTATTCACATAAAGTATGGTACAATAGGTGATAAATTAGCAATTCCAGTGCAGAAACATATCGCATTTTGCATTCTCATTTTGTTTCGCATATAACTATTACTAGACAACTATTAGGCCTAGTAGTCGGTAGTAGTAGGGTTGGTACCTACCTACGTTTAGGCAATTGTTGATTCGTATTTCGTGTAAATTTTAATGACTTGATGTCATTAAAATGCGTTTCTAGATCGCCACATAATATTATGTTATTTCTAATTCACAACCATTGTTGAGAAAATTCATGTGTTGTGTCTTTGATAATGCAATCTGCAACAAACAAGGAATAATGCTCTTCCAAAGACTGACCCTGTTTTAAGCCAAGTTACATGCCAAGTCACGGCCGACGGCCCGTAAACTCCAAAAAACAATGGCACAAACAAGAAACGAGTTTAAACGAAACGTCGGCATTATGATTACGACAAGAAAATCCATTATTTTGTTGCGTTTGAAACGTAACCCGTCATTGTGGACTTAGTGAACAAAAGGAAACAATTTGAGGCCCGCTACCAGTACAAATTGAATGCTAACTCAGAAATTAATTTGGAACTCATTTGAATGCTTTAATTATTTTGCCGAGTGAATTTGGCGAAAGTTGGTTTTGCCTTCAGATAATTTTGTGAGTGTAGTGCAAACTCGTCATGGACGGGCGAAGTTGGAGGCCGCCCTTTAATCTTACTCGACTTCTTGCGGTTGATTCCGTAAACATTTGTCCTGTGGTTTAATGAGAGCCTCTTAAGGATGACAGCTGTGACGCAAAGCAGACTGATAATGTGTCTATGTAGGTCGTGTTGGGACAAGTGATTAGCGTTGACTGGACTGATGATTCCATCACAACTTTAGGGCGCAAGGTTGATTTTAATTGGTTGCTAACTGGTTTTCTGTGCGGGATCGCATTAGAAATGATGAAATCTGCGCATGAACTAAAGTCACGGACATAGCTTGAAGAATCGCCAGACTTAAGTGGCAGTAGGCAGGGCACATCGCTCGTAGAATTGATGCCCGGGGCCGAAAGCTTCACGAGTGGCGTCCGCGGACCGGAAGACGCAGTGTAGGTAGGACGACCTGCTTAAGGTTGTGGGAACGCGTTGGATGCGGATGGCGCAGGACCGATCTGTTTGGCGAGCCTTGGGGGAGGCCTATGTTCAACAGTGGATGTCTTTCGGCTGAAATGATGATGATGATGTGAATGATGGTTTTTTATAACGGTGCAAGGTGTCCCTGGGGGATCTATTAATCACGTGAGATTAAACCCCTTTAATGGGGGTTAGGAAAAAATCACAAAATATCATAAAGGGTGGAAAGTGTACTTAGTTTCTATAAGTGTAGAGCTTAGAGTATGGGTATGTATTACAATACCGAAGTACGAAAGACCGAATGTATTAAAACATCGAATGGGTCAAAAGACCGACACGATTTTTTTCTGAAACCGTTAACTTTTTAAGAATGTTATAAAACAAACCTAACTTAACCTAATGGGTTCTGTATGATGCCGTTTTAATAAATTCTGAGAAGTTTACGGTTACAGAAAAAAATTGTGTCGGTCTTTTGACCCATTCGATATTTTAATACATTCGGTATTTCGTACTTCGGTATTGTAATACATACCCTAGAGTATACATAAGCAAGCTATAGAGCGCGCGCATCGCTCTTCGCCCATTGTGTATAACGTAAGCAGATGTTCTGTAGGTGCTGACACGTGGTCGGTGCGCTGACTAGTGATGTGCAATGATTAACGTCTTTACGTCAATAAAAACTTAGACCATAATTACTTAAAAATCGATAAATCACGGAGAGACGATCAGCGCGTGGAACTGTGCGTGACTAGTGACGTCGCTCTTGAAATTTTGAGACTGTTCATACTTGTGCTTACAGTTCATACTAGGTAACGCGCGCTCTGTAGCTTGCTTATATATATACTCTAAGGTGTAGAGCTTGTCATTTTCTAGTACAGTTGCCATCATGAATATTCGTATAGCAATGCTTAGGAACTCAGTGAAAACGTTTATGTCTTTTATTAAAAAAATGATAACGTTTGACTTGATTAAGAAAAGGCTGTAATAATTTTAAAATCATTATTTTTTGTAAAAAAAATCTCAAAAAAGCTTTACCCATAGCTTCATTTTACGTAATAAAAGTGTCCTACTGTCCTGATTGGCTCTGACACGAGCTATTTCCTAGCTAGCCGTCAGCACGTGAGTTATAAAAGGTTGCATAGCGATACAACGACTCGCGTCCTCTTGTGCTAACCGTCTGGATCTAGGCGAGATCATAGAAAGCCTGGGACAGCCCGGGGCGGACAATCTCCGTGTTGACTTTGCGAGGTACGCTACTCAAAGGTACTATCCTGTTGAACACATACCGAGCTCTGTGAAGCGTAGGTAGAGTATAGTCAGTGGGCATTTGTCGATAGCTTAATTTAATTGCAGTGTTGGATTCTGGACCAACGAAGGATTTTTTTTTAAATTAAATGAACTGAAACAGTTATTACTTTGCTCACCCGCGACCCTTTGTTCTGTAACGAAAATAGTTGCTTACTTGGGAAGAAATATGTATTTTCGAATTTCAGAGTAGCCTTTCAGCTGTCTATAAATAATATCAAATTTCATCGAAACGTGCAGTCACTCCGAAGCGCGAAAGAGTAACAAAACGTACGCACGTATTAACAATTATTTTCATTTAATATTAATAGGATATTAACCGTGTATCATACACTGAAACTGTTATATTACGTGTGTACTAAATACCGCACGAACGTCTGGACCATGCAATGAATAGAAAATACCTTCACCGTTCCTGGCGATCGCACGTAGTCAAGACTAGACCTAGAGAATGGGTGCAGCGGAGCGAGTGACGCTGGCGCAGCGCCAGAGGATATGAGTCTGCAGCTTCTGTAATGATGTTAGAGATGTTGCAGTATTATCAGTTTAGTGAGGTGAAAATCCATCAGAGCGACCAAAACACAATTAAGGTTGAGTGAGAGCGAATCTGCGAGCTGTCACAAAAATAATCTATAATTTTTCAGCCAAGTGCGCCAAAGTTCGCATAGAATTTCAAGTCGGATTATTAGAAGTCCGAGTGAAAATAAACGGATCACTCACGTCTTAAAAGGAGTTTAACTCGACATGTTCGGGCTAATCCGTAGCCCTTCCTCTCGGAGTCGCACGTCACGGCAGCTGCCAAACGTGCACACACCGAGAGGAAGGGCTTCGGATTAGCCCGAAACATGTCGAATTAAACTCGTTTTAAGACGTGAGTGATCCGTTTATTTTCACTATGAGTGAGTCTCACGGTAGTTTCATGTCCGAGTTTTTTTTTTAATCTAATTTTATTCCATAACAATCCCTCATAAAATTCCTGTTACTAAAAATGGCAACTCCGAATCATTCAAATCGATACCGTGAGTTCGTACATTTATTTTGTACCTACTATTTTAAGCTTTTATTTAACTTGCAATGTATGTATGTACGGGTCAAATCTTGGAAGTCGAATTTGACCCACTTCCAGTGGTCGGATTCACTTGAGATGAGATTTATGTAAGTTGGATGCAAGTACAGTCAACAAAAAGTACAGTCAGCGAAAAAACTTCCATTGAAAATTATTTTTTTAACAAAAACTTTTTTTTTCATGAAACTTCTGCACAGGCGCATCGAAGTTCGAGCCGTGACTAAGTAGCAGTACGATACCGAACAGAAACAATGACAACCATAAAGTACGTTCAAGTAGAACTCCGATCCAACAGACACAAATGCCCACTAAGAAGTAAGTTAGGTTAGAACTACGATCCCAACAGAAACTGGTAGCCACCAAAGAGTAGTTTAGGTTACAATAATAACTGCAATCCTAATAGAAACGATTGGCCACCAAAAAGCAGGTTAGGTTAGAACTGCAATCCTTACAGAGTCGAGTAGTCACCATACAATAGATTAGGTTAGAACTGTGATCCAGGTAAACGAGTGGCCATCTATGAGTAGGTTACCTAAGTTAGAACTGCGATCCTAACAGAAACAAGTGGCCACCGTAAAGTATGTTTGGTTAGTTTAGGAATGCGGTCCTGCGATAGCCTCAAAATAAATGGTACTTAAAGAAAAATTTGAAAGGTAATTTTTAATATTTATATTATTTAATAAATACTTTATGTTATTTATTAAGTATACTACTACACGAACCCATTTTAAGCAATACTTTTATTTTTCTTTTACAATTAAAACAGTTGCAAAGTTGTCGCCGTACCTTAGGATTTGATTAAAAAACTTCCAAGTAACTTGCTTGTTTGAGTTTTTTCAACGAATTCTGAATTTCTGTTGAAGTTACAAGTATCAATGAGCGCTAGGGGAAATCATCGGAACATTACTGTCGCGACATTTGACTGTGAAAAACAAGCTTTATTTAAAAAAAATTGGGAATGCACACGATTTTTTTAGCAAATATAACATACAGACGAGCATAATAACCGGATACAAGTTTTGTAAGTGGTTTTCGAGAACTCTTAAAAACATATTTTTTTGATGATGAATCCGAAAATTTAAATTTGTTGATTAACCAAACTAATTCAATTAGAATCGTCTTTTAATTGAAGTTATTACAATTTTGCTGTTATTGTATACCTAATTGCTATATAACTTACCATCAACGTTTATTTTTTCGACCCACTGCGTGCTCTACAAAGAAGAGGTATGTAGGTATTCTAACTTAGGGCCTACACTAGCTGACGCGGACGCCCGCCGCGTGCGCCCGCTCGCGGGTCTAAAATGTACCAAGAATCCGTCGCACGCGCCCGCGCCACTTAGCGCTGTTCATACAAATTCTTATTAGACGCGCGCTCGACGGGCGTCCGTTCCGGGTAATCCGCGTCAGCTAGGGTAGGCCCTTAGGATATGAATAAGACAGTCAAAGATGTACCTACTACACATTTAGCCTTGTAGATTCACCCGTGTGCAATATTCAAATCTAAGAAAAAAGGATACGGCAATTATATAGTAATCTGAGAACATACTTACAACCATCGATAAAATGGCAGATTTTCAATTTTATTCACATCGTGGTTTAGTAATACGTGTTTGGCGACATCAGCCACAGCGCGCAAAATTTATAGAAGACGACTCTTTATTTGTACGTGGGACGACCGATTGGTCGCCGCCCGATTGGGCGACCCAGGTACCGCCGGGGAGACAGTGTCCAGGCGGGTTTGTGACGTCTTCAAGTCGACGACTGACAAGAAGCTGCGCACGATCGGGACAGATGGCGTGCTCTCGTTTCGGAGGCCAAGACCCTCTTTGGGTCCCTGAGCCAAATTAGTTAGTTTGTTAGTATCTTCATTTGTCCTAACAAAGAACAGGCTAATTAAAATTATCAAGGTGGTCCTCGAATAAAGCCATGTATAAAATAATAAGAAAATTCAAAACTTCAGGAACAACTGGTAGTAAATTACATTTCCGCAAATAATTCTTGTTTGTTCGAACTTACGCTCCTTCGTCCAAAAAAAGGCCACCAAATATCATAAAATATGTCGTTTTACATGATAGACTTACCGTAAACCCTCCAAGGCACAATCCCTCGCACATCAAACACGCAACCCCGCAATTTAGCAGAAAGCCTCTGATACGTAAGTGGATGATAAAAATTGGATGCTATCCACTCCCGGTGATCGCTGACGCTCAAGGGAAATCAGGAAGGGAGAGCGCGTTGTATGCCGCACAACGCGTCACTATCATTAAGGTAATACAGCATTAACATGAAGTTCGATGGGAATTACTTTCGGATCCTTTTTTAAGTGCTCGATCAGTGCCAGGAGTATCGATAATTCTTACCTGTTTTATAAAGAATTACCTTTATTTTCTGAAAATTACGCATATTCTTCGAAGCCCCTTCTTTGCTTCATGATTAAAACATGTACCGTATCTGGTACCGCAGAACTTTCTCTTCACTATTAATACATCGGATAATCGCACCACAATTTCAGAACTGACCCACGACGTACTCAGGATTTCCAAAACTATCGGATGATATCGATTATAAATATAAGTGACTAATCGAGCGTCTCCCTTCACAGATCTCTTCCAAAAGTTTTAAGTGATTCATGAGTACGACATAATATTTTTTTTACAAAATTGACTGTCCACATCCAAAATGTACCCGTAATCTTGACGCCGGTGAATAGATGCGTCGAAATATCGGGAGTTCACTTTAGCATCTCCCGATATTACCTCCAGATATGCATCTAGTAGAATAAGTCATGTCCAAATTTATTGTCTTACACCTGTAATGTATATGTAACAGATGGCCATTGGGGTCGAAAAGTTCTCGAATGGAGGTTACGGAGTGGCAAGCGCAGCGTACTGATGCCCAGCAATGAGATGGACGGATGATTTGGTAAAGGCCGCAGGTCCACGGTAGATTCAAACCGCCTTTCAACCGCAATGCTTGGTTCTCAATGAGGCCTATGTCCAGAGTTAACGTCCTACGGCTTAAATATTATTGTGTATGTGAAATTATTTATTTTACATAAAACACATAGAAGATAAGACGGGAAACAAGTGTATAAACGCAAACTATGCAACTACTCTAGCGACTACTAGCGCCATCTAGTCATCACATAAGGAACTAATTACTACAATCCTACATCACGCTATCGAAGTTTCTCAACTCGGCTGCATAAATACAACTTCCAACTTTCATCCATTGAACTTCGGTCCCCAGGCATAACATCTGCCTGGAGAGAGATCTCTCTTCCGTCCTACCCCAAATTGGTGACCCACGACATTGGACAAAAATCGCAACCTTCAGACACACAAGACGATGACGCAGTCTCACAGCAAGCCAACTCACCGCACTGTGCACCACTAGCATGTATCTATTATCTGCCTGGTGTCTACAGTTCGCAAATCCTCCTCCCACTACTTCCACTTGCCAATCAATCAACCAACGCTCGCCAACAAGGCTCCGAGCGAGCAATCACGCAACAGGCATGCATTCACAAGTAGCAGAGGAACAACAATGCTCGCCGACGAGGCTCTGAGTGACTGGCCCTTGCAAGCGCCCACATGACGCACAGACTGCACTCCACTGCAATTCGTATCGACCTCCGGTCTAAAAGGGGGGGCTGATGTAGCGACTACTAGCACCATCTAGTCATCACATAAGGAACTAATTACTACAATCCTACATCACGCTATCGAAGTTTCTCAACTCGGCTGCATAAATACAACTTCCAACTTTCATCCATTGGACTTCGGTCCCCAGGCATAACATCTGCCTGGAGAGAGATCTCTCTATTGCAGCCTACCCGCAAACTACTACTATTTTATGCGGATCTGCTGCAGACTTGGAATCAATTTTTATTTTGCAAAAGCGAGCTATCAGAGCGATATATAACTTAAGGACACGTGATTCTTTAAGATCTTTTTTTAAAGAAATAGGTATCCTAACCCTGTCGTCGTTGTATATATTTGAAATAATCATGTATGTAAGAAAAAACATATGTGATTTTCCCACTAACGTCGATAAGCCAAAGGCTACTAGAAACACAGGGAAGCTTAAAGTTCCATCTTACAGACTGGCTAAAACTAAAAAGTCGTTTCTGGGAAGATGCATACGTTTTATAATAAAATTCCGAAAACAATAACCGAACAAACTGATACAAAATTCAAATCCATTGTGAAGAAGACATTGATATCTAAGGCGTACTATAAAATTAATGACTATATCATGGACAGGGATGTTTGGAAATAATTCCGATCCGCATTGGCGATCCCTAGTCTCAAATAGCGTATCTACTGTGTTAAAAAATTTAATTGTATTAAATACTTTAGATGTTTGTAATTTAATAACAATGTAGATCTGATTGAAAAAAATATACCTTGTTGAGTTTCTTGCCGGTTTCTTCTCAACAGGGTTTTTTCCGAACCGGTGGTAGATTCTTCGACGTTCATAGGAGGATCAATTGATGCCTAAATTGAATAAAAAATTTTGACTTTGTCTTTGACTTTTGACTTCTACGTACTACTTCGTCGTCGTTATGTGCCATCGTACGTACTACATATTATCATGGAGTTCATACCATACTCTTTTGCGATTAAAATATAGTTAGTCTATAACATCATCATATCAGGTGAATCACGCGTTCTGCTGGAGTTAAATCTGTTAAAATCTAAAGCTTTATCTTTTAATTAACTCAACAATAACAATACAAAACAAATTGAACCTTTCCACCACCTAAATTCAAAGGTGTTTAAAGTAAACTACAAATTGCTGGCGAACAATGTCTAAACGAACTCATTGTGTTCGGAGTTAAGACTCCAGCGGTCAGTTAATTTTTTTGCTGCCTTGAAATTACACGCAAGGTATTTCTTTTTTTTAGAAGCTTTTCTTTTGTTAACGGGACCAGATATTTATTTTTCAAAAAAATTACAATTTAAATATAGAAGAAACAGTAAATAAAGCTGGAAAATTGGTCTATATATTGGTTAATGGGGTTCTGAGTTGACACTGGCACAGAAGAAATTATAAGAGTATTAAACTAAAAGTAAGAAAATCCAGTGATGACTTATGGCACTGACACGACTGGCCTCTAAAGATGGGCCTCATAAGGAAGCTCAAAATCACTCATAGGGCAATGAAGAGAGAGCTATGCTCGGAGTTTCTCTGCGGAATCGCATTAGAAATGATGAAATCTACGCAAGAACTAAAGTCACTGACATAGCTCGAAGAATCGCCAGACTCAAGTGGCAGTGGGCAGGGCACATCGCTTGTAGAACTGATGGCCGATGGGGCAAAAAGGTTCTCGAGTGGCGTCTACAGACCGGAAGACGCAGTGTAGGTAGGCCTCCAACAAGATGGAGCGACGACCTGGTTAAGGTTGCGGGATCGCGTTGGATGCGGATGGCACGGGACCAATCTGTTTTACGAGCCTTGGGGAAATCCTATGTTCAGCAGTGGAGGTCTTTCGGCTGAAATAATGATGGTGAGGAAGAAAATCCTTGCCTGTACCAAACCGGACATTCAACGTTTAAACAATGTAGCGGACAGCCGTTTAAGGTTGAAAGGTTGCAGTAACGAATTAACCGTACAATCCGGGCGTGTGTCGATTGGCTGTTACAGAGCCGAAGGGTCTCTTGACGAGGCTGTGAACAAGGGGAAATAAAAATGTGTTTTACAAACCGGTGCTCTATAAATTTGAGCGGTAGTCTTCCCCTGTTTTTTGTGTCAGAGTATCAAATTTGCTCTTTCTGTTCGTATGCCAGTAGTTGATATTATTAGTTCTTTATTTGATCTAAATACTCTTTCCTCGGCCGATTCCTGCCCATCTCGTCTTTTATAATTATTTGAATTATGTAGTATCTACTAAATTTATCGATGCTCCATTATATTTAAGACAAGCTGTTATTTCTTTACAACTCCTTCCAAAACATTCTCTTGAATGACACGTTTGCTCAAGTTTGAGTTTTCTATTCTTCGCCAATCTCTCTACATTTAAATATCCCAACATTTTGACGCATCTACCAGTGTCATTATCACAGGAAACCCTATGACTATCATAGGTAGAGTGGTGTTGACGCTGGTATCTATATCTATATCGTTGAAATAAGTATTAGGAACTCATCAAAGGTAATTAATTGGTGTACGGTCAATGAATTTGATTTCTGAGCTGCCACGGAACCTTTCATTGGAAGCTATTTTATCTGTCCATAATAATACTTATCATGATGACAGGTTCTATGGTGGCACAGGAATGAAATTCGCCGTTAATCAATAAAAAAATACACCATAGCTTTTCATCAAAATATTTAATGCTCCACCAAAGAGTCAAGTCAACAATACTTCGAACCTGAAAATATATTACAAATAGAGTAAGCAGTGAAAATCATCAGTCTAATTTATTTACCTGGCAAAATTTGTAAGAACATAACTCGACGACGTTTCCGAGCCCTTAACATCCTTTATTCTTATTCTATTATTCCTCTTCAAAAGAGTATAAAATACTGGCAGTAATCCCAAGAAACCTGGCCTAAGCCCGCTCTCGGAACCGTCAAAATACCCATTTTCCCCGCAATATTTATCACGAAAAAGTGTTACCCAATTTTCTTAGATTATTTCGTGCCTCAAGGGATGAGGGGGTAAAATGAGGAATCCCCACCCCCCTGTGATTATGCCGGATCTTTGAATCCCTTAATATTGATGGAGAGAAAATAGCGATTAAGTACTAACGAGTCTTCATCTGATCAAGTTGTCACTTGCGTGGATTGCTTCCTCCACTTAATCTGCCGCTGACGTTCGCGAACCGTTTCTTGTCGGAGGGAATCGTGAGAAATATTTGATGCTACGATTCTCCATGCGTCCGCAAACCTTCCTTAAGAATGCGGCCAATCAAATAAAAGTTTTACTTTCTTCGGCCAACTCTGCAGCGGTTGAACCTGAAAAATAGCACACTTTGTCCATTTTAGGCCTCCATTCGGAGCCGAACATGTCTATTACATTTAGCTATTGCATAATAAACGCTAGGGCAACGGAGGACGTGATCTACCCGACGCAAGACGTGAGACGACTCCAAAGAACCTCGTGCTTCCCAGATAATGCACCTTTTGCCACATCAAACTAACAACGCAAATCGCACTTTATTACCGGCGCGCAAAGTCTGTTTTCATTTAGCTGTAATTTGGACTTGAGCCGTAGTGATGCGGCAAGAAAGTTTTTTTAAGGCCCGGGTTGGCAACTTTCTGGGCAATTTCAGGTTAGAGGCTCGAACATTGTCAGTTTAGAGTGTGTGGCGGAAATAGTCAAATGGGGAGTTGTAATTTATGACAATATGAAGGGTGGGAATTTGGAAAAGCTCAAGTTTAGGAGCGAGGTAGGAAATGACTTAGATGATATATTTATAATTACTCCGCTTAGGGAACGGGAGATTACTTGTGATTTTCTGTTTGACGCTGAGGGTTCTCTATTGTTTGCCCGAATTTCAAATGCCATAAAGTGTCGTTTTTCATAATTTTCATTTGACACAATTTAATTTATTTCTAAAACAGTATTTTCTTCAGAATTGTTATAAAACATATCCAACCGAACCTACTGTATAATTCTATAAGAGAGAGAGAGAGAGAGAGAGAGAGAGAGAGAGAGAGAGATGTTTATTTACACATATTCGATACACAGGAAATACAGTTGACAGGAAAAGATACAAAAAAAATCATCGAATAGTATAAATTGGGCCCCACTCAGCATAATGTTGCGGCAAACCACAACGCTGTTTTTCAGTGGGACCCATTTAAAAACTAAACACAAAAAAAAAAACAAACAACACATTGTGATGACACGAACGCCAGCGCAAAGTGTAGTTCGCAACAAAACCTAGATAGGTACAAACCGGAAGTATGTATGGCAACACTTGATCAGTTTAATCGTATCTGAACCATTAAACCGCAACAAATTACGCCAAGGATTATTCTGGCTACTGTAGTGAATTATCAGCAATGTCACTAATTTTGATAAGATGATTTTCAAAAAAATCGGACGTTGAGGTGTCTTCATCGTAATGTATAATTGTATAATTGAAAATTGTATCGTCTTGTGGGTTGTAGGACCTATTGAAAAATCCATCCCAATTGCTATTCTACCACCAAACAGCAGTGCTTGCGCTGATGGTTTCCGAAGAAGTTAGTACAGCTGGTGAAATTACTGACATTATCGTCATTACTTTGAAAAAAGCTCGTATCTCAAAATCTGGCTAATTGAACTTTACTGAGTGTGCAATAAGGTTCAGTTTGGTTTACATATTGACATAAGCACACATTTCTTGCATAAACGTAACTATTGTAAGGTCGCGGGTGAGCAAAGTAATTGTTTTAGTTCATTTACATATTGATTTGAGATACGAGATTTTTTTCAAAGTAGTGACGATATAATATTAGGTATTCTATCTTAGCCCTTCAGGCTGAATCGAATCCGCAATTCTGCATGTTGTTGATAGAGTAGAGACTAGAGGTGGTGCTCATTTTACTATCAGCTTCGTCACTTGCTCAATTGTTATCCTATATCATAAAAAAAATAAAATGGCATGTCAAAACAAAATGGACTTTAAATATCCCGTTATTTTGGTATTACCGCTGTCGGGTAAAAGAGGTTTGGCACACCTTTCTTGTGAAAGAAAGAACATTATTTTTTACTTGGTTTTAAAGATTTTCAAGTAATATTTGAACTAAAAATTAAAACGAGTGGTCAATGACCGCAAATAAGACAGATTATAAACAATATTACCAAATCATCATCATCATCATCTTCATCTCGGCCTACATAAATACAGTCGAACCCCCTGAATAATCTCTCTGGATAATAATCGCATATAAATTCCGAAAAACTCAGAAGTGGGAGCCCGGATTTGAACTCAAAATCCTGTTTGGATAACTATAAGTCAAACCACTTGACTACCACGCATTACCAAAATGGAAACGAATTTAGAAAGTTCAATGCTCACCATTACCATAACCTCTACGTGCTCAACAAGTTGCAGCTATATTAACCGAGCCATCGTCATAACAGCCTCACAAACAAAACCTTTTGTCAATTCCAGTCTCGGGTCCCCAAATATTTACACAAGTAATGGCAGTTTGAAGAGAAATATGCCCGCGAATAATGCTTTCTAAATCACTGGTAAAAACATGGGGAGACATGTATTTTGGATTTTCTCAAGCGTGCTTTTTGCATTAACTATTTGAGCCTTCAAAGTATCTTCGAAGTTACTAAAGGTTTATAAGGTGTTTGACAAGAAGTACTGTATTGTGTTTACGTAGCGTTTTATATTTTTGTTGAAAATATAAAACGATGCTCCGTCATAGTTGTAGCTGCTGTTGTTTGTATTATATATAATTTATAGTCAATTCTTGTAGTCAATTCCCAATATTTTATTTATTTATTTTATACAAATCGTCCATCCAACAGGCGTAGAATTCCCTCGTTGCATAGCTATGGAAGCTCTTGTGTCGACCAGCCACTATCTTTTTAGGGTTCCGTAGTCAACTAGGAACCCTTATAGTTTCGCCATGTCTGTCTGTCTGTCCGCGGCTAAGCTCAGAGACTGTTAGTAGGTATTAGAAAGCTGTAATTTGGCATGAATATATATATCAGTCACGCCGACAAAGCGGTAAAATAAAAAATAAAAAATATTTTTTTTTAGTGTATCTCCCATTCACGTAAAGGGGGTGATTTTTTTTTCTCGACGAACCCTATAGTGTGGGATATTGTTGGATAGGACTTTTAAAACCATTGCGGGATTGCTAACATGATTTTTCTATTCAGTGATCTGTTTGCGAAATATTCAACTTTAAAGTGACAATTTTCATTAAAATCGACCGCCCCCCCCCCCCTCTCTAAAATCTAAACTGTTGGGTGGAAAAATTTGAAAAAATTCAGAATAGTAATATATCAAATTTACTAGAAAAATTATAGCGGCTAAGATTGCTTGGAAATTATTTGTAGTTTAAGAGTAAATAGTAGCCTAAGATATAAAACATACCTAAACTTGGATGATTCCATACACATACGAAATCCTTAGAAAAATATTACTTGATTTTTTCGTAATGGCTACGGAACCCTACCTTGGGCATGTCTGACACGCTCTTGGCCGGTTTTTTTTAAAGTATATAATTTTTTATCAGTGCGCACAACAAGGAATGGCAGAAAAAGTTAGTGTAAGGATAAAATAACGGCTTGTGGATAATAGGCCTATACTAGGCACTACAAGCGGCATAGTTACTCCACGGGTCATGCAGTAATATGCCCCATTGTCACTCCGTATACCACCATTATCTATTGCGATCACGTACAGTTCGGACCCTCTACGTATAAACTTGCCAAAAAGAGAAGCGATGTAGGAAGCACGCGCTCGCTCATTAATCGCGGGTATTTTCTATTTATCCGCGTTGTAGGACCGAGTTCCGTATTGGATCAGTTCATAACACTATAGGTATTTGGGACGTGCTTGTTTGCTCGTACTGTAACTAGGTCTAATTTGACAGGTTTATGACAGTCTATTGTTTTAGAGGTAGTGATACGTAAGCAATGCTTGTGTTTTCCGGGAAAAGGATATGGGTTGCTTAAAATATCATACGATTTTGTGTGTCCATGGCCATGTTTATTTGTGCGGCTTTTGTTTCTATTAGACATTTTACTTTTTACGGATCCCTAACTTAATAAGGTAAATAAATATACCCCATAAAGGTCCAGTTCGTTGTCTGCCAAGATTATTTTTAGTAGGAACGCGTTGGAAGTATCAAGTTGAAATTAATACCCATCAAAATCTCTGGTCTGCAATTTCTTAAGGTTATGAAGAAAAAAAAACAAGTTTACATAGAGTACTTTCAAATTGACATTTAATTATGAAGTTTGGAAAAGAAAAAATATCACTGAAAAAAAATTTGCTTATTCACAGAAATAATAGTGTAAAATCAACTTTTTAGCTTGCTTTTAAATTGTTTTGGAACCCTCAGTGCACAAGTACTTAAGTATAACTTGCACTTGCCCAGTTTTTCAGTATATTCGGCAGATTTGAAGTAGATTTTCTATTATTACAGATTTTATATTCAAATTGCAATGCTTGATTGTATTTTGTTAAGGTCCAATCTTGCATGTCTAACAGATCCAGTTTGGATGACAATGTTGCAGTCAATAAAATACTTAGCTGTATTGAAAAGGGCTTGGAAGGATTGTAGCTTTGGAGCGATGACCTGATTAAGGTTGCGGGATCGCGTTAGATGCGGATGACACGGGACCGATCTGTTTGGCGAGCCTTGGGGGAGGCCTATGTTCAGCAGTGGATGTCTTTCGGCTGAAATGATGATGATTGGAAATAAAATTAGTGTGTGATTAAAACGATTAAATTAATAACGTTATTACGACCTAACAGTTCAAAAACTTCTTCTAGAAATAACATGAAGCTTAGAATAATAATGTCATACATTTTTGTCATTGATTCCGGTTCGATAAATACAGGATCTTGTGTTGTGCACTCCGAAATTGTTAGCAAAACAATTTTTTTATTTGGTCCAAAAATAAGCTTATTTAAGTGCACATCCCTTATTAGTATGTGGTGTAGCAACCGCCTTGAAATAAATTTAATTTAGCGACCTTTAGTCCTTGAATTTCCTTCGACTCGAAATAAATTATATTTGAAGCCGCTGGTACATTTAAATCTCACAATATGGACGAAGACCTTTTCAGCTCGAGTCCTATCTTGTACTATATTAGACGTTTCGCCGAACCGAAGCAATTTGGGCGAGATTAAAACCCGAGGGCGCCCGATCGCGGCCGAATCCATCCGAGCGCACCCGAGCGTAATTTGCTGTTGAACGCAAACTCGGGATCCTAACCTTTATTTTGTTTGTTTTAAATTGTTGAATGCACTGAATTTGTGCTGTTTAGGACTTTTTACAACCTTTTGTTTAACTTTTTGTTATTTTGTATTTTTGGGTGTTTGGAAATTTCCAGCAATGTTTATATATTATATCGTCGATGAAACTGCAATACGCGTAACTGACAAAGGCCAATAGGTACTAACAAAATGTGTCAAATTTAAGTTTGGGTAAGTTTGGCATCAATGAACACAAATATGTTCATAATGCTCTCCTGTGAAAATTGCCACAAGCTAGTAACTGGACATTAGCAATTGTTGGTTACGCGGTATTGCAGTTTCGTCGGCGACATAACTTTTGATGATACTTTTACAAATTTTATACGCTAAAGTTAGTTAGTTTTGACAGAATTTGTCATTCAAATATTTAATACTTCAGAGTTGACGTTTATCTCTTTCAGCATACCAGGACATGAGTCGACATAAAGTCGGCATGTTTGTACTAAAACAATCGTAAAACATACAGTATTTCAAGGGCAATATTACTTGTCGCAGCAAATCCTAGGATATATATTTATTTTACGACACATCTATCCGCTATTTGTATGAACAATCAACTGAGTACTGGCGAATAGAAATGATGAAATGGGGACAAACAATGAATATTTTGGTATTTGCATGGTCCATCCGGATCGTTACCAACATCTTACTTGTAAATCCTGCTGCCAAGCAGCATTGCTTGTCAAATTATACTGTTTATGGCTGTCTAGCAACGCTATTGCATGCTCTTTTAACACTTTAAGTAATTTTGTTGCTACTTAACAACTATTGTATCACCTAGATGTTAAAAGGTTTTTAAATATGAAACTGTACACCTCAAGGAAAATTGTACAGCACTTAAACGATTTGTATGCAACTATTAGGCTGTATAATGTGTGTATAAGCAGCTTGTGAGATAGTTGGGATATAAGCAGTAATTTATGTAACTTTTATTTTCTCGATAAACATTTCATTTTAAGTTGAGCTTCTACTTCATTATTTCTCATTAGTTCATTAGATTTCAAATACTCTAGTCGCTATTGAACTATTATCCAATAGAAAGTCTTCTTAGCACGCAAGAGTTTCTACGTTGGATTCTGATTGGGCCATTTTGGAAACATCCAGTGCCCCAGAACAAGGGTTTCTGACCGAGTTGATTGGATCGGTTGTTAGGATAAATTCAAGACTCTACCGATGATCCAGTTAGCATTGTACCACTACTAGATAGCTAGTTATACCAAGTACGAAGGGGTAGTTAATGTTTTATCGTATACACCGTAAAATTTTAGTGGTTGTTTTCCCGAAACGAGGTGATTTAGTTTCGATTGTACAATCGATTTATAATTACTATTTTGACTAGAGTCAAAAATCCAATTGTGAAAAACGAAAGTCGAAAATGACCGCAAACCAATAGTAACGCTTCGTTGGTACAAGTAGCGTACGATCGTACGATAGGTTAGGTACCAACGAAGCGTTACTATTGGTTTGCGGTCATTTTCGGCTTTCGTTTTTCACAATTGGATTTTTGACTCTAGTCAAAATAGTAATTATAAATCGATTGTACAATCGATACTAAATCACCTCGTTTCGGAAAAACAACCACTAAAATTTCACGGTGTATAATATGCGGTGATTTTTATACATATAAAATCAGAAATGGTGGGCACGAAGCTAGGTAAACGCCTCACGTTTTAAATAAATAATAGTAGGTACTGGGCTGTCCCATAAGTAAAGAGAAAAGTTTGAAATGAAAATATGAAATGAAAAAATATAATAAAGTGCTAACATTTACATTAAGTCCAATCAAGAATATATTCAAATTTGTTATTTTATATTAAATTTGCTTGTGGAATGCCTTTATAGCCAACTTTTCTGAGGTTTAATGCTTCTCGCCACATTACAGCTTTTCCTGACCTAGTTGCCACAATTTTAGCCAATCTAGTCCATCGATGTTTAAATGCAGCCAAAGATTTGGGGTTTTCCGTTTGTTTTTTATATTCTCGTTTGCATAAAGATCAAAAAGTTTCAATACCACGAGCTTGGGGGACATTTGGGGCGTTATTGTTTTCGTATAAAATCTATCCCCGCAGCCTGTAAATGTTGGGTGACTTCGGTGGCGTAGTGGCATGACGCCATATCCGGCCAGAATATAATTTCTTCCCCATGGTAATATTTATCAATGAAGGGAATCAATTGCTTTATTATACATTCTCTCAGGTAAATGCGTGCGTTCATAGAGCCTGTGCAAATATATGGTTCAGACGTATTACCACTCTGGTCTATGGCTTGCTAAACTAGGTATTTATTGAAAAATTTGGCCTTTGGTATGATTTTTTGTGAATAATCTACAGCGTCCCGATTGTTTGCATGATAGTATTGCTTCCCAGGATTGGATCCCTTGGGTCCACGGGCACTTAGGTCTCGTCATCAATTACAAGAACTTTTTTCAGTGTTTTTTCATACCCTCTTCGGCATCCTTTTTTAGCTCGCACTTCCTGGTCTTTAATATATTTAGGAGCAGATAATTTTGCAAACGCTTTAAGCTGTAAGTCGTGTGTTTTCATTCAAGCTATACTTGACTTCGATATTTTCAATTTATCCGCAGCAACTCTAACAGACATCGAGGGATTCCGTTTATAAACTTTTTTTACCTTACTTATATTCTTAGGTGACGAAACAGTACGTTTTCTTGCAGGAATATTTTTATAATTATCTCCGTGCGTTTCTTCAAAACGCTTATAATTCGATACAAAGTAGTTATTCTGACTCCCTCTGGAGAAAAATTACGTATCGTGTCCGTTTTTCCATGACATTTATAAAATTGAATAACTCTTTTTGCAAATACTTCGTGTTCAGCTCTCTTTATAATTAACACTTTAAAAATACTTTCAAAATTCCCGCTTAATCTGACAGACATAATGCCTACGGCGGCCATGACAGTTATTTTTCTTAAAAAAATAAAAATCTTTTCAACCAGTTTGAAATTTGAAATTTGTCTCTTTACTTCTGGGACAACTTTTATATTACTGCAGATGCCGTGAAGTAAGGGATTGCTGGACGAGTTTGGGGTAGTCCTGCAATCCATGTTCCGGCCGAGGATTTGTAGTGCTTTTCTCAATGTGAGGAAATATTAAAATTAAAATAACTACTAGGTAATTAAGTAAAATTGTTTGATTTGTCGCCTTTTTTATTTTATACATGGCATTTGAACGAGTTATTCGAGCAACATGTTTAACCGCACATAAATTTAGTTCTATAGATTTCTTTTTTTTTAATGTTGCAAGTTTGTTTAACGACCGCTTTAGCCTAGTTGGTAGTGACCCTGCCTACGAAGCAAGAGGTCCTGGGTTCGAATCCCGGTAAGGGCATTTATTTGTGTGATGAGCACGAATATTTGTTCCTGAGTTATGGATGTTTTCTATGTATTTAAGTATTTATTTATCTCTATAAGTATGTTTATCGTCGTCTAGTACCCATAGTACAAGCTTTGCTTAGTTTGGGACTAGGTCGATTTGTGTAAGATTGTCCCCTAATATTTATTTATTTATTTATTTATTTATCTAGTGGTGGTTGGCTGTATATAATTTTTTCTTTGCCATTTTAGTGCTAGTAACCAAATTTAAAATGAGCAGCGAACAATAATGGTTTTGCACTCTTGCTTTTTTGGCCTAGGCCAAGAAATAATGGAAGGATCCATAAACAAGAAACTTCATGTCTTCATTTCGTGATATTAACGCATACATTTCCGAGCATGTTTGAGAAAATAAATTAAGGTACTCTTATTGCTATTGTACATTTACAAAAGAGAGGAGTAACAACTTAAAATGTAATAGCACTAATAGCTACTCTTGACAGTGCCGTACCGAACTCAGTACAGTTATGCTGAACGTGCGTCAAAGTTCTACACATTTCACTAGTTCCATGCTCAGCACATTCCTCAAGCATTAATGAACCTTCCACCGTCTATTAAAACAAATAAGTTACTAATAACGTTATTAATTTAATCACAATACTGTGATATCCGAGGAATTGTTCTCAGCATAATTGTAATATCTTGAAAGGCCCGAGCATTATCATTGCCCGGCGGGAATGTCTCACAAAGGACTGGGGGGAGGGACAAGCAGTGGGGACAGGGGACACCGGGTACACTGACGTTGTGTGATTGAGAGGCATCCCACGAATATTATAAAATAGAAGGCTTGTGAAGATGTTTGTATGTTTTAATGTTTGATATTCGATCACGCAATAAGAGCTAAACAGATGAATATTTGGGAGCTCTCGCGAGAATATTGTAAAATTTCGGGATTTCGATTTAAATGTCAGATCTAATGAAACGCGAACAAAGATGACTAAGGCTACCTTATAATTATTAGTAGGAAGTAAAATAATATCTTCTTGTTAGGTATTCTAAGAAACGACTCTACGTTTGCCAAACTTGTGGTTTCTACATCTATATATATTATATGTATATGAAACAAAGTCGTGTTAGTGAGGTTGGATCGATTTCAATTATTTTTGGTTTGTTGGATTCGGCTCCGCTTGAAATAGCAGGATAACTATT
Source organism: Archips crataeganus (assembly GCA_947859365.1). Classification (NCBI taxonomy): domain Eukaryota; kingdom Metazoa; phylum Arthropoda; class Insecta; order Lepidoptera; family Tortricidae; genus Archips; species Archips crataeganus. The sequence continues at coordinate 22,071,761 of OX402051.1, read as the reverse complement.
AAAATATGAGAAGAACCACGGAATTGAAAATTTTACAGCTTTTAAGCGTTAAAAGAGGAAAAAGTTGATTGCCAAAGTTACTGTTTGTTTGTGTTTAGCAGCTAGTTTCATATATTTATTGATAATCATAGTGTAAGTAAAGGTGTGAATACATTTATTTGTCCGCTCCTGTCAGGGATTTCAGACTTCGTAGTCAGGTTTGATGAGCACTCGGCTATCCGGAGACGACGTTTGCAATAGAAAGTACACTGAAAATTCTAATATTTTTAAAAATGAAATGTTAATTTCCTTTCTGCCGTAACTTGCGAAGCGCCACCAAATAACGACTTTATGCCAACTCGCATTTCACAGCACAATAAAAGGCGTATAATTACGTTATTATTCCCACCTCCATATAAAAAGTACGTTAAGCATAACAGCGTTTACGCAGCAAAACGTCGCGATGCTATCTATGTGTCTGAAATAAATAAACTCGGTATGAACATTATAATTTTATTCAAATGTACCCCGTAATTGGCTGGGACCCGGCCCTTTTTATCTGATTCTAAAATAATGGCCTTATTGTACAAAATGTGTTGCGGCCTTATTAATACGGAGTGTTTTCACTTTTGTCCTATGTATGACTTTGTCGCGGTAACTGTTTCCTGGAACAGGGTTTTTCGTGTGATATAAGCAATGAGATAAAACGTGCATCGTTTTTTTTAAATTCATTAGGCGCATCGCCTTGGGGCTTACAAAATCTTGTGTGATGTTTTTTACTTATTATTACTTTTGCAATGACACGTAAATTATTTTTCTCAAACATGCTATGAAATATTGACGTTATGTTCCTTAAAATACGCCACGAACTGTCACGTTGCAGGTGCGGCTAGACGAGAGGTCAATAATGGAATTTCATACAACATTGCTGGCCAAGGCCAGCAAAGTGATCGTCTATTGTTTTATGTGACACAGCACCATGACGTTTAATAGGTCGACGTGGTCGACGTGGATGGATGGATGGACGGACGGACGGACGGACGGACGGACGGACGGACGGACGGAGGGATGGATGGATGTTGATGGATGGATGGATGGATGGATGTTGATGGATGTTGATGGATGTTGATGGATGTTGATGGATGTTGATGGATGTTGGTTGATGGATGTTGATGGATGTTGATGGATGTTGGTTGATGGATGTTGGTTGATGGATGTTGGTTAATGGATGTTGATGGATGTTGATGGATGTTGTTGGATGTTGATGGATGTTGATGGATGTTGATGGTTGTTGATGGATGTTGATGGATGGATGGATGGATGGATGTTGATGGATGTTCTTGTTCATGGATGTTGACGGATGTTGATGGATGTTGATGGATGTTGATGATGTTGTTGGTGATGGTGATGGTGATGATGATGGCGGTGATGATGGTGGTGATGATGATGATGCATGTTTGAGAAAAACTCTATACAAGCCTTGTCCACGAACAGGGATTGCCGGCCTCGTATCTCTAGATGGCCTCGTTAACACTCGGCCATCTATAACTACTCGGCCGGCAATCCCCTATTTCGCGGCCGCTGCAGTAATGTACTATTATTACCTAAGCTAGTTATTTCAGTGGTTTTACGATACAATTCAATAACTTTTTACCGTACAGTATAGTAAGCAACACAGAAAATAAGGTACAAAAAAAAGTAAGAGAGGAAATACAAGGTAAGCAATAGGCGGTCTACAGAATGATCACTTCGAGGTATCCTTTTGCAACAGAAAAACCGGCCAAGAGCGTGTCGGACACGCACAAGGTAGGGTTCCGTAGCCATTACAAAAAAATCAAGTAATATTTTTCTAAGGATTTCGTATGTGTACGGGATCATCCAAGTTTAGGTATGTTTTATACCTTAGGCTACTATTTACTCTTAAACTACAAATAATTTCCAAGCAATCTTAGCCGCTATAATTTTCCTAGTAAATTTGATATATTTACTACCATTCTGAATTTTTTCAAATTTTTCCACCTAACAGTTTAGATTTTAGAGGGGGGGGGGGGACGCTCGATTTTAATGAAAATTTTCACATTATAGTTGAATATTTCGCAAACAAATCACTGAATAGAAAAATCATGTTAGCAACCCCGCAATGGTTTTAAAAGACCTATCCAACGATACCCCACACTATAGGATAAGTCGAGAAAAAAAAAATCACCCCTTTACGTCTATGGGAGGTACCCTAAAAAAAATTTTTTTTTATTTTTTATTTTACCACTTTGTTGGCGTGACTGATATGTATATTCATGCCAAATTACAGCTTTCTAGTACTAACGATCTCTGAGCTTAGCCGCGGACAGACAGACAGACAGACAGACGGACAGACATGGCGAAACTATAAGGGTTCCTAGTTGACTAAGGAACCCTAAAAAGTAAGGAATAGATCTCAGCAGGTGACACAATTAACAGCAAATAAGAGCTATAGCAAAAATACGCAGAACTAAAAATTCATACAATACACATTTACAACAAATATAGATAAATAGACACTCTTGCACAAGATGACAGATAGTGGTCCCTAAGCTAAGCATAGACTTAAAAAAAAAATAGGTAATGATTTTGGGTGCCTTTGTATAGACAGCATAAGAATATACATAGCACTTAGAGTAAGAAAAATGTACGGTAAGGAGAAATTTCTGAGAGCATCGACTAGGAAGTAACATAGCTAAATTGGTCTTGGAGGTAGCAAGGAGTTAGAGTTAAAATTAAAAGCAGTATGCTGTAAAGAAGGAGGGAAAATGTGAGAGTCTAGAATCACTTCAGATTTGTTTTTTGCTTATTAAAAACGATTTATGAACATAAATGTACATATACGTTTTTTACGCGAAAGCGATAGGCTTTCGGTACTTATAACTATAAAATAAATAACGTGAAGTAGCAGACAACGCACAGCCCAAAAAAACTGGCGCTAGAGACTTGAAATTTGGTAGTCAAATTACTCGAGTATCATAGAGGTGCACTAAGAACAGGATTTTTCAAAATTCTTGCCGGGAACTAGCCAATTTTTTACTTTTCTGCGGGAGCGAGACAGCTGAATAAAGCCAGGCAGAAATTATCTATACTAATATATAAAGCTGAAGAGTTTGTTTGTTTGTTTGTTTGTTTGAACGCGCTAATCTCAGGAACGACTGCTCCGATTTAAAAATTCTTTCAGTGTTTGATAGCCCATTTATCGAGGAAGGCTATAGGCTATATATTATCACGCTAACACCAATAGGAGCGGAGCGCAGCGGAAGAATGTTTCCAAATCGGGGGTTTTTGAAGTAAAACTTCTATATCTCGGGATCTACTGCTCCGTTTTGAAAAATTCTTTCAGTGTTAGATAGGCGGGTTGGGAGCGGGTGGGGGGGCGAGTTGGGAGCGGGTTGGGGGCGGGTTGAGAGCGGGTTGGAGGCGGTTTGAGACCGGGTTGGGGGCGGGGGTAGAGCGGGTTGGGGGCGGGTTGGGAGCGGGTTGGAGGCGGGTTAGAAGCGGGCTGGGGGCGGGTTGGGAGCGGGTCGGGAGCGGGTTGGGAGCGGGTTGGGGGCGGGTTGAGAGCGGGTTGGGGGCGGGTTGGGAGCGGGTGGGGGGGTGAGTTGGGAGCGGGTTGGGAGCGGGTTGGGGGCGGGTTAGGAGCGGGTTTGGGGCGGATTGGGAGCAGGTTGGTTTATTATGAAGTTTCACTTCTTCGGGAAGGATCTAAGGAGAGCCATAATTGATGAAAAAGCAAATTGGATAAAAAAATAAGCTGCCCAAATTACTAATTCCTCGCGGACGGAGTCGCGGGCAAAAGCTAGTATTATAATAACTTGAAATATTAAAGTGTTAGACAGAAAATGAAGCTGCATTTTAGTTGAAAGACCAGAATACTGCCGCCATGTGGAAAAATACGCATTTGTAATTTTTTCCCAAAACTGAGTTCCATGTTCCAAAAATTTGGACCACGCTTCATCATAGTTTAATCAAACAAAGCGACTGCATGGAAAAGGTTCCGTTGTGACACGAATTTTTAACTACCAACGTTAAGCTATAAAGGTGTCCATCATCATCATCATCATCATCATCATCATCATCATCATCATCATTTTCATGTGCCCTACCCACTGCCAATTAAGTCTAGCGATTATTCGAGCTATGACCGTGACTTTAGTTCTTGCGCGGATTTCATCATTTCTAATGCGATCCCGCAGAGAAACTCCAAGTACAGCCCTCTCCATCGCCCTGATTTGTGTGATTTGAGCTTTCTTTGCATAAGGTGTCCGATTTCACCAATATTTAGATGCGGCTTCATTACTGATTCCAAATATGCATAGTAACTCAATTTCCAAAATTAAATGGAATAAATACCCAGTTGCTTCTGCGTTTAATATTAGTGTGATACGCAAAGCTTGAATTACGCCATTTACTATGACAGCAACATTTTATTGGCCAGTCGGCCTTAATTCCTCGACTCGTGGCCTTATTCGGTGCCGGCTTCTCATGCAATGCGAAAAATATGCAAAGTTTTAACGTAAACGTAATTCAGTGAGTTGCGTCTTCCTTCAAAATGTAGAGAAAATCTTTGCATTTTCATGCGAAATTTTCGAGGGTACATTTTTGAGATAATTTGCATGTCTTGTTATGTTGAGTCACAAAGCACTGCTTACTCATCTGCCAAAATACATGGCATGGCCACATTGGTCATTAAAATGTTCAATAAGGAAGATGACTATATACAACAATAATGTAATTTATTGAATCAGGCGTTACTTTGCGGAGGTCCATATTAATGAACTAAAACAATTACTTTGCTCACCCGCGACCTTACAATAGTTACGTTTATGCAAGAAATGTGCGTTCATGCAGTTCCTCCACCTCCACACTGTACGAACACACACAAATCACATAAACCCAACCATCACCACCACCAAGCTACACTGACGCGTTTCGAACTCAACCAGAGCTCATCTTCAGAGTTACCACAACCGTATGCTATGCTACCAAATGTTAAACCAACAGCACAAGACAAAAACAACAGGCACAAGAAAAAATTATGAAAAATCAAGGATTTTTTTATCATCAAAATTCTGATCTGATTTTGAGTAAGAAAACTCCAAAACTACCTAATATGAAAAAAAAGTAGCGGTTGTATTTTTATTATTAAATAAACCACTTTCAGTGCTTACAAACTAACTCCTTATTTTTGTTACAGGTAAGCCAGATGCCGTTCATATTGTAAGAAATAGTGCATAAGGTATTCCTTTATAATTGTGTCGTGTTGCCTAAACTAGGTTATAAGTAAGTATAGGATAGTCTTCGCAACTTCAAAATACCAATTTTCATCTATATAAGGAAGTGGGGGAACTTCTGACCACAGTAGCGACTAGCAACATCATAATAACACCATGTCAGGAGATACAATGGACCTTATCAAGCTGAATCCTTGCGCTTTTCGGCACTAAAAACGCATCATTTTCAATAGGTAAGTAAATTATATTGTTCAGTAAGAAAAATAATCTTTTTTTTATACAGTATAGATAAGATAAGACGTACACGATGGAGGACGCTTGCCTAGTAAATGCTCATCCACCCTAGACTTGAAAACGGCCACATTGTAGTGTTCAGGGAACACAGTCGCAGGCAAGGGAAGGGAATCTACAAGTTGTTCAATTCAATTGTTTTATTGTTTGTGTGTGCTAAATTTTCGATAGTTTTTGCTTTCTCCACGACCACTGCTTGCGAAGAAGGACGAAGATCTATTATGAATATCCTGGAAAAAGGTGCAGTTAGTTTTGCTTTAGAATTCCTACGCTTTACCGTTGCCAAGTTATTGGGCAAAGCGTTTGGATTCTAAAACGAAACAACTGCCTTCTCGACGGTGCTACGGCGCTCCGAGACTACGGGGCTGCGGGTGTGCTACGAAACTGAATAGTGTTTGTATGATAAGATAATATACAATATACACCGTGGCTAACGAGTAACCCAACAGATTTAAAACATAGATTTCTCGCCTTATTTCAATTAAAAAAATAGTGTAAACTTAAGCCGATTTAACTTAGTTCCGGAGATATTTGTTTTTTGTAAAAATCGTAGTAAATCGATTGAAAAGGAATTAGAGAAAATTTTGATTTATTTCAATTTACTGTAACGTATTTATTACAGGAAAAATATTTAAGCAATTGTTTTATATAAGTTCACACTTTTAACGTAGCGTGCGTCTAACGGTCCGAATCATTTTACTAACCGGATAATATTAAGGACTGAGTGAAATTTGGACCGATAACCTGTCTTTTTCAATTTGACACTGACATTGACACTAATAACAGCTTATCGCCTCAAGACAGATTAAAAATATAGACTTTTTTATAGCTTGATTCACAATGCTGGGCAAAGGCTTCTCCTTCTTTCTTCCAGACTTCTCCATCGATGTAATTTGGACCTCAGCAAAGTAACGCCTGATTCAATAAATTATTCTCCATCGATTGCATTGAAGACAAATTTATAAACTCGTAATTTATGTAATTTATTTAAAAAATCAGAAATAGAATGTAAATACCACGTGGTTTATTCCATAGGGTTGTAACGGTAACAGAATAAAACTGCGACCAAATAAATCACAACAAACCTTTGCTTGGAAAATATCCCGATTGGTAGTTGTCCGCACTGAGTCCCTGTGATCCCCCAATCAGGTGGGATTATGTCCCGATCCGAACCAGGACAACAATACAGAGCTGCACAAAAATATAATGATCGCTGCTTGAAAATGATACGCTACGAAGTGGCGTTGTCATTTCAATATCGGTTTTTCTGAATTGGTCAACGTTGGTAGTTATTTTCATATTAGGATGCTGAGGGTGCTGATGTTTTTTTGGGTTCCGTACTCTAAAAATTCCCGACAGAGCACTTTTTGTCCAACTGTAAGAAAAGGGTTATGTTTTCGCTTACGTTGTGTATAAGTATGTATGTAATGTTTATTGTTATTTATGTTTGTCTGCTATCTTTCGTATGTCCATGTACCTTAAACTCGGGTTACTTTAGTCCTCAAGGGTAACATTGCCTAATTGGGGATAAATTGTTCCGAATTTTATTATGTATTGAAATAATGTCCCATTGGCACATCATCACATCATCATCCCAGTCTATATACGTCCCACTGCAGGGCACAGGCATCCTCTCAGAATGAGAGGGCTTGGGCCGTAGTTCCCACGCGGGCCCCATGCCACATGGTTGGTTTTAACTGAACGATATTTGTTTTTATAATGCTTTTTATTAGACTCCTCTATACATATAGAAGAGTGGTTGTCATTTGGGCCAAATTTACCCTCCATTGGGTCAAAGTAATCTGACTTTATTTAAAACCCGTGGGTTTTTTCCTCTTGTGTTACATCCCGAGGACTGTAATTTTTTTTATCTGTCAAACCACTTAATATAATTTCTGACTTAGGTTCAAATTGAGGCAAATAGTGTCAATTACTTCAATCTAAATTATAACTATTTCTTTAAATTTCGTACATATAAAAAAATATAACAATTCAATTTTATTTTTCTTCGAAATTTCATTTATAATTTTCAGTAACAGATTTTAAAAAGATATTTGCAACTTATGTCGCCGCGAAGCAGGTTTTTTTTATCTGCTTTGGAATAAGGCAATGGAATTTGAGTCTTCATCTTCTTTTGTCAACCGACGAAAACAAAAGGAGGAGGTTCTCAAGTCGACGTGTATTTCAGTTACTGATTGTACTATATGACCACGCATAACTTATTACAGAGTAGTCGGATTTTGATGATTCTTTTTTAATTGGAAAGCGTATACCCCAAGGGTGGTCCGATGTTAATTTGGAAATAATATTCTTACCCTAAGGGTAGGAAAACAGGGGATGATTGACTAACTTTTTACAGAGTACTCTGATTTTCATAATTATTTTTTATTGGATAGGGTATACCTTGAAATTGGTATTATATAAATTTGGAAAAAAAATTACCCCAAGGATGGGAAAAAAGTATAAAATAAAAACTTTTTAACATAAAAATTAAACCTCCGAAAAAATTGAAAAGCAAAAAATAACACCTCTTTTGTTTGACCTTAATCTAGGTACCAGTACGAGCCAGGAGGAGTGATAGAAGCCAATCAGGTAGAAGATTATAGGTCCACTCCACTCCATTGGCTTCTATCACTCCTCCTGGCTCGTGCTGAGGCACCGACTTCAAACTGGTACCTAGATTAAGGTCAAACAAAAAAGGTATTATTTTTTGCTTTTACAATACAATACAATACAATGACTCTTTATTGTACACCAGGTATAGTAAGCAATACAGAAAACAGGTACACAGAGAGTATGTTACAAGGTAAGCAATAGGCGGCCTTATCGCTTTTCAGTTTTTTCGGCGGCTTAATTTTTTTGTTAAATTTTTTTTATCTATTTCTTCATTGTTTCTTCACAAATGTTTCGCGATTGGTATGGGAATTACAATTTTGGATTTTGAAAGCCCTCAGTCTGCGACTTGGGGCTTCTGACAGTCTCATTCGTAAATCCTGTCCTACCGCTCTTAAAGCACAATGCACTACTACGCGTCCCCTGGATATTACAGCACTAAGGGTTTAAAGTTGAAGCCAGCGCAAACTGTGCCATTACAGTTCTATAGAACAGCTAATGCATTTAAATCGTAGTTGTACAAGACGTCTTTATCTCGGAGCGGGAGTGATTTAGCTGCTCGAGATTTGAACGTCTCGTTTGAATAAAAGAGTGTTTAAGGGGGATTGCGGTCTTAATTTAAAAATTCACGGCGTTCTGACCTTTTTGGGTAGGTAAAAAGAAATAAGAATTATTCTGGGAAAAAGCACTGTGGAGGCTAAAGTAATTTAGACAAAAACTAAATCTGTTTAGGACGTTACTTTATAGCATTACGAGTACTCCATATCTACGTTGTTTCACTTGTTTATTGTCATTTAGTTACCTACTGCTGTTCTTGGTACGCCAACATTTTGTAAAGTATCAATTTTGTTTTGAATTATGTAGGTAAATAATTGAAGACAAATCGAACTAAAATTACAAAACATCATTCTTTCATCATTCTTTGTGCTCGGCTGGGCAGCGTTCGGGAAACTCCGCAATATCTTGTCATCCAATATACCGCAGTGTCTCAAGTCAAAGGACTTTGACCAGTGTGTGTTGCCAGTGATGACTTATGGCACTGAGACGTGGCCACTAACGATGGTCCTCATAAGAAATCTCAAAGTCACTCAGAGGGCGATGGAAAGAGTTATGCTTGGAGTTTCTCTGCGGGATCGCATTAGAAATGATGAAATCAGTGCAAGAACTACAGTCACGATCATAGCTCGAAAAATCGCTAGACTTAGGTAAGTGGCTGTGGGCAGGGCACATCGCTCTTAGAACTGACGGCCGTTGGGACCGAAAGGTTCTCGAGTGGCGTCCGCGGACCGGAAGACGCGGTGTATATAGGCCTCCAACAAGATGGAGCGACGACCTGGTGAAGGTGGCGGGAACGAATTGGATGCGGATGGCGCAGGGCCGATCTGTTCGGCGAGCCTTGGGGGCCTATGTTCAGCAGTGGACGTCTTTCGGCTGAAATGATGATGATGATTCTTTATACTTACACATAACTAACGCATTAATATACCTACCAAAAATGCTTGCCATTTTGCCCCGTTGAATCGGCATGGCAATTTACTGGACCAGGTATGAGCTATATCGAGAATCGCAACCGCTATCCCTCATGTCGCTCCAAGGCCTTGTCGCGTCTTCGCCTGGGCCCGCCAGTCTCGACAGCATTTGTATTTCTTGCAGATTTTATGTTCTTTGGAACCCTTGTTTGGATAAAAAAAAAACATTTAAAATATTTTCAATTCAACTTTTATCGAGAAACAAAATTAAAGAAACGAAGAATCTTTCCATAATAATTACAAATTCTCTTTTTTACTATTGCGTCACTAATTACAGCCAGACAGATTTATTATTTTATTCTCACTAATATCCAAGCATCTCAAAGCTACAATAGGGATGATGGCACCATAAACCAATAATCCTAAGACCGGACACTAGTAAAAAATTCTTTATTTTAGCTCTGAAAACAAGATTAATTTCCAATTAACTGCCGAATAAAATTTTAGCAGCTTTGAACCAAATAAATAGTTAGCTGATTTGGCATAGAAGTGACGGGTCATAGACAGCGTAAGAAACATAAATTGTCTCTCCTGTGGACACAAAATTAGCGACTTCGAACTTTAGATATATTTCAATGCGTCGAAACTTGGCCAGGCGTCCCACACGCCGATGTAGACTGGACTAAAAAATTAAAAACTTTTGTCATATCCTCAGGAGAGACGCGACCAAAAAAATGTAATAACCCTGACGTCATAACAAGCAATTGCCATATTTGCCATACGAAATCTATGGGACGATCATGTTTTGTTAGCTCGTAAAAAGTGCGTCAGTTGATTGGTGACGTCACCCCGTTCCATTAATCAAGACTTTATGCGACAAGAAAAACAATTATACAAAAACAAAAACAACTCCCGATGAGTAGTGCGCCACGATGTCTGCCAGTTTACTAAAACTATCTGATTTATTCTTAGCCAAGTATCTGGTACAATTTCTTTTATAAAGTTTGTAAAGTTGGGAACTCGTCGGTGTTTGGAGGGTCGTAAAGGCTGGTCACGTCGGAACTTGACTATGAACGTACTCATAGCCAGTTCATGTATGAAACATTGTATATTATGACTTAAGTTACGTAGCTGACTGTCATTTCCTTATGCTAGCTTTCAACTTAAAATCCATTTTTGATAGCCTTGGACATTTGAAAGTATATTCTCTTCTTTTTGTGCCTCTCTATGGCACTAGTCCCACCGCCGACGGTGAGCGAGAACCGATTAAGTAGAGTGAGTACTGCAGAGCGAGAGTCATCGTTGACCGCTGTTGACAGCTGCGATCAAAATTAGTGAAGAAAGAGTACTCGTCGACAGTGTGAACAGCTAGCGATCAACTATAATAAATATTATCTCTCTCTTTTATCACTACGGGATTTGTATCTTTTGTTCTTTTCTTAAGCGAGAAAATAGTCGATAGATCGCTTCCTCGCCCTTGGTGGGACTAGTGTCTGACAAAAAAATACACCACAGTAAACCATCTTCAAACAAAGATACATCGCTAGGCTTGTTTGTGTACCCGGGTACGGTTGTGTACGGTAATGTTGGCCCATATAAAAAACTAAAAACAAGGGTGGTCAAGTAAATCTAATCATATTATGGCAATGTGCCATAATTTCAATGCAATAATAAAACTTGAATTGTTTAATCCAAAAACGTGGTCTTTGATATACCGTAAAGTCAAAGTTAACCTTCAGGACCAATTTTGCCCTTCAGGTCGATATTTGCTACAAAAGAAACGGATGGACTGGCTCATTCTTCGATATTTGCTTGCGTCAAGTAGGTACGTGCAAAACACCCACATACAAGCCGCGCGATATGTATTGTTGATTTTATGATTAAATGTTACAAAGGCAAACAAATGGCCATCAAACGTATTAATTACGAATAAAACGAACAAAACTCATAATCCGACATTATCACTCCTCTCTTTCTTTCTCCATAAAGTCTAAAAGAGACATTAAAGCTAGGACAGTAAAGTTTATAGGCGTTTACTTTGTGAAGGAATGTTTTTCCCGATGGATCCAAAATACTGGGAACGAGTGCTTTTTTAACATTTTACGGGTGTTTGCCTCGTCCTGTGTCCTTTGAAGGCTTATTAGCGTTTACAGCTTATTTATGAACACATAAATTTATTTTTATTTTCGTAACAGAAGTAACGTTGGAACGCTAGACCGCAAGTTTTATGTCATCCATCTAACGTCAGTTGTCAATCTTTGCAGGATTTGCCCGCCCGCATTATCTAGGAACAACATTGTCGGTCTCTATATATTTTGAATAGATATGCGATCTGACCGTGCGGTCCGCGCGAACAGATCGCACGCACGAGCATTATATAAGTAGAGACTGACAGTTGTGTGCATACATAATGCGGGCTGCGTTCAATTTGACCTGACCGCGACCGCAGAACGCATCCAGTGTGACATATCCTTGAACCACATTTTAATGAGAGTCGTTGAAGTTTTAGCTTGACTGTGTTATCGACTGAAAGTTAAAGCTTCATCTGATTATGAGTTTTAGACGTGGTCTTTGATATACCGTAAAGTCAGGTAACTTTGGCCCACTGGTATTAACCTGGTCTAGATTTCATTATTACATTGGAGCTGTGGCACATTGTTATATGGTTGGTTTAACTGACCACCCACGATTTTATGTTTTTTAATAGTTTCCTTCTATATTTGATTTTTATGTGGTCCAAAGTCCTTTGGGCTAAAATGCTCCAACTTTACGGTACCGTGAAATTGTACATTTTAGGGCCTACGCTAGCTGACGCGGACGCCCGTCGCGTGCGCCCGCTCGCGGGTCTAAAATGTACCGAAAATCCGTCGCACGCGCCCGCACCACTTAGCGCTGTTCATACAATTTCTTATTAGACGCGCGCACGACGGGCGTCCGTTCCGGGTAATCCGCGTTAGCTAGCGTAGGCCCTTAATCAGTGTATTCGAACCCTGATTATTTATATAAATCGTTCGACACAATTTTTAGTGAATGTAATTCTTTGTCATTACAATGCTTTTATTTGAGGCGAATAGCTTTTATCAATTATTATTTTCGGTTCAAATTACTATCAGAATGAATTAATGTCATGAACAATTTCAAACATCTCCAAAACTAACTATTATAAGGGGCTGTTTCACCACCCATTGATTAATTTTAACAGATGGATAAGTGTGATGCCGTCTCCGTCTATTCGAACAAAACAAACAGAGACGGCATCACATTTATCCGTCAAATAATTTGATCAATGGATGGTGAAACAGGGGGTAAACCTTTTAAAATTTGACGTATTTACATGAAACTTACAATTAAGCCGTTAAATGTATTTTCACTAAGCATGCATGCGTCTTAGACCACGTCTACGTTTGTCGTCAGACGTGATTATGATTAAACGCAAATCTTATACAATTACGGCTCTAAAGTCTCGTTTCCACATGCAAGAACAACCGTGCAAGTCGCATTACATTGCGGAGCTGCGAAGCTAACGCGATTGAGGTGGTCGATGGAGTGCTGTAATGCTCGCATGACTTTTCTTGCTGGTCTTCACTGGGTTTAAGCGTTTAGAATAGAGAGATTATAAAAACAAACCAAATCTGTAAGGGATACAAATATCGACTTTATCACAAAAGTAATAGGTAATAAATAATCAAAGTGTCAACCAATTCAATAGTACCAAACTCCAAAATATACCTTGCTATTTCTATACTCTATTTTTGTACTATAAAGTTCTGCCCCTATTAAATAGTATGACACGCTATCTAACGCACGCTAAATAGTGTGGCGTAATACTCTAAAGATACTCACAAAAATAGATTATCACTCATTGTATTCAAGGATAAGTTAGGGTAAGCAGAATTCCTGTAACGGCTCCTCTAATTTCTAAAGTCTATGGCTCCTATGTTCCATGTTTAAATCTTAAAATTAAAAAAAACGTTGTTCTAAAAAAGCAAACAAAAGAGCAACCTGCCAGTATGCTAATCAACTGAGTCTATATTTGATTGAGTGACACCGCGCCGCCCCTGACAGTGCAGACCCTTGGAACAAAGCGGCTAATATAATTTTTATACCTCTCCAAACATGTGTCAGTTTATTACAATTCGCAAAATAAATTACGAAGCGGGCGAGATAAATAAAAAAATCGTATCCCTGAAACAGGATCCTTCGCGTTACGTGACTGATATACAGCCTTGTTTTGATCTGCAATATTATTTACGAGTGGTTCGGGTTTTCCAATGTGTGAATTGAGCGCAGGTGACGTTTTAGGTAAGGGTGACAGTCGAGAAGAAATAATCAGCTCTTTTAAAATGAGAATTTAAATTGTATGTGTGCGCTGCAAAAGGGCCATGGCTCAGTGGTCGTTATGCACAAGCAAAACACTGATTCGTCATCAAACTGTCCCTGTAACATTTTACTGTGTTAAAAGTATTAATTGGTTTAGCTATCTTTGAACTTATTTTGTATTCTTTATTTTAAACGACCTACATGTATATCAAAATTGTACCACAAACACGTAATAACATGCTTTTTACACGCTTTATATTAGCTTCACCTGTATGTTTGTATGTATGTTTGTTTGTAACCGACTCCTTAGGGCGCGATTTTGACCCACTTCCCGGTTTCCGATTGAGCTGAAATTTTGCATATATGTGTAAATTGGATGACAATGCAATATTATTGTAACATGGAGCTGATCTGATGATGGAGCTGGATGGTGGCCATAGGAACTATGTAATAAAACAACACAATCCCGTCGAGTTTGGGCTCGTTTGATTCGTCTTGACGAGCACTTTGATCCCAGATGGTAACCAGGGTCTGATGATGGAGCTGGAAGATGGCCAAAAGCACTCCACAATAAAACGACACAACCCCATCGAGTTTGGGCTCGTTTGATTCGTCTTGACGAGCACTTTGATCCCATATGGTAACCAGGGTCTGATGATGGAGCTGGAAGATGGCCAAAGGCACTCCACAATAAAACGACACAACCCCATCGATTTTGGGCTCGTTTGATTCGTCTTGACGAGCACTTTGATCCCATATGGTAACCAGGGTCTGATGATGGAGCTGGAAGATGGCCAAAGGCACTCCACAATAAAACGAAACAACCCCATCGAGTTTGGGCTCGTTTGATTCGTTTTGACGAGTACTTTGGTCCTAGATGGTAACAAGAGTCTGATGATGGAGCTGGAAGGGGGGTAGGTGGCGGGTTGGGGGGGGAATGGGGTATGGGGTAAGGGGGTCGGGGGTTTAGAGGGTTGGGTGTTAGGGTGTGGCGGTTGGGGTTAGGGGATGGGGGGGGGGGTTACGGGAAATAGGGTGGGGGTGTTGGGGGCTTCGGGGGTAAGTGATTTTGGGGGGTTGTGGGAAATGGGGAGGGGGTAAGAGGCCTAGATGGTAACAAGGGTTTGATGATGGAACTGGAAGGGGGGGCGGTAGGTGGCGGGGTGGGGGGTGTGGGAGGGGTGGGGTGGGGGGGGCAGGTGACGGGTGGGGGGGAGGTGGGGTTTCCGGGGGTATGGGGGTTCGGTGTTAGGGGGGTTGGGTTTAGGTGGTTCGGGGGTTTGTAAAATGAGGAGGGGGTAGGGGTTTAGGGGATTGGGGGTAAGGGTGTGGGGTTTGGGGGGGGGTTTGGGGAAATGGGGTGGGGGATGTTGGGGGGTTGGGTTTAGGGGGTTTGGGGGTTGTAGGTGAGGGGGTAAAGTTAGAAAGAAAAAAATGCAACTAAAAAATAGAAAATAAATAATAGTTTAAAAAAACTAAAAAACACGCTTTAAAAAATAAAAAATAAATTTTAATAAATTTCAATTCACTATTCTTATAGTGCAGTAAAAAATCTTAATAAGCAATTATTATATTGTTATATCCAGATCAAAATTTGTAAACAATTCTAAATATTGATAAAATAAATAATAATAGTTTAAAATATTTTATTGTAAAAAAAGCGTGGGGTGCTTTTTAAGATGTTATCAAAATGACAATCCTTGACAATTGACACCAGGCACCCCACGCTTTTTTTACAATAAAATATTTTAAACTATTATTATTTATTTTATCAATATTTAGAATTGTTTACAAATTTTGATCTGGATATAACAATATAATAATTGCTTATTAAGATTTTTTACTGCACTATAAGAATAGTGAATTGAAATTTATTAAAATTTATTTTTTATTTTTTAATTGCATTTATACAATACAGCTGCTATCCAGGTTATGTTCCCGCGGGACACATTAACAGGAGCAATCGCTCTTTTGAATTCGTAGTAGTATTGTATAAATAAAACTTTCCAGTTATCGGAATATAGCTATTACTCGCAACTTTGCATATTAAATATTATACACCAAGCGTATGTTATTCAATGCCGATATATTCTATACGTTAAAGTATTTTTAAATTGATTCATAGATTTTTAGTTTATCTATTTTGTAATGGGTACTCTAAATCTACAGACAAACACATAATAAAATCTTTTATCTTTATCATTATGTTTATCAGAATAAAATATAGGTGCCTACTCTTGTTTCTGAGTCCTTTTAATCATGCAAAGGTTAACTGAAATAAATCCATTTAATTAATTAAATAATTAATTGCTAATTTCATGTATTTTATGTAAATAATAAAGAGTTATACATACAACTCCTTGCGCACCATGTATTCCTCTAGCTCTCTTTATCATTCCATCTCCAGTCTCAATCGGAGGTAACTAAGTATAAAAGAAGTTTTAAAATTAATGCGAAAAATTTAAGGAGGTGGTTGAGTTTGTGTGAATGAACACTCCTGTATAGAATGTTGAGGCTTTTATATCTATAAATTGTGGATGACAAATGTTCTCATAGAATGATGAAAGTGTACAGTATCAAGGCGTGGGTACATCTTGAAACGTAAATTCCCATGGGAAGCTGGAACAGCAGCGAAAGCGGATGAAATTCAATAAATAACTAAATACCAGGGTCTCGGTTCGACATAGAATTTTGTTCCTGTCGACTTTGAGACCCTGGGTCTCAGAGAGTTGGAAAAACGCCTTGTCGACACAGCTGATGGCCAAAGGGCTGGTAGTTAACTCAATCTACTATTTAACGAAGAAACGCTCTGCTAGCCTTTTTTCTTTTTTTGTGGTTATCTTTGAAAAATGAAAAAGAAGAAAGAAATTAATTCTGCACGACGCATATTAACTAAAAAATCGGTCTTCTGCATTTCGGACTTGTGCACCAAAATTCTTGGGATACCTGTGTCGGATAGACGGACGGTGCAGTGACATTAATACGACCACGATACGATTTTTAGACGACCAGATGGCCTAGTGGTTAGAGAACCTGACTATGAAGCTTGAGGTCCCGGGTTCGATTCCCGTGTCGGGGCAGATATTTGTATGAAAAATACGAATGTTTGTTCTCGGGTCTTGGGTGTTAAATATATATTTAAGTATGTATCTATCTATATAAGTATGTTTATCTATATAAGTAGTTTTAACATTTGGTAGCATAGCATACGGTTGTGGTAACTCTGAAGATGAGCTCTGGTTGAGTTCGAAACGCGTCAGTGTAGCTTGGTGGTGGTGATGGTTGGGTTTATGTGATTTGTGTGTGTTCGTACAGTGTGGAGGTGGAGGAACTGCATGAACGCACATTTCTTGCATAAACGTAACTATTGTAAGGTCGCGGGTGAGCAAAGTAATTGTTTTAGTTCATTAATATGGACCTCCGCAAAGTAACGCCTGATTCAATAAATTATGTTTATCCGTTGCCTAGTACCCATAACACAAGCTTTCCTAGCTTACTTTGGGACTAGGTCAATTGGTGTGAATTGTCCCGTGATATTTATTTATTTATTTATTTATTTATTTATTAATAGAATTCCGTTTCCCCTTCAGGTATGGAACCCTAAAAATTTCTGCGTCGACACACGTGCTTCTATTTCCAGCGTATCTTAATGCGATTCTCGAGAGCAAAAGAGCTGGCACAGCGCTTAGTAGTTTTTGTGCAACGCTCGTTGAACGCGCTAAGCCCCTGTTTACGACTGTGTTATTCTCTATTTTAATGTAGCTGCGACCGGGGGTGCGCCCGTGTGAAAAGTCTTAATAAACGGAGTGCTATAGAAACTTTACTACCGCGTTTATGGTTAGAAAGCGACGTTTAGCCAGCTTTGTTGGAGCTGCTTCGGATAAATGCTTTTTAGAAGTTTTTCATGTATTTTAGCTGTGGCGGTTTTTATTTAAACAGCTAGTGTTGCCCGCGACTCCGTCTGCGAAGAATTCGTTTATCGCTAATCCGCGAGCTATGCGATTTTCCGGGATAAAACCTATCCTGTGTCCTTTCCCGGGACTAAAACTATCTCTATACCAAATTTCATCTGAATTGGTTCAGAAGAGGTAACAGACAGAAAGACAGACATGCTACACGGCCTAGGGTTAAACAATTAAAACGTTAACCCTGGGTCAAGAGTGACAGTCCCATACATTTTGACAGTAACTAATAACTCTGGCCCGTGAAAGTTCCCTTACTGCATTGAGGTTAACGTTACAATTATAGACGACCAGATGGCCTAGTGGTTTAAAACATTATATTTCAATTCGTTACCCTGCTATGTGAAATTTCCAGTATTTTATAAGGAAATTCTACATCATAATATCTCCAAATAACTCTTTGAAAACTGGTCGACGCATGATCGCTGGCATATCGCCAATTCAGTATCAATCATTCGTTTATATGATTACGACTCTTACGACCCATCCATCCATAAATAAGAGATAAGAGGAAGTAACTAAAAACAAAAAACTTTGCAGTATCTGTACCAATTTGTACGTTTCCGTCACACATTAAGTAAAAGTATTATAATAAACTATCTGTTTGACGCAAACGAATCCTTGGCAACCACTCAGGTTACTTGCTATAACAAAATGTCAATCGATTTGAAATATTTCAGCAGGCGGTCGGATTAGCTACACTGAACGCGTGCGTAAAGGGTGTTAGATTACCACACCAATCAATCGATTATCGTACGATGCCATCAATCGATCGATGTCAACTAATCCATTGTACCATCGGTCGATCGATTAATGTGGTATTAACACCCAAAGCTTTTTGCTTTGAAATTTTAGATTCAAAATACAGTCATATTTTTAACGCCGTACACTGAAGTTTAGGCTGTATGGATTATATTTCGTACTAAATACAAACTGAAATATAGATGCACAGAAAAAACCCCAGAAAAAAGACCAATGCTGGGAATCGAACCCAGGTCCTCAGCATTCCGTGCCGCGTGCCATACCCCTACACCACCACTGGTCTAGAGATTAGACACGAATCTTTCCTATACATCATACATTTCAATCTGCTAAATCATCACCTTATGCAGTGACAAGCGCACATCTATGTTACACCCTCATCGAGAGATTTTAACACTCCTTCGGAACTAACCGCTCACCTGGACAAGAGATGGCGCTACTGTGCAACTTTAAACAAGTTAGCTATGAAGTATCTTTTTTTTTTGTACTTATTTTTTCAACTTCATTTTTTATTACTTTTACGGTCATCCCGTGAAATCATATATTTCGTACTAAATACAAACTGAAATATAGATGCACAGAAAAAACCCCAGAAAAAAGACCAATGCTGGGAATCGAACCCAGGTCCTCAGCATTCCGTGCCGCGTGCCATACCCCTACACCACCACTGGTCTAGAGATTAGACACGAATCTTTCCTATACATCATACATTTCAATCTGCTAAATCATCACCTTATGCAGTGACAAGCGCACATCTATGTTACACCCTCATCGAGAGATTTTAACACTCCTTCGGAACTAACCGCTCACCTGGACAAGAGATGGCGCTACTGTGCAACTTTAAACAAGTTAGCTATGAAGTATCTTTTTTTTTTGTACTTATTTTTTCAACTTCATTTTTTATTACTTTTACGGTCATCCCGTGAAATCATATATTTCGTACTAAATACAAACTGAAATATAGATGCACAGAAAAAACCCCAGAAAAAAGACCAATGCTGGGAATCGAACCCAGGTCCTCAGCATTCCGTGCCGCGTGCCATACCCCTACACCACCACTGGTCTAGAGATTAGACACGAATCTTTCCTATACATCATACATTTCAATCTGCTAAATCATCACCTTATGCAGTGACAAGCGCACATCTATGTTACACCCTCATCGAGAGATTTTAACACTCCTTCGGAACTAACCGCTCACCTGGACAAGAGATGGCGCTACTGTGCAACTTTAAACAAGTTAGCTATGAAGTATCTTTTTTTTTTTGTACTTATTTTTTCAACTTCATTTTTTATTACTTTTACGGTCATCCCGTGAAATCATATATTTCGTACTAAATACAAACTGAAATATAGATGCACAGAAAAAACCCCAGAAAAAAGACCAATGCTGGGAATCGAACCCAGGTCCTCAGCATTCCGTGCCGCGTGCCATACCCCTACACCACCACTGGTCTAGAGATTAGACACGAATCTTTCCTATACATCATACATTTCAATCTGCTAAATCATCACCTTATGCAGTGACAAGCGCACATCTATGTTACACCCTCATCGAGAGATTTTAACACTCCTTCGGAACTAACCGCTCACCTGGACAAGAGATGGCGCTACTGTGCAACTTTAAACAAGTTAGCTATGAAGTATCTTTTTTTTTTTTTACTTATTTTTTCAACTTCATTTTTTATTACTTTTACGGTCATCCCGTGAAATCATATATTTCGTACTAAATACAAACTGAAATATAGATGCACAGAAAAAACCCCAGAAAAAAGACCAATGCTGGGAATCGAACCCAGGTCCTCAGCATTCCGTGCCGCGTGCCATACCCCTACACCACCACTGGTCTAGAGATTAGACACGAATCTTTCCTATACATCATACATTTCAATCTGCTAAATCATCACCTTATGCAGTGACAAGCGCACATCTATGTTACACCCTCATCGAGAGATTTTAACACTCCTTCGGAACTAACCGCTCACCTGGACAAGAGATGGCGCTCCTGTGCAACTTTAAACAAGTTAGCTATGAAGTATCTTTTTTTTTTTTTTTGTACTTATTTTTTCAACTTCATTTTTTATTACTTTTACGGTCATCCCGTGAAATCATATATTTCGTACTAAATACAAACTGAAATATAGATGCACAGAAAAAACCCCCGTTTTCGATCGCTATAGATGCCCCTAAGGGCATCTATCCTCAACTTGTTTCAAAGAATTTTTATGTTGGAGAAGGTCGAAATGCCTCATAAATATGAGAGAAAACAGGGCTTAGTCCAGCGTAACGTCGCCTGGTCTGAAAAAAGCTTGCTAGCAGCCTTCGAGGAAATGAAAAAGGGAGAAAAAGGAGTCAACGAAGAAGCTAGAGCATAATGGAATACCTACCGTCTAGAACACTAAGACGATGTTTTGCCAAAAATGACGAAAAACAATTGACCCTAGCTAGGTAGTTATGTAGGTACTTATTGATTGGTATTTAGATAAGTTTTTTCTGTATAGGTATCAAAATCACATTTTAAGTACTTATATGGAATTGATTGAACTTTTATAATTTGTTTCAGTAAAACATCCAGTAGTACTAGGATTCTAAAATGAGAAGAGGACCGTGGCTTTTACTTACTATTCAAACTTAGCGAATTTTCAATGAATATAAAAGACTGATAACTTTTATTTAACTTGTTTAATTTCAAAGGGCATCTATCTTCTGACGCATTTTTGCGACGAGTCGTCTATCCCCCATGGTAGGCACCTATCCCATTTATAAGAGGTCAAAAAAAGTACGATTTACACAAAATCCATACAATTTATATTAATACAAGTACAGTAAAATAATAGATTAAGGACCATAGTTATCATACGCATTGGACGCAATGCTATAATTTGTTTAAGTTTTTGAATTATAAAGCTATTTCAAAAAGTGGGGCATCTATCCTGGACTTACCCTAATACTAATTACTAATTAATAACTATTACTTTATATACTACATAATATTATAAAGAGGAAAGATTTGTATTTTTGTATGTAATGAATAAACTTAAAAACTACTGGACCGATTTCAAAAGTTCTTTTGCCGTTAGAAAGCTACATTATCACTGAGTGACATAGGCTACTTTTTACCGCGGGAAAATACCTTTTCCTACAGGAAAATTAATCTATCGCGGGCGAAGCTGCGGACTGAAGGCTAGTTACCTATAATACTTTTATGTAGAATGTGCAACAATCTACCGCAGTCCGTGGCTGGGCAACGCCACCCGCTGACCGAAGGATCGGCTCTCCGGGGATTACAATCAAATGGCTTATTAAGTTAAGACGGAACCTTCATTTCGAAGTGGCGTAATACCCGTTATAGTTACAGCATTTAGGGTTGGTATAATATGTCAATCTTACTTATAGTACAGCTGCATTTAAAGGGTTCTGTGATACATAATTATTCATATCTACACTGCGTATCAAGAACAGTGGCACAACTCAAAATTAAATGCTATTGCATTTAATATTATATCTTTTACTAGTAAGATTTGAAATCGAATTACATTCCATTTTGTTTTATGACAGTGTTAATGAGAAGCAGTGATTTATGAAACAGTACCGAGACTGCAGAAAGACAATGCACATCCTGAACCACTAGAATATAAAATTAATGATTTTAACATGGACGAATAACTTTGGAAATACATAGATTCGATCCCTAGTTTCAAATAGCGTATCTACTTACTAAGTTAAAAAAATATTGTCTTGAATAATTTAGATGAACGTTATTTAATAACATTGTAGAACTGATTGAAAAAATTGCGTTAAAAATTGAGTTTCTTGCCAGATTCTTCTCATCAAGGTTTTTCAGAACCGGTAGTAAAATCATCGACATTCATAAAGTATCTAAATTGAATAAAGTCATTTTGACTTTGAAACTAGAGGCTTTAAATTTGACAGACCCTTCCTTCCTTCCTTCCTTGAATATTTTATCTTGAGTTTTAACTTCATTTTGATTGATCAAAGAGGTCTATAATGGTAATTTTTTTTCTTTCAAAGGAGTGAAGCCTCCAGATAATCTCGGATAAAATCATGCGTAAAAGAGAAAGGTAAATGCATCTTTTTTCTCACGGATATCTGCTGATACATACGGTCGGCCTCAGTAGTCGCTAAACACTTTTGTACTTGGTTACTTTCACTAACGTGACATATTTCAAACTTCACAGTATAACTGATTGTTTCGACAAAGTACTAAAGTGTTCGACGACTTCTGACTGTACATCTGGCTCATCACTAATCTTAACACATTCACAGCTTGCCCTAACCCGTCACCTGCTCAATCACGTTTGCCCGCTCATCAAAGCACACATGCAACCCACATTTTAACTCAGTTCCCTGATTGCAGCGGCACAAAAGGCTCACTCAGAACCTGGCTCGCCTCCAACTCTTACTTTTGTCAACTCGGATTGAAATTTCCCGGCACCACGTAACGCTGATGTTATTGAAATGCTGGCGTTTCTATGCTGGTTATCTGTGTTTGAAGCTGATGATGTGTTGGTATGCGTAATATTACAGAAAATTAATAATGTCCACGTTTGAAATTTCGACGCGAAACACATCGAAAATCAAATCAAAATACCGCAAGAAAGAAACCCATTAGTCGATATACGGAAGTTTGGAATTATTATTTTCAAATGACCTAAAGTACGAAATTACGAAAGTTAGAAAGTCGATGAATTCAATTTAGGTATCAATGTTAACACAATAATACCGTTACAAATCTCTTTTCATGTCACTTTAGGTTTAGAAAAAATACGTACAATGACGAGCGAAGCCAGGAGTGTTAGTAAATTACTATTGCGACCACAACGCCACAACGCGCAAGCCAAGCGAGTGTGTGAGCGAAGCGTGCCGTGGTAGCGGCTGACGAACTGCCAGAACCAAAATTAAGTTACATATCTACGCTATTGTTCGATCAAATTGTATCTATATCAATTTTGAGGATCAC
The DNA here is from genome assembly GCA_947859365.1 of Archips crataeganus. Lineage (NCBI taxonomy): Eukaryota > Metazoa > Arthropoda > Insecta > Lepidoptera > Tortricidae > Archips > Archips crataeganus. The sequence continues at coordinate 22,048,129 of OX402051.1, read as the reverse complement.
AGTCTTCGGGTTTGAAGGCTTTTGGTCTAACTTAATCACATAATTTAAAACTTTCGGCCAAATAAACATTCGGTTTTTCAATATTCGTACTTCCGTTCATAGATTTTGTGAAATTCGTTTTTTTTTTAATTTTGGTAGTGGTTACCCGTTTGAAGGAGCCGATACTTCGAATTAGTTTTCGCTATCGATTAAGAAAACGTCGCTTGGGCATACGTAAAATGTGACTAGCTCACTACTATTGGCACTGGTCGGTCACTAGTACCTACTCGTATTATTTAGGGCATGGAGGAATAGACCAAAAGGGTGGTAATAAGAGCAATTGGGACGTCGCCACGTGTCGTAACGTGCATACAAAAACCTTTATTTACATAGTAAATACGCGTTTAACTTCAGTGCGTATTATTGAGCGGTTCGTATTATTGCATTTATGGCACAATCGGCTATATTCGCCTGATGTGCAAAACTCTCCTGTTTATGAGCTTTAAAATATTTTCTTGGCGATTTATGAGGTATGCTATGTCAGTAAATTTATATAAGCGATCCAGCCATTTTCTAACAGAAGTTAAATATGAGCTGCCTGTGGCTCACATATCGACTAAAATACGAGATAACAGTTTTAAATGAAGTACAAGAGCTTAGTCATTTTGTATCAGAAACCATGGACTCTTTAGACAATACATTATTATAAATAACGATATTACAACGATGATAACAATTTTAAAAACGCAAAGTATGTATGTATGTATGTATGTAAAACTCTTTATTGTACGTAAAACATGAAAATTAACAGTTAACAAGAGAAACAGATGTACAAAGGCAAAGTAACCATAACTTAAAAAGACCATCACGTAAAATGACCATCAAGTAAAATGACCATTACGTAAAATTACCATCACGTGTAATGACCAACACGTGCAATGAACAATAAGTGTAATAAAGGGCGAAGAAAAGAAAATATTATTGTGATGAGATGGCCACTTAGAACAAATAGATAGATAGATAGAAATCATTTATTCAAATAAAACAAATACAATTTAAATTCCAATAAATGCGCCAAACTGGAGTGACCAGTTTGTTGGCGCGCCACACACAAGAACTTTAAGTGGCTAATATTTTAACCTTATATCGATAGTCATGATTAAGGCCCGGGTAATATTGAAAACTGGCCAAGTGTAGTTGGACTCGCGTTCTAAGCAATCCACTGTTGGCAGAGCCCTGCTATTATTTGTTGTTCTAGTGGATACATTAATAAACAATCGATGAAGATTTCAAGTATCTAGTTAATCATCATCATCATCAGTTCAGCGGAAAGACGTCCACTGCTGAACATAGGCCTCCCCCAAGGCTCGCCAAATAGATCGGTCCCGTGCCATCCGCATCAAACGCAATCCGGCAACCTTAACCAGGTCGTCACTCCATCTTGTTGGAGGCCTACCTACACTGCGTCTTCCGGTTCGTGGAGGCCACTCGAGAACCTTTTTGCCCCATCGGCCATCAGTTCTACGAGCGATGTGCCCTGCCCACTGCCACTTGAGTCTGGCGATTCTTTGAGCTATGTCGGTGACTAAATCGGGGTTGGGATCTAGTTAATACCGTTATATAGAAATCGAGTTAAAACGCTAAAAAAACACGTTTCTTTTATGACGACCCCCTTTAATTTTTAACTTTATTTATTAGATAAAGCGGCAAAAAAAATACATCGTTTGTTAAAATTATAACTATCTAGCTATTACGGTTCATGAGATACAGCTTGACAGACAGACAGTGGAGTCTAAGTAATAGGCTCCCGTTTTTACCCTTCGGTTACAGAACCCTAAAAACTTTGAAACATGAACATCAGCCGGCCTCTTACCCAAAAAATCAATTTGTATAAAATAGCGACTCGAATCAGATCGTCCGCTAAGCAAGCAATGAACAAGCCCAACAGAAACCTTTATCAACCGGTGCCGCTGACAACATCGCTACAAAAGCCTCGCTTGTTTTTACAAGATGTTTCCTTATCTCAAATACCGGTCATAAAATTTGGTGACAACTCCCCAGGTTGCGCTTACGACAAACCCGTAGAAATAAGGGCTGTAAAATCATGCGTATATTATCGACACTTTGAGTCAAAAGAGATTCATTTGAGCACACCGTGTCACATCTAAAACCTACATAATTAATTCATAAAAAGTGAATGGGTGCATTGTAATGTTTTGCTGTAGGAAAATTTGCCTTAGTAAGATGGGTAGAGAAAATTGTGAAGTCCTAAAGGGAACATGTGAATTACTGAGTAATGTATCGCTGTCTCGTAATACCGGTGTTGTTTTGCCTAATAAACTAAAGGTATTATTTTAATAGGCGAAACAACACCTAGGTACACATAATTCCAAACATTCATAGCTACGCTTTTTCACACTTTTTAATAATATTTAATTAGAACTAGGACTAGTTATCTACTTCGTAGACATGCAATTTGACACCATTATTTTCCGTGCGACGTTAATGCAGATCATCCATGGAAATTTAATAAAATTTCGAAATTTCCGTTCAAATGTCAAATGTAATCATTCACGTGAAGGAACCACGGTTAAAGGCTTATAACGTAATATATTCTTGTCTCTCGCGCTCCTCCCCTGACTATATATACATTGCTCATGTGTGTCAAACGAACTCTGCAAAATATAATATCCATTAGACGCTACCAATGGAGCGAAAGTAATGTGAAATTGATTCACTCACGGCCGACCTTCGACCGATATTAGTCATACCCACTGAGCTCTATCAGAAGACAGCTGAATGACACAGAAAGTACTCAAATTATTCAGCTATATGTAGATGTATGCGTTTGTTTGTCAGTGAGTTCAATAACGAATGATGGATTAAGTTTGGCGTAAACATCCGCTTGTGTTAAAAGTCTTGGGGATAGACAATCCGTGTGTTAAGAATGGTCCTGATTGCCTTCTCAAGTAACATGATATCTAGTCTATTTCCTATTTTTTTTTACCCTAATTTCTTACTTGATATACAATCCAGTTCCAAAGCGCGCCAGGTAAGGCACTTCACAGGAAACCTGTGCCCAGGTGGGATGAATATGGTCCGTAGATGATGATGATGATGATGATGATACGAGCTCAGTATCTATGGTTAAATTACTGTTTATGTAACATGGTTGCAAATGTCCTTTTTTTGAGCATGATAATATCTTCGTGAATTATGTTTGAAAATCAATTTTGAGCTCTTGAATTCGTAAAATATGAGTAAACAGAAAGTTAACTAACACAGTGAAATCCAGCGTGTTTGGTTTTGATTTCCTTTAACTGTAAGGGACATTTTATCTGGTCAAATGAAGTTAATTTATTTGATGCAGCAGTGTCCTAACTCTTACTGTTAATAAAATAAACAAAAAAATAATTTAATTAATTATGCGCGGTACATTATGAGTTATGAGTCAAACACATTTTTGTTTGACTCTCTTGTGGAGATGGTAAGAGTTAAGGGCCTCATCATCATCATGATCCCAGTCTATATACGTCCCACTGCAGGGCACAAGCCTCCTCTCAGAATGAGAGGGTTTGGGCCGTAGTTCCCACGCGGGCCCAGTGCGGCTTGGGAACTTCACACACACACCATTGAATTTCTTCGCAGGATTAAGGGTCTATTTTATAGCCAATATTTTTTAGTCAAGTCTACATCGGCGTATGGGACGGCCGGCCAACTTTAAAACTAATCTTAAGTTTGCTGACTCAGAGTCGCTAATTTATGTCCACAGGAGAGACAACTTATGTTGCTTATGCTGTGTACAACCCTTATGTATAGTCGGGGTAAGAAAAGGTTCGTCACTTTTCGACTCTAAGTCAACGAGTTAAGGTTGAAAAGTGACGAACCTTTTCTTACCCCGACTATACAACCTAAGCTAAGCTGTGCTGTCGAAATTAAAACACTGGTATAATTTGACACTAACTTTTTGTAACTTTTAGGTACCTTTTACAGTGACTGTGATTATTTTATTATGTATGAAAAAGAAAAAAAACAATTAGCCAAAAATATTACTTACCAGGGCCCAATTGCATAACAAAATACAAGCAAATAGTATTAGTTAATTTCAATACTAAATCGCTAATACTATTTACTTGTAAGTATATACTTTGTTATGCAATTCGACCCAGGTCGTTTCTATCGATATAGAAAACCATTTTCCGAAGTTAGCGTATATCAAAAACTCACGGTGTAAGATCACAAGATTAATTAGGTCAGTTCCTCGTGTTACTCTACACTGAACATTAACCCTCAAACTAGCAATAAAAACCAAGTCAATCTTAGATACTAGATATCTCGTCGACTCTCACACGTTATGAGCATGTAAAGAAGCTTAGTTATGAGTAATTTTTGTCCTACAACATTCGAGAAAGCTCTAGAGATTGCCGCAAGCGCTCAAGGTTCCGCGCGCTAAGCATTTTGCGGGTAGGCCGACAAAAGCGCACTCCCTAAGAGCTCTGGCTGCGAGCCAAAGCTTCTGTCAATTCGAGTTTGTTTTTTAGAGCAGAAATCTTCTTGCTATATTAATAAGTGAAAGGATTGCGCTTCAAGGCTATCCCAGGTATTTGTCGGTATTAATGAAAAAGCAACTGTGAGTCTTTACCTACTCTGTTGTCTCTTTTTTATATATTTTTCAATAAAATAGATTTGCTTTAGCACTCTGCCTGCAACCAAATTTTAATTTGTTACATACCAATTACAAAAACACGTAACAACTTTACTACTTCAACCTTGCAATTCTATTAAATGAAACTGTTGATAAAACGATTTCATAAATTAATTGAGTAGTTAAATATTTAATTTATTAATCAGTATCAAAGTTAACTAGCTGTTGCGCGCGACTCCGTCTGTAAAAAATAAGGGTATTAAAATAGCTTATGATTATGACCTACTAAGACGAATAATTTCATAAAAATCGCTCAAGCCATTTCAGAGGAGTTTGAAAGCAATCACTTTGACACAAGATTTTTATTTCATCTCAGCCTATATACGTCCCACTGCAGAGCACAGGCCTCCTTTCAAAATGAGAGGGGTTGGGCCTTAGTTCTCATTTAGTTCAAGATATCACGTACGTACCGTACCTAGTTATTTTAAAATATGTTTTTAGTAAATCCTATCAAAGAAAAGTACTTGCTGACTCAGACGTTACGGTGTCAGGTCTATACTAATTGAACAGCAGCCAATTTTCAGCATTGCCACACTGAACGTCAATGCAATTGCAAAAAATATAGAAGGTAAGTATAGCTTAAACATGTTAGATTAAAAACATGCAAGAAAAAAGTCAAATAGCCACCGAACTCATAAATAAATTTCGCATTTTACGACCCGAATTCAGATAAAATCATCAATTTAACTTGTCAAATCAAAACATAAACGACAAAGTACGAATCAAAAGAGTTTTTTTATTAGTCGTGAAATAATCACAAAGTCTCAAACTTGTTTACGGGAATGCGATAAACTTTATTTTTCCGCTGGCAATAAATGCGGGGCCACGTAGACGTTTCACACAACTTGTTTAGGATTCCTAGATCTTACAATGGGGTGCTATGTTCTGTATTTTCGTTTGAGATACCTAGTCGAGAAGCCGTTGTACTAAACGGTTAGGTACGTAAGATAATGTCAAGAATTACGTAATATTTTTGACTATTTAGCGTGTTATAAAAATCAATGATTTAGCAAAGGCTTGAGCTGCATTCTTGCTGCATTGAATTTCATTGCACGTTTTATTTCAGCGCGTAAGAACAATATCGTGCAATTTTTTTTATCATATTTCCGTAGGAAATCGTTTATGTCAAATTGATTGTCCAATATTTTTTGTATTGTCATAATTGATAATTATAGATACTGATGTTTTAAAAGAGTTTCGATTGCACTATAAAAATATTATATTGGGGCTGGGCTTACAGTTTAATTATTTATTAATTAAATGGTATTGTTACTGTGTCTGAAATCATATTAAAAAGTAATGGTTCAATAATTGTACGAGTGGTTTGTAACGCTGCCTCCTGAATACAGGGTAGTTGGGTTTGGATTTGGATCGAGATTGCACTTTTTACTTTTTATGAATCTACATCTATAACACAACTATATACTTCCACGTTTTTCGCGTTTGAAACATTGTACACTTGCTCAAACATGTACTAATAATATAGCGCAATATTATAAGTGTTTTCACAGTAAACCTATCGTGCAATATCGTTGTAAGTATACACACCAGGAAATGAAATGAATTGTGTGAAGTTAACAATCTCCTTCGAGCACACGTGGGAAGTAAATCCTGACCTTTCTTAAAGTGACTTTGTGCCAAGCAGTGGCTGCTGGTGAGATATAAAGTGAAGTACGATAACATCCTTACTGGTCTCGCTAGATTTCATTTTCACAGTTTCAAGAACTATTGAACGGTAAATAGCTCGAAAACTAGCTCTAAATCTTCATAGTTTCAAATGCATATTGCTTTGAAGTGAATTGCTTCGCTTTTATGCGTTAATGATTATACTTCACCATTAAAAACAATTTAATATATCCGGGCATCCTGCCAGTTGGTATAATAGATGCCTACAAGTAGGTACGTTCGTTGCTAAGTCATATTATGTTTGTTTTGCCACTTTTCTTGACTTGCATGACGAGGATAATATCTCGCATGGTAATCCTCGGGATTGCCCCTCCAGAATCACGTACGTCCGCGTGAATTGGCGTGCTTCCAGATCTGCATTTAAGGTTGTATTTTCCACGAGTCTTATGAAAAATTACATTTCTCTTAACAAGCGCATTCTGGGTCCTTTAGATGTCGCTAAACTAATTAGCGCGCGTTTTCTTGGCATGGTTTAGCACTGAGATAATTTTAACTCTATTTTCAACCGAGAATATGACTTGGCTTAGTTGAAGCCAAGCTAGTTAGTGCCGTAGCACTTCCAGTGATTTCAATGTAAAAATGTGTATATGTGTATCATAAAACGGCTAAACAAATTTGAGCGACAACTTTTTATCTCGGGAATTATATAGCCAATGTTTTGTTTTGAGGGTGATTATTCGAGCGCCTCATTTCTCTGGTCACTTTTTTAAAAATGTCAGAATAGTCTGACACAGTTTCCAGTTAAATGGTACAGGTACAGTACTTAGAGGTACTTCTAATAATAGAACCGAAAGCCACATCAAAATCTAAAACCATTTCTTGAAAATGTGACCTGATAGATTATTAGGTAAATAAGTTAATTAGGTACCCTTGAAGGTCGTGGGTTCGAGTCTGGGCTCAAACGTCTCAAGCTGGAATAATGATGATGGTGATGAAATTTTTGCGCTGATATATCCAGTGCACTAAGTTCAGATACATGAAACTTTACCTGAGTCTTTTTTATACGAGTACAACGTTAATGAAAAGCATGACGTTGTAATTTTTACAAGTACCTCTTGGAATTGAGTAAATAATTAAATATCATGGAGCAATTGACACCAATTGACCTAGTAACAAATAAAACAAAGCTTATACTATGGGTACCTACTAGGTAACGGATGAACATACCTACTTATTGTTAACATACAATGCGAGAACTACCTTACGTCACAAGAAAAATCACTAGAATGGGCGCGCCCCGCCGTAAACTGCCAGTTTTAAACACACCAAAAAGGCGGGACGGGCTCAACGCTGATTGGAAGGATTATTTAGTTCGAGAGGTTGGCAGCTGGTGGCGCGGCCGTTCTTTGTGACGTTTCGTTTGACAGATGTCATCCCGGAAGCACCACAACACTCGCAGATGGCGCTAGTTAGAAGATTGCCAACATTATATTTGTCCGTTTTAGCGTGAAAGAGTAACAAACATCTATCCATCCATACTTACAAACTTTCGCGTTTATAATATTAGTAGGACCTGTTCAACATTGATATTAACAATGCCGGATAATGAGTTCACTGAACTTCAGGAGCGCTACGCTCATCCGAGACAAATACACGACAAAAAATTACGGTATTTGTGACAAACAGCACTTTTCTTTCGCGTACCGTAATGAAGAAACTGATGGGATGGCCCACAAACCACCGTAGACCAGCGTACATGGATCCGCGGAACTGTCCAAAGTGATTTATAACATCACATCTGACAGGGCATGGGGAAGGTCCCGTTATCCTGGTCACCGCGTACAATACGAATGTTACAATAGGGGGAAATAATATAGGTACGTATACCTCACTCAAGCAGCTGGGCCGCCCATCATTTTTTTCTCTTTTGCTGGAGAAATGCCAGTATTATTAATTCGAATGAGATATGATCCAAAGATATACATTGTCAGTTTTTTTTACCTGCCAAATGTGCTTCGTTGGAAAATACTTTTACTGCTTAGTCTGAATTTGTCAAGCAAATTTCATAAATAAAGCTGATTTTTCTGAGCAGTAAGAAAGAAACTTTGGTTATCGAATACTGAATTAAGTATAAATGAGCCTAAATAATCGAATGCTGTTGATCTTTGTTAGTATTTAATACATATTATTAAGATTGCTACGTCAGATTATGTTTTACTTTTAGTATAATTCTGAGGTACAGTAAACATCAGTTATCATCTTGGCCTACGTTTCGCTCCAAGTCACAGGCGTCCTCTTAGTATGGGAAGGCTTGGGCCGTAGAACTACCTCGCGCCCAGTGCAGATTAGGAACTTTACACGTATCATTCAGTTCTTTCGTAGATCTGTGCAGGTTTGTTCACGATGATTTTCTTCACTGTAAAGTTTATGAATTCAAATTTAATTTAGCACATAAATGCTTGCTTAGCTAAAATGGGACTGGACTCGACACGTTTGTCGCAAGCACCCACAAAGGTGGGCATACACAGTCATTTGGTCGGTGCCAGAGAGCGGCCAGCGACGGAGCAGACTTAGGCCCTTGTTTCTCTGGCCACCCACTTTGGCGACCGGTGACCGACACGTGTCCGCGACCAACGCCGTTCGAATGTTTTGTTCGGAAATGTTTGAGGGTGGTTTCTCTGAAACGTCACGCACCCGCGACCGACGACGTGTGGCACAGGGTGCGACGCACATCCAGACGCCGCCGGTTGCGTGTGATGGGCCACAGAAACCAGGGCCTCGAGAGGAGATGGCGGGACGATTTAGGCATGTACGCAAATATATGTGTAAATATATGTGTGGCATGTATGTGTGAATGGGATTATTGCCTAAATAAATAAATAAATAAATAAATAAATAAATAAATAAAAGACTGGCTTGACATTGCGCCAGACCGGGATTTGTGAAGGTCAAGAGGAAAGGCCTTTCACCAGCAGGGGACACCATGACAGGCTGATTAAAAAAAATGCTGTCTAGGCACTCAACAATATCTAAACACAAACACACGCCAGTGACAGTACAGTCGTGTTCATAATGTTTTCTAGGTAGCATCTAAATAAGTCAAATGTTTACTATGGTGACTTGGAATCAGTCGAAGCATAATATCACGTTCGTAATTGATTTAGGTTCTAATGAAAACAATTCTTGGAACTACTAAACAGATGACAGAGCTTTCGTTTACAAAGTTTTGTTTATTGTTTATTTCCAATTAATAGGTACACTGAAACGCCTTAGATGTTTATTTGATTAAATATATTTAACTAATTTCTCACCGGTATACTGAACGCGCCATTTATGAACATGAACGCGTTCGAAAAATTTCAAAACAAAAGAATGTTTATACTACGTTTTACCAGCGACTTTGTCCGCGCAATCGTTGAAACGAATGTATAATGTATTGTTTTAGTAGCTTAAAGCCTTTAACCGACTTCAAAAAAGGAGGAGGTTCTATCAACTGAACCACGTCGCATCCAACCGACCTCCCCGAAATTCTTAATCGCTTACATACGCCAACAGTGGCGTGTGGTAACATCCATCACAACTATTAGAAGCTATGACTCCTACGTTCCAAATTAGTTGGAAATGCGTAAAAAATGATGTACCACTTCTATTTAATTCAAATATTATTTATTTTATTAGCAGTTACGTCTGCTCACTGAACCTAAGATTTAAAAGCGAAAAAGTTTCCGGGTGCGCCGGTGGGACTTGAACCCACGTCTCCCGGGTATGCGCCCCAACGGGTGTTCTACCAACTGAACCACGTCGCATCCAACCGACCTCCCCGAAATTCTTAATCGCTTACATACGCCAACAGTGGCGTGTGGTAACATCCATCACAACTATTAGAAGCTATGACTCCTACGTTCCAAATTAGTTGGAAATGCGTAAGAAATGATTTAGGTACCACTTCTATTTAATTCAAATATTATTTATTTTATTAGCAGTTACGTCTGCTCACCGAACCTAAGATTTAAATTTGAATTTTTTTTTTTTTTAATTTAAATTTGAGTTTGTCGGTTGGATGCGACGTGGTTCAGTTGCTAGAACACCCGTTGGGGCGCATACCCGGGAGACGTGGGTTCAAGTCCCACCGGCGCACCCGGAAACTTTTTCGCTTTTAAATCTTAGGTTCGGTGAGCAGACGTAACTGCTAATAAAATAAATAATAAATAAATAATAGGAGGTTCTATGTTCAACTGTATGTATTTTTTTATGTATGTTCACCGATATTTCCGCCGAATGTGGACAGATTTTCAAATCTTTTTTCACATTACTGGTTTTCATATTAAAACAGTTTAGGGCACGTCAGTTAAATAGTTTCAGTGTCTATAACGCACATAAGCAAAAACATTTTTTGGTGTTTTTATAGATATACAGTTTTTTTGCAAAAACACCACAGAATATCACTTACGACAAATTTTTATATTAAAGCTGTATAGTTTCATCAAGCCCAACCTAACCGCGAATCGTAATAATTTACATGGAGCCATAATGTCGTAACAGATTGTATTTCCAAACAGGCATGCCAAGCCTTCCTCTGAGCTTTAACAATATTGACAATATGAAGGAATTCTTCAATATTGCATTAATCGGGCACAATATTGCGTTTCGTCAAATTCCTATCGCACGACGGCTTTCGTATCGATATTTTGGGTATTATTATATTTGCGTGCACGGTCATGCGTAGTAATGGATTTCATTGAAAGTGATTCCATTTCAGTCTTCGCGAGGTTTTATATGAAGATGTGCCTTGATTCTGAAGAAAGGGGTTAAGATTAAATATCACATTACTGTAAAAAAAAACGCGTAAATATGGATATCATTATGATTTTCATTGGATGCGGATGGCACGGGACCGATCTGTTTGACGAGCCTTGGCGAAGGCCTATGTTCAGAAGTGGATGTCTTTCGGCTGATAAATGATAAATGACGGTTTTAATTCTTAGATACGACGTCGCTACACTTACTCTGAGTTTATTGCTCAAGTTACATGCTCAAAAGGTTTTATTTTAGGAGAACTTATTATTACCGCACTTATCGAAACCAAACCAAATTCATAAATTCCGAATATTTTATATAACTTAAATACTTAATGGTATAGGTAGCAGTTATAAATGATAGAGTTAAACCTATTTTAGCGTATTGTAACGTAATCTCATACTGTTTGACATTGTTAATTGCCTGAATCCTGCAATACAGGGATCTCTAGCACCGGATTGAGAGCCATTAATTCCATTTGTAAATTTTCAATGCAATAAAATTATTTTCATTCCCCCCAGACTCGAAAGAATATTTCCAAAGTGTTCGTTATCTTTTAATTTTATTTTCTCCATTGCTTGATTCATTTCTAGATTCATTCTTGTCTCCCTTTTAAAGTCAAATATGACTTCCCTCATTTTTTTGGCATTTTCATTGTATTTCTCGTAGGTATGTGAAAGGAATGTCTCATTACCGACACAATAAAGAACGTACATCTACGTCTTGCATCAAACAATGGAGCTTCGAGCGCAGCACATTCGGCGGATTTCACTTAAATCTTTTATCTTTATTTACTCTCTGTCTATTTCGGTTCAAACTCGAATCGTCGGTGACCATCCGGAGTTTTTTATTGAATCCTCTTAGGTTTATTTGTTGGACTTTTTGTTTATCTACAGGAAAGCGCCCTTGTGTAATAAACTTTTATTTAACTTACTATGTTTGCATGTACGTCGACGGTTTCAAATTTTCAAATTGATTTTTGACCCGCTTACAGTGGTTAAATTGATTTGATATTTGGTACATGCATGCGTTCTGCTGACAGTACAAATCAAATAGCACGAGTAAAAGTCGAATTTCAAGAAAAAAATTAAAAATTTCAATTCCTGCTCAAAATAGGCAATAAATAAGCCGGAGAAAAATTCTTTAAAAAATCTCTGAATTATTAAGTTTTTTTTTTATTATGACAGGGAAGCAAACAAGCAAGCGGGTCTTCTGATGGAAAATGATCAACAACTCAAAGAGAGCCACTGATCTGTTGCCAGCCCTTAAAAAAACCGGCCAAGAGCGTGTCGGACACGCGCAAGGTAGGGTTCCGTAGCCATTACTAAAAAATCAAGTAATATTTTTCTAAGGATTTCGTATGTGTACGGAATCATCCAAGTTTAGGTATGTTTTATACCTTAGGCTACTATTTACTCTTAAACTACAAATAATTTCCAAGCAATCTTAGCCGCTATAATTTTCCTAGTAAATTTGATATATTTACAACTATTCTGAATTTTTTCAAATTTATTCACTCAACAGTTTAGATTTTAGAGGGGGGGGGACGGTCGATTTTAATGAAAATTGTCACTTAAAAGTTGAATATTTCGCAAACAGATCACTAAATAGAAAAATCATGTTAGCAACCCCGCCATGGTTTTAAAAGACCTATCCAACAATACCCCACACTATAGGGTTAGTCGAGAAAAAAAAAATCACCCCCCCCTTTACGTCTATGGGAGGTACACTAAAAAAATTATTTTTTATTTTTTATTTTACCACTTTGTCGGCGTGACTGATATATATATTCATGCCAAATTACAGCTTTCTAGTACTAACAGTCTCTGAGCTTAGCCGCGGACAGACAGACAGACGGACAGACATAGCGAAACTATAAGGGTTCCTAGTTGACTACGGAACCCTAAAAAGGAGAGGGAATAGGAGAGGAGGAGGGGAAGAGGTATAAATAAGTTCTTCAAACATTATAACTGTAATGAAAAAAGCATGTAGTTGCTCTTATTTATTATATTGTTTTCTTAAAATAAAATGCCACCAAATTAATTGATAATGCAAAATATAAAGTCTTTTTGAGAATACAGAAATTCCGCAACATTTTGAAATCCAAACTTGTAGCCAAGCAAATATTTTTCAATGGCGCTGAATCGTCCCGATGGACTCTACACAATGCAACAGAAAAACAAATATTTTAAAGAAATAGCGGTGCAACTGTGGTCCGTTCGAGTATATATTTGTTCGCATTGCTGAAGGCTTGGAAGGATCCTGGCGCATTGCATAAATGACAGAAAACAATCGGTCACCATCCAAACAAAGGAATCGTTCTTAAGCATATCGCTATTGTTTAGTTCCTCAGTGATCGATTAAATCTTATGGCGGGGTGGTAAGCGTCAAATTCGGTTAGACCGCGCTGACCAGCATTAAGTACATTCTCTTCTCATAAATATGTAAACCGACGATCGGTTGAGTCGGTTATTGTTTAGTTAATGGTTGTGTAGGAGTAATGGTTCGGAAACGTAGATTGTATGTTTGCTGTTTTTCCCAATGTTTTGTGTACACAAGCTTTTTTCGGGCGCCGCAGACGGGCCCGCAGTTGTTTTTTTAACATTACGTTTATGATAATCGCCTAATGGAGTCCTCACTGGATTGTGGTTAAAAGCATTTGTTTTTGCTCTTATTTTTGGGACAGGTCAGTAGGTCTACTCTTTGTTACGTTATAAATAGAAAAATGGTTATCACTGCAACGTGCATCTTCTCTACTTTATCTTTTTTGATCGAGTGAGCGCAAAGCGTCTCCGTTTCAGTTTGAGCAAGAATGCTTTCGTAAATACTGCATTGTTATTGCTACTTTGTGGGGTTCCATATTAATATAAATAAAATACATATTTTGCTCCTCCGCGAAGATGTAAAATAAAAAAATCGTAAGTCTGTCCAGCGAAAGGCCGGCTATTCTGTTGGCTTCTAAAGGGCGCATTCAACCGAATCTCGTGAACTTCGTGAGTAGGTTCGATAATTATTATTGTTTTATTGACTCGTCATCATCACCCCCGCCTATTGCAGCCCACTGCAGGGCACAGGCCTCCTCTCAGAGTAAGGTGGCTGCGGCCACAGCATCCAAGCGGGCCCAGGGCGGATTGAGAACTACACTCACACAAATAACCACGTATTTTCAAAATACTCAAAGATACGAGCCCGGTCTCAAACCCACGACCCTTTTCTTGAGAGGCCACAGGTCAAACCACTAGGCTTTGGCTTAATTTCAGCTGTCTATCTATTATAGTTCTTGAGATACGGCCTTGTCACAGACAGGGTTCTATTTATAGTGAAACTAGCTGTTGCCCGCGAAGAATAGAGGTAAAAAAAATAGCCTACGACTTATTCTCAGACTTACCAAATATGGAGAAAATAGTTTCATAAAAATCGGTCAAGCTGTTTCGGAGGAGTTCGTTACCGAACACAGTGACACGAGATTTTTATATATTAGAAGAAGAAAATAATACGGATTATTTCACTATGAGCGAGTCTCACGGGAGTATCATGTTTAAGGACTCTATTTGTCGTATTTCGAATACGGAGCCAAAAAGAGGCTACGAAAAAAAGTTGATCCTACGTACTATTTTTTCTCATAATCTAGACTGCTGAGGAATTGAAAACGCAAAGTTGCTGCGGCCTCACGTCTTTACCGCAAAGTTCTGAATCAGCGCTCCCGTAAAATTTCTGTCTTCATTAAACTTGGCCACGACAACTTCTGTTGGGAGGTTTTGAACAAACCCAACTTTTAAACGTGTCGGGTCTGTCATTAAAACAGTTGGGAAGTTACGTGATTTCGTTCGGTTTTTCTTCGGCTTAGTTATTGCGTGTAAGTGGGCAATGTGGCCTTCATGCTGGATAACTTCGGTGTCGATACAAGTTGGGTTATATAATTAATACTAGTGACTCCGCCTGCGAAGAATAGGGGTATAAAAAATAGCCTACGACCTATTCTCAGACTTACCAAATATAGACAAAAAAATCACAAAAATCGGTCAAGCCGTTTCGGAGGAATTTGATAACAAACACTGTGACATGAGATTTTTTTTATATTAGATATTAGAATATGTATAATATATGTATAAGTCGTGGTGGCCTAGTGGTTTGACCTATGGCCTCTCAAGCAGAGGGTGGTGGGTTCGAATCCCGGCTCGCACCTCTGAGTTTTTCGGAATTTATGTGCGAAATTACATTTCTAATTTACCATGAGCTTTACGGTGAAGGAAAACATCGTGAGGAAACCTGCATACATCTGTGAAGAAATTCAATGGTGTGTTTGAAGTTCCCAATCCGCACTGGGCCCGCGTGGGAACTACGGCCCGAGCCCTCTCATTCTGAGAGGAGGCCTGTGCCCTGCAGTAGGACGTATATAGGCTGGGATGAATGAATGAATGAATGAAGTTGTAGCAGCCTAGTAGTGTGACCTATGGCCACTCAAGTAGGGAATCGTGGGTTCGAGCTTGGGTTTGCACTTCTCAGTTTTATACATTGGAAATTTACCATGAGATTTACGGTGAAGGAAAACATCTTGCAGAAACCTACACGCGCCTGCTAGCTATTCAACGGTGTATGTGGAGTTTCCCACCCGCACTGAGCCCGCGTGGGAACTACGGCCAAGCCCTCTAATTTTCATTGGATGATTCCTCGTCATCATCATCATTAATTTAAGAGCTTAGCTCTTGTCGGTGGATTAATCGCCACTCTTTTCGGTTCCGTGTATCTGACAAATTTAGCTAATGACCAACTTTTACAAGTTAAGTATGAAGTATCTCTTTCTATTTTTTTTTTCAACTTCATTTTTTTATTACTTTTACGGTCATCCCGTGAAACCATTATATTTCAAACTAAATACAAACTGAAATATAGATGCGCTAACTTCTAGACCAGTGATGGTGTAGGGGTAAGCACGCAGCACGGAACGCTGAGGACCTGGGTTCGATTCCCAGCATTGGTCTTTTTTCTGGGGTTTTTTCTGTGCATCTATATTTCAGTTTGTATTTAGTTTGAAATATACCAACTTTTACTCCTAATTTGTTAATGGGCATTTATTCGAGCGTTTCAACCGCTTCATTTATCTGGACACATTTTTAAGAAATGGCAGAAGATTCTGATACAGTTTCCAGTTATATGGTAGAAGTTACATTAAAATCTACAGCCATTACTTTTTAAAATGTGACCAGATGAATGAGGCGGTTAAAACGCTCGAATAAAATGAATATCGAGTTAAAATCATCCCTTGTATAACTTTCTATATGTAGTGCAGATTACGCGGTATTTACTTATGGTAGATAAGCGCTATCTCTGACGATATATCAGTTTTCACTCAGAGCTCCCATGACATTCCTAGTTCACATAATACTAGTTGTATGACAAAATCAGAGATCCTAAAAGCGTTTACGACAGTAAAGTCACACTTTGAATCGTAGCCAAAGAACGGAACGTGGAAGTAACGCTTGCAAATACCTTTTATTACAATTCCCGCACTGCTCCAGGACCGAGATTTGAATGAAAAATTCATGAAAAACTGCCTCCGTCCCTCGCATATTTTAGAACTCTTATTTTTCCTATTATACCCGTTTACTGGGATGAATTATAGCCAGCCGACGTAACTTGGGCGGAATTCCTGCGCTGCCGTAAATAAAAATATGTTGCAGAGTGCCAATTTGTGTCTGATTTTATGTAGCTCTTTATTACTGGGGGGCTACTACGAAATTCTAAGTTCGTATCGTGCCATCCCTTTCGCTCTTTTGTTTAACACTATAGCGTGAACAGAACAGCACGATAGGTAGTTCGAAAATCGAATTTCAGAGTCTAAGGCCTGCTCGGTTATCTCTGTAATCGTGAACTTCTCAGGATTTAGTAAATGGCATCGTGTTGAACCCATTAGGTTAAGTTAAGTTAGTTTTACTATCTTCTTTCTAATCTAATATATAAAAATCTCGTGTCACGGTGTTTGATTCGAACTCCTCCGAAACGGCTTGACCGATTTTTATAAAACTTTTTTCTCTACATTCGGTAGGCCTGAGAATAGGTCGTAGGCTATTTTTTTAGTACCCCTATTCTTCGCAGACGGAGTTGCGGGCAATAGCTAGTCTAATATATAAAAATCTCGTGTCACGGTGTTTGTTTGTTATCGAACTCCTCCAAAACGGCTTGACCAATTTTTATGAAACTTTTTTCTCCACATTTGGTTGGTCTGAGAACAGGTCCTTAATGAGTTTTTATATCCCTGTTCTTCGCGGACGGAGTCGCGGGCAACAGCTAGTAACAATCTAAAAAGTTTACGAGTTTAAAAAACTTTTTGATGTTATAATCATTCGATATTTTAATTCATTTGATATATTAACTTCCTATTAACTTCCTAGAATACCTACAATAAATAATTATTGTAGGTATTAATGATGCTTAGCACTGTTTTGTTTTGTTGTTTAATCTTTTGTTGTATTTATTTTAATTAGTAAGTAATGTTTTGTTCTCAATCCTCTGGGCTGTGGCAAAATATCAGTGTTTTGCTCCTATGAGCAATGCTGACCACTGAGCCACGGCCCTTTTGCACTACTGCAGCGCATACAGACAATATTAAATGTTTTACTTTTAAGTTTATACTTATATCTGTATTTTTGTTAATTTTGATTGTGTGTGCTTGCAGTACCAAATAAACGTCTTTATCTATCTATCTTTCTAGAATAGGTACCAAACACCTTTAACACCCTTACTTTTTACCCCCCCTACACCCCCCTATTTTTGTTACCTTTTGTAACCGTCTTTTATCAAATAAATACTTGGTCTTGATTGACCCAATATTGTTGTCAAGTCTTTAAACTAACTAAAATAGATAGATACTAGACCAGTTGAATTTTAGACGAGATGCATTTTAGACCGGTTACCAATAGGACTAGTTACGTTTTAGACAAAATGATACTAACCCAAATAATGGTATCAACCTTTGTATCAACACTTAAAACAAAAGCATCGCGCCAATAATGGCCACAAAACCAATTCACACCAAAACACGGCTTCGAATCGAGTGTCAAGCGCAGATCACCGATTCAAATGCACTTCGACGATAAAAAATACCCATTTTTCGCGTCAGAAAGTGTAGCGAGTGTCGCGAATTTTTCCCGCCAACGTTTGACGAAATCCGATTCGGAAAGGTCCCTTTTGATTTACATAAACATCGCGACAGATTGGTCCGGCTCCCAACTAGGATATCCGGTTGGGTCACAAACAATCAAGGACGAAGTTATGACCGGCTGGAGTGAACTTGTTCTGCTGATCAATATAAACAAGGCTCCATTCGAGATTGGCTTGAAAATCAACGGATAAAGTTATGTCTTAAGATCAGCTATTTTGAGACAAAGGTGTCGTGTTCAGGACAAATAAAAAATGGAGACTAAATTCAGCGAATAACAAAGTGGAACCGGGTAAAACTAAGCCGCGCGTCGTGCGAGTGTGCGTAGCTCAAATAGTTTGCTTGGTGAAATTAATTTGTACTTGTGTGCGTGTAACTATACGAACACAAGTACAAGGTTTCACTCTTTGATGCTTGGTCTCACTTTACCGTTTGCAGAATTTCGTTTTTACTCTTCATTTGGTCCATGGAACTATACTGGTGATTGCTTTTAATTATCTTTGTCCCTTTCGAATTATTCAGTTTTTTAAAATATTTCACCTGGACTTGCACCTGGACCTAGTAAAGGTACACTCAAAATTCATTATAAACGCAACGTTATCCCATACATTTTATTTCTGAGAAAATAAGTAATGGGATCTTGGGATCATTCTCTATAATCGTTATTATTATATCTATACATATAATAAATCTGTAACAAGTCGGTGTCTGTACATTGAAGATATTTGAGAAAAACTGTCACTAGGGCTATTTATTAGCACAATAGAACCCAAAACAATGATTTTTAGAATTATTGTCTGTTTGTCTGTTTGTCTGTTTGTCTGTGCGTTTGTGCGCGCTAATCTCAGAAACGGCTTAACCTAGAAGGATGCGGTTTTCACTGATATGTTGTTATTTTCTTGGATTAACATTCATTCATTTGAATCGGTTCACAAATAAGAAAGATACGTCCATTTTAAGAATTTATCGAACAGGTTTTTTTGTTTGAACGCGCTAATCTCAGGAACTACTGCTCCGATTTGAAAAAACCTTTCAGTGTTAGATAGCACATTTATCGAGGAAGGCTATAGGCTATATATCATCACGCTAACACCAATAAGAGCGGAGCGGAGCGGAAGAATGTTTCAAAATCGGGGGTTTTTGAAGTAAAACTTCTAAAGGCACGCTTGACTTGGGAGTACGGTGCACGGTGTTGAATGTGAACGCGGGTGTGCGGGGGGGTGCGGGGGCGGGTATTTTTTTTTATATCAAGGAACTAAGGAGAGCCATAATTGTAGAAAAAGCAAATTGGATAAAAAAAAAATAAGCTGCCCAAATTACTAATTCCACGCGGACGGAGTCGCGGGCAAAAGCTATTATAAAATAAAAACCGTTTTATAATGAGATATTGTTTTTTAAAATTCCAGAGGACGATCGCGCAAAAACGTGTATTAGAAATCCAAATATGGGTTCTTTTGATCATAACCCTTTTACCTTTTTGCATTCGCCTAAATTCAACGACACGCTATGCCGACGAAGCGTTCCGTTTTCCGCCGTAAAATTGCAAATCTGTTGTCCACAAGTAATTTAAAAGACACTCCGCTAAAACGGGCATAATTAATTACCGCCCCAAAATTAGAAAAAAGGTTGAAAGTTAGGTCGCTAACCACGACCCGCTCATTACGGTGGCCCAAGGAAAGCAGAGTTCCGGTCATTTCACGCGAGTTTTAATACGACCCGGATTACCGGCCGTAACCGGTTGCGCTTCTAGCTTTATCCGGTTTTTTTAACGCACGCGTCACTTTGTTCCGTACCTAAGTCGCCAACTGGACCCTAGTACTGAGACCGGTCCGACTGTCCGTCTGTCACGGGGATCTATCTTTTCAACCGTAATAGCTAGACACTTGAATTTTTCACCGATTATGTAAATGATGTATTACTGTAGTTGCCATAACAAAAAATACTAAAAATAGGATAAAGTTGCAAATTAAAGGGGCTCGTCATACAAGAAACGTATTTTTTCAGCGTTTTTAACTCGATCTATATACCTCTTTACACCTCGTAAATTTCTATTGATAATAGCCCTATTACAACAAAATAACAAAAATAAATTCCACGGAGGCACGGAACTTTTCACGTACGAGTACGACTCGCACTTGACCGTTTTTTTTTAATAATTGAGTTAAGCGATCGCAAAATGGTGTTCAGTTCGCTGCTCTACGAGCGACGTCGCAATTGATAAAAATGCAGATTTTTTTAATTGGAACGCTGTCATAAATCCTGTTGAAGTGCAGTCTTGTGCAATTTTCTTTCTAAATGCGCTCAAGATCTCATTAATTTGCCCCTGTCATAAAACGTCATCTACGCTAAATCAATTCGAACTCCCTTCCAATAATGAAGGGAAGAGGTTGAAGGAGAACAATCACATATATATATGGAAATAACATTATCATCAATTACTGAGTTTGGTTGCCATTAGATAATTTAACTGTCACAGTTTCTAAAAAATAGTTTTGTTTGTAAAATATTTTAGTAAAAATAATATTTTACTTTTAACTTTAAACGGCTCACTTGTAATGAATTGGGAGAAGACGCTGACAACTGAGATACAGGTTTATACCTAGTTCAGTAGTCAGAGACTTCATAAAATTATGTTCACCTCTGTTTGGTCAATAAAGTATTATTATTATTATTATAGTTGCAAATTGTCCACCTTTAAGGTCCACGTCATGTCCATATCGTAAGCATCGGACGCATCGCATCAAACAAATCATATTCTTTGTATAGAAAGTCACACAAGTGCGTCCACTGATCCGCACCGCACGGTTTGATTATCGGCAAAGCCGACACCGATGCTCCGAGAAAACTTTTAAAATGCATACCGACGATGTCTTATGGAATACTAATCAGTGATGCGACAAGCAATAACGATAGCCAATAACGACTCGTTCTTCGTTTTCCTTCATCCTCACAAACACATTCCGTGCAACACGTACGGTCACTACGAAAATCGGAATAAAAAAAAAAAAAAAATAATAATAAAGTGGCATCAGCAATCCGATTGCTAGTAATTGTGTCGGCAAATCCAAACACTGCCGATACCGTGGACGCATTATAAAAAATGCTCCGTTTGATGGAATGCTTACAATACGGACATAATATAAACACTTACCTTTAAGAGGCAAATAACAGTTCCAATTCCCTCCAAAGCGGCTAGCGCTAGAATCACAAATGTCTGAAATGAATGAAGCAGTTGTTGACGGAATGCCTGAGATCGACAGCGTCATCTAATCTAGTATTTTTGGCGCTTCCTTTAAAATATATCCACATGCAACTTTAGTGTTGCCTAATAAACGCTTTTCAACTGACATTTATGCTTACATTATTCTACTTTCCATACAATAACTGAAAAGGAAACGTCACCTTAACCGGTGAGTTATTACACGTGCATACTTTCCGTGGTCTGAAAGGTGTTTCAACAAACAAACCAAAGCGTGTTAAGGAAAAATAACAAACAATAATCCGACATGAACT
This sequence comes from Archips crataeganus, assembly GCA_947859365.1. Lineage (NCBI taxonomy): Eukaryota > Metazoa > Arthropoda > Insecta > Lepidoptera > Tortricidae > Archips > Archips crataeganus. Next base: position 22,026,350 of record OX402051.1, on the reverse strand, counting down.
GGCGCGAATTGCCCCATAAAAAACACTTGGCAAACTATTATGTGTGCGAACGACTATATTCGTTCTTTCATTCATTCGTTCACGTTGTAAATTTCATGATGAAAGCGTGGTTTTCGGATACAAGTTGCAGCTACGAAGTCAGCAGTGTATGGAAATATATTCACTTTTTTTTCATTTATTAATTCCCAAGCACTTGGATCTTGAAAGCTAAAATTGTACATTACCTACATTTTCATTTCATAATGCAAATCATGTAATCAAAATAAAATATTACGACGGATTTAAGAAGACAAGAAATAACGTTTTCTCTTGGCGATTCTCGAATCTTCTCACCATTACAGCGGCTATAAGAAACAAGACATTTTTTTTCTAGTAATAAATCCCGTCAAAGTAAAATACACAGACCACTCACGTATTAGAAGTCCAGAGGCCGTAAGTATTGTCACCATCTCTATCTGTCACCATGTTATACCGTTTAACAGAAAGAAATAGTGAATGCGAAAGCAAGCGTCAGCGCGTTAGACAATAAGCTTACAGGTTCTTTCTCAAGGTTGGTTCTTCTTTATCTAATATACGTGAGAGACCCGTGTATCTTATTTACATAAATATGTCTTTGTCTCATGGCCGTTTTAGTTCGAAAGATCCCGTTTTTATCAACTGATTAAAAAAACGGAGGAGGTAATCTAGTCGACGCGTTTATATTTTTTTATGTATGTCCACACGCATAACTTTTTTCAAGATAAGTTACCTGTATATTCACTATTAAGACATTATACCTGGTAATCGCGTCTTTTCTCCTCCCGTTTTATGGCCCCACACAAACTGTGAGAGTGGCGTGCCGATGTCTTGTTAGGAGCAACGTGCACGCGATTGCGTGACCCTCTATTTGATTAGCGAGCAATCGCTGATTGAATGGCCCTACGGATACCTTATTCTATTCACAAATTGATTCGCATGACGATTGCTTCTGAATTTAAGTTTCTTATGTACTTTTGGCAGACAAAATTTAGTAGAAATAGACAAATGTACTAGGAATGAATCTTTGTTCAAAAATTCATTTTTAGTGTAAGCTTTTCCGCTGGCTGTACTTTTACTGACTGTACTTACATTATCATCCAATTTCAAGTCACTCCGAACACTGCAAATGTGTTACGTCCAAGATTTGACCCAAACAAACAGGGCGAGTTAAATAAAAGCTAGTAAAAATAATTGCTGATAAAAATGTATAAGACAACCTTCTACATAATTTAATACGATTATGTTATGTACGTATAACTCTTTGTCCTAATACCTATAAACCCCACTAATATTTCTCTCATTAATTTCTACTCTTTATTATATATTTCTTGTTTAATACGGACAGTATAGATAATACATATTAATACAATTCAACTAATCTAAATACATTCCAAGTAAATATCTATTATAGTAAATTAAATAATACTAATATAAATAACTAGCTTTTGCCCGCGGCTTCGCTCGCGTGTACTATGAGTATTACAAAGAACCAAGATATCAAGCAAGCAAGCATACAGGCAAGCAAGCAAGCAGGTCCACAATTGACCGAGAAATCGGTGAACATACTTACATAAAATAAAAGTGGAATGCATAACCTCCTCCTTTTTTAGAAGTCGGTTAAAGAGCCCTTTGCCTACTTACAGTATAAACTTATAAATTTTGAAATTTTAGCTTTCTACAACCAGTAAAACGCAAAATCCCGTTTTTTCCCGTTCCCGTAAGAATTTCGGTAAATGTTTTCTTAATGCTACCCTACACTCCCCAAGGAACCCACTTGCCGAATTTCAGCTTTCTATGACCAGTAAAACGTAAAATCCCGTTTTTCCCGTTCCCGTGGGAATTTTGGAAAGTCCTCTCTCAATGCTCCTCTACACTCCCCAAACAACCTACATGCCGAATTTCAGCTTTCTACGACCAGTAAAACGAAAAAGCCCGTTTTTTCCCGTTCCCGTGGGAATTTGGGAAAGTCCTCTCTCAATGCTCCTCTACACTTCCCAAGCAACCTACATGCCGAATTTCAGCTTTCGACGACCAGTAAAACGAAAAATCCCGTTTTTTCCTTATCCCGTGGGAATTTCCGAAAATCCTTAAAACGGTTTTTTACTTAATAGTAAAAAATACCTACTTTTATGCCAAATTTGAAGAGTCTAGTGATTATAGTTCATAGGATCTCGTTGAACTGAATATATAAATCCCGTTTTTTCCTTATCCCGTGGGAATTGTGAAAAATCCTGAAATTAATGTTTTAACTAGTAGTCTAGTTATTACAGTTACTGAGATAGGGTCACTCGGAATCGAATGTATAAATCCCGTTTTTTCCCGTTCCCGAGGGAATTCCCAAAAATCCTTCCTTAGTGGATGCCTACATTGTATAAGGTAACTATGTGCAAAATTTCAAGTCTCTAGGTCCAGTGGTTTGGGCTGTGCGTTGATATATCAACAGTCATTTAGTTTATTTAGACATTTCAACCCCATCGCACCCCATCCAGGGAGATGGTATTTTACGTCTGCCACGTCGGATTTTAAAACCGTTGTTGTTTTCATAACCAGCGACCCGATAAACCATAGAAACAACACCCATGTTGATTTTCAGACTTTGTTACCCCTTTCCCCCCTTTTAGGGGTTGAATTCTCAAAAAACCTGAAACACGTGTTTACTCATTTATCATTAGGAGTACTTCTGTGAAGTTTCGAATAAAATAATCAAACTAATCTTGTTTCCCCATACAAACTTTGGACCCCCGTTTCACCCCCTTAGGGTGTGAATTTTGAAAAATCCTTTCTTAGTGCACCCCTAGACCTTATAAGGAATCTACATGCCAAATTCTGAATCTCTAGGCCTAGTGGTTTGGGCTGTGCGTTGATATGTCAGTCAGTCAGTCTGTTTCTTCTTTTATATATATAGATAACATAAAAAGAAACCTATAAGGCAAATACGTCGTCGAAAGACGTCGTAGGCATGGACCCTAGTACGCTGGCCGCATTACCTCTTTGTACCGCTATCCCTAGCCTTTGAGCGAGGTAAGCGCCAGCTTTAGGGTCCCCAGAGGCCAGAACTAACCTTTTAGACAAGTCCTTTAGCACCTTTTTTGTGTCCGTTGACCATGGCCCCATCGTTTCAAAAGCAAGCGCTGCAAACTCCTGATAGGTAGTCAAACCTGAATATTTGCGACGCTTGCTAACCTGAGCATGCTCGGCAGCCGCCCCGGCACTAAGCGCAGTGCCTTGAACGTGGGACGCGGCAAAAGTGTCGACACAAGTCACGTCCCACACCAAAGACCGCCCCAACGTCCACGGCACTAAGGTGACACCATCTGGCCTCTTTCCGTCGTCCCTCAATAAACCGCATGGTTCCAGTGTAGCTGGGACCAATGCAGTGGTGAGGGCCCGATGGATGAGGTCGTTAAGAGCACCGTGGCGAAATAGACGGCCTGCACTCCTAACACAGGACAATCCGTGGTGGCCCAGGTGGTCAACTGCCTTTCCACATTGACATAGGTGGGGTTCACATGCCCTGGCCCCCAGACGCAAACAAACGGCTATGCTCAGATGCATAGGGTCTAAAACTGTGCCTAAATTGACAGAAGGTAACGCCCGTAGCCAGTGACCGGACTTCTTCTCGGTAACATTTTAAAGTTAAATGTTTGGATATTTGCTACGCCATTATGCAACAACTAGGTACTCAAGGAATTTGTAAAGAAACTTAGCACCCAAATAACTCATATAGCCTAGATTAACACATAGGATACTCTTATCGCAGAAAATTGCATAGTTTTTTGCGCGATCTTGTGTTTTATTTTGCGTGAAACGTAATAATCAGAAATACTGATCCTAAATAAACAATTCAGTAAAAAGTTCAAAATCTATTGCAAAAAAAAATCCAGAGGCCTCCCAAATCCAAAATAACTAACGCAGCGTTCGTCGCCAATCGTCTTCAAAACACTCAAACAACCCTCATTAGCGAACGCCCTTACAATAACGACCTTTTCTAATTAACCTGATTAGAAACACTAATTACGAGATCCGATCAAATAAAAAAAACTTCACTCATTTCACAGATCACTTACATATAGATTTCTTGTTTAATGAGAGCGGGCGGGCGCTTTGGTTTTCTTTTTAGGAATCGGTAGGAATGAGGAAAATGTGATCGGCATTTTCAATTCACAATGTGATAAAATAAGGCTGTTTTTTACGCAGTTGTAATTGGCAACTATTTATACCTAGTACTTTATTTTTCATTGTAATGCTCTGAATCATCGTGAGGTGGGGTGAATTCTGGCCATTGAGAGTTGTCGGTCGTTTTATCAAAATGTCTTTTATTAAGTAGACCATTCGATAAGTATGTCGTTTTTGTACGGGCCAAAGTTGCTTATTGGGTTAAAAACTTTTGCAGTAAGTACAAACTACTTTTTATGGCATTTAAAATTCTGAAATGAAGCCGAGGCGGCCTAGTGATTTGACCTTTGGCCTCTCAAGCAGAGGGTTGTGAGTTCAAATCCCGGCTCGCACCTCTTGAGTTTTTCGAAATTCATGTTCGAAATTACATTTGAAATTTACCATGAGCTTTACGGTGAAGGAAAACATCGTGAGGAAACCTAAAATATTTTAAGGCTTTCAATAGCGTGAGTTTTACGTTGACGGTAGCTGCATACACCTGCGAAAAAATTCAATGGTGTGTGTGAAGTTCCCAGGCCGCACTGGGCTTGCGTGGGAACTACGGCTCAAGCTCTCTCATTCTGAGAGGAGGCCTGTGCCCTGCAGTGGGACTTATATTGGCTGGGATGATTTTAAATCCTGCGCGCGCCTACTGACTCGCACTTTGCCGGTTTATCAGTAGTTGAAAAACATTTTCATCGCTTCACCAGCTTCAACCACCGACTTTCGAAATAGCAATATTCTAATGGAAGGCAGTGGGTAGTTTAAAAAAGGCTACTGGAAGAACCAATTAGGACTAAGAGGGATTCCGACGTGAGCCTTAATTACTTATCGTGGTCCTTTTATTAAAACATACATCATGCCGAGCCGGTTTCAATTTTATGTTAGCTGATTAAAAAGTTTTGCATGATTTTAAACATTATCTTTAATTGATGCGAATTTTTTACATTAACTTCTATCTAATATTATGGTAATCGTTGGAGTGCTTGTCATTGCCCAAGTAGTTGACATCTTTATTTTTTTGCTATTTACAACAGATGTAACTATACTAGATAGGTGCAATTGATAGCTAGGTAGTTAAGTTGAGATAGGTATAGAAGTCGTTTCTTTTTCTCTCTCATCTATTGGGCATTAACATGTTGAGCACTGAGACATTACATACATACATAAGATGCCTGTATTCCCATAGGAGGTAGGCAGAACACACGAAACGTTACTTTATGTTTCGAGGGCACTTTTAGCAATTTTAGCTTTAAAGGTAAAAAGTGGTATAATTAGTAACAGGTTGCTAGCCTACAATATACTAGGGGCGTTCAATAAAAAGTGAGAATGAGTATGTTATAAACAACTTTTACTAAATGTAATTTTATTTTTCGACATAGCATAATACACTTAGTATATCTTTTTTCTAAACTTAAAATTCCATTTTTAAAAAAGGTCTCATCTTGAGTACTTAAAAAATCTTGTACTGCAGCGACTACCGCGTCGTCGTCTTCAAATTTCTGGCCTCTCAGGTATTGTTTCAATCTCGGAAATAGGTAGAAATCACTGGGAGCGAGATCTGGTGAATACGGAGGATGCTTAAGGATATCGAACCCAGCATCACGAATTGCAGCCATTGCAACGGCGGACTTGTGTGCCGGGGCATTGTCCTGGTGGAACAGCACAACTTTCGAGAGTTTACCTCGCCGTTTTTCGCGGATCTCATTGCGCAATGTTGCTATTTGTTTGGCGTATAAAGTGCCCGTAATAGTGGCTCCATGCTCGAGATACTCAATCATTAATACCCTTTTACCATCCCAAAAAACAGAGCCCATGACCTTACCGGCAGAAGGGCTCACCTTGAATTTCTTCGGAGTTGGAGATGATGGCCTTTTCCATGTCATAGACTGCAGTTTCGTTTCAGGGTCGTAATGATGGAGCCATGTTTCGTCCATTGTTATAAATCGCGCCAAAAAAAGTTCCCGGTCTTGCTGCATCAGGTTCAAAGCTTCTTGACAAATCTCTAATCTAGTTTGTTTTTGCGTGTCAGTAAGCATTCTTGGTACCCAACGCGCAGATACCTTTTTCATACCCAAGCGTTCATGTAAAATATTATGCACGCTCCCCGTTGAAATCTTTACATTTTCAGCAATAAAACGAACTGTGACACGACGATCCGCCAAAACTGAGTTTTCGACTTTTTTCACAATTTCTTCAGTTACTGCTGTAGTAGGGCGTCCGGAGCGGGGGTCGTCCATTGTCGATGTTCTTCCACGTCTAAATTCGGCGCACCAACGTGCGACTGTCGAATACGGAGGAGCATTAGACCCTAAAGTGTCCCGCAAATCCAAATTGACTTGGTCCGTAGAAAAATTTTTCAAATACAAGTATTTGATAACGGCGCGCAGTTAAATTTTCTCCATTTTCGCTAACGTACTCAATAGCATTGCAAAGAAATTACCGTATATTTTTTTAAACAAAAGACAGTTAGTTTTTTTTTCATAGCAATCAGCTAGATAGATTAGCTTTACCGGCGAGTATTTAATTTCCTAATATTGAAAGAGTTTGCATCTCATTCTCACTCTATATTGAACGCCCCTCGTACCTATTTAACTACTGAGACTTATGTGTACAATAATTAATAAATAAGTATAAATTGAAAATTTCAAAAACAACCGACGCAATTTGGTCACTCATATTTTGAAAATAAAGTAAATGTCTATTATGCGTCTAAGATCCCTTCCGCAGCTAGCAAAAGAGCTGATAACTTTGGAACAGCTGAACTGATTTTGATAAAACATATCTAAGAACCATTGCCAAGAAACCTGCTTTCAAATAAAAAAAACCGCATCCAAATCGGTCCACCCGTTTAAGAGCAATGATGCCACAGACAGACACACACACATAGTGGTCAAACTTCTAACACCCCTCTTTTTGGGTCGGGGGTTAAAAAAGAATAGTAACATGACTTTTTGAGCGCGTCTACTTTGACTACTTGTTAGAAAAAAAAATCTCAATTTAGTGTTAGGCTCAGTTGAGAAGTGCCCAATTACACATAAATGTCAAGTTTAAATTTAGAATACATATTTTTTTTTTGCAAAATCTTAAAATCTAAACCTAGTGTCAATGACTTGAACCGTTCAGTCGCCTAAAAGTTTCCTGGCGAACTCGTTTCACCTCCCAGGCACCACATGTTTAATCCACCACTGTATAAATATAGCACGGCCAAACAAAGCAGCCGTTCCTTTTTACGACGGGAACAAAAATCATCCAATATTGACACGTTGTCGCTCGTACGGCGATAACGTGAGAATATCCGTCAAGGACGAAGGTTAAAGTAGCAGGGTTCTGAAAAAATACGCTCCGTTCCACGCTCTTCATTGGTTACGTTGATTGGATGGGAGCCACTTGTGGTCTTGAATTTTTCTACAGCATATGCCAGATGGAGCACGATGAAACTCTTTTGCGATCACCGATCATTTATTTTTATATTGTTAGCTTTTTGCATACCGTGACTGGAGGTAACACGAGTTTTTCCCTTTGCCAGAAAATATCGCCACTATTTTGAAAAAGCTCTTATATTAAAATTGATAATCTGCCCATGTGAACTTTACTATGTGAGCATTAAAGTTCGTTTAGTGTACATATTGTTTTGAGATACGAGCTTTTTACTAAGTAGCAATGGTAAATGTTAAGTTCTATGCGTGTTTCACATTCGTGTTTTACGAGTAGTTATGTTTTCGTGTTAATTTGTAAGAACGTAACACTTTGTGACTTAAGTTACACCTTGCCCGTCATGAAATGTGACAAATGGTGTAGTCCAAAGTTATCTAAAAAATACACCTTATCTTTTGGTATATGTTTTTTCCTCAAGAATTATGTTTGAAGTACCTAGCCTTTAACATGACATAATAATCTAATTTCTATCTAAATATTATTCTAATTTCTGCGAAACACATTTCATAATAATTTACCTTCAACATCATTCTTCTATTTCAGTCTCCTCATTCATTATAATTTTCACTCTTTACTCATAATCATAACGATTTGTACAGTCACATTTTTTGTCAAAAATACATTCGGCCCTTTGTAAATATGAATTTATAGTTAAGTTACTAGCTTATAGTTCTAGTTATTAGATAATTAATTAAGTTTCTTTGTTTATGTTCCTTTTATATCTCCTTGTAAACCATCCTCTTCAATTTATCCGTAAGCTAAAGGCCCTGGTCGCCAAAGCTAAAAAAACCTCATTATCATCGTCTTGCTATCCTACCTTCATTTCGTAATCCAAATCTTCCCTCAAACGTTGTTCTTATGATTATTATGATCAATCAAACATTCGTGGTTTTCCCTCGCTCCCGTTGGCCCCTAAATACGAGTTCAAGCCCAGATTCCATCACGTCGCGTTACCCGATACGTCTTTTGTCATTTCATATCCGGGACGCCCTCTATCGGCTGTTGACATAATTACGACCGTCGACTTCCGGGCACCGTGATTTCTATGTACTTTCATCGATTTATCTTTGGTAAACAGTCCAAAGTTCAGGGGATACCTAGCGTTTACTTTGTTTTCAACTTGGTAAATAAGAGTTAGGTAGACGACTTCAAGAGCTTTAAAGACGACTAACTTAACCTAACCTACTATATGCTATAAGAGGCATTTCAAAATATAAGTCACTTTACGACTAATGATACCTAATAATGAAAAATTATACATTATGACTTATTTATTAAGTTATGGGAAAACAAGGTGTACCCATCTATACGGTGAAGGAAAAGGAAAACATCGTGAGGAAATCTGCATACATCTGTGAAGAAATTCCATGGTGTGTGTGAAATTCCCAATCCGCACTGGGCCCGCGTGGGAACTACGGCCCAAGCCCTCTCATTCGGAGAGAAGGCCTGTGCCCGCAGTAGGACGTATATAGGCTGGGATGACCCATCTTTAAATACTCGTATATAAAAAAAGGAATAAACGATTTTATGTATTCGATTCGGAGTGACTCTTAATCTGTAACAATGATTACTAGACTCTTAAAATTTGGCGTGCAAGTAGATAATAATAGCAGTAAAAAAATGAAATTCAAGAATTTTAAATTCCCACGGAATTAGGAAAAAAACGGTTTTTATATATTTACTAACGGATACCGATGATGATGATGGATTTTTGTGTCCATTTTTGCTTTATTCAATGAAAGAGATGAAGCTTTACCACAAATTTGAATTCTGAGCGTCTCGGGGAAAACCTAACAATCAATGTGTAATCAGCACATCCACATTTCCGCTGAATCTGTAATCTCGCTATTATTTTGCATTTAATATAATTTCGAACGTTTAAAATTAATTTATGTAAATATTGGATTAATTTGATAAAATACAGCGACACGCCGAAACGACTGCTGTCGTGCGGTTTAACAATCGTGCTTTTAAATTGAAATGGTGGATAAAGAATTATACATTTTTTTAATCCACGAACAGATGTTTCACATGCATCAGCTTAAACTGGTGCGGTTACATTTACGAGCTCTGCTGTAATTAAATCTATACTAATATACTAGGGGCGTTCAATAAAAAGTGAGAATGAGTATGTTATAAACAACTTTTACTAAATGTCATTTTATTTTTCGACATAGTCACCTTTTAGCATAATACACTTAGTATATCTTTTTTCTAAACTTAAAATTCCATTTTTAAAAAAGGTCTCATCTTGAGTACTTAAAAAATCTTGTGCTGTAGCGACTACCGCGTCGTTGTCTTCAAATTTCTGGCCTCTCAGGTATTGTTTCAATCTCGGAAATAGGTAGAAATCACTGGGAGCGAGATCTGGTGAATACGGAGGATGCTTAAGGATATCGAACCCAGCATCACGAATTGAAGCCATTGCAACGGCGGACTTGTGTGCCGGGGCATTGTCCTGGTGGAACAGCACAACTTTCGAGAGTTTACCTCGCCGTTTTTCGCGGATCTCATTGCGCAATGTTGCTATTTGTTTGGCGTATAATGTGCCCGTAATAGTGGCTCCATGCTCGAGATACTCAATCATTAATACCCCTTTAACATCCCAAAAAACAGAGCCCATGACCTTACCGGCAGATGGGCTCACCTTGAATTTCTTCGGAGTTGGAGATGATGGCCATTTCCATGTCATAGACTGCAGTTTCGTTTCTGGGTCGTAATGATGGAGCCATGTTTCGTCCATTGTTATAAATTGCGCCAAAAAAAGTTCCCGGTCTTGCTGCATCAGGTTCAAAGCTTCTTGACAAATCTCTAGTCTAGTTTGTTTTTGCGTGTCAGTAATCATTCTTGGTACCCAACGCGCAGATACCTTTTTCATACCCAAGCGTTCATGTAAAATATTATGCACGCTCCCCGTTGAAATCTTTACATTTTCAGCAATAAAACGAACCGTGACACGACGATCCGCCAAAACTGAGTTTTCGACTTTTTTCACAATTTCTTCAGTTACTGCTGTAGTAGGGCGTCCGGAGCGGGGGTCGTCCATTGTCGATGTTCTTCCACGTCTAAATTCGGCGCACCAACGTGCGACTGTCGAATACGGAGGAGCATTAGACCCTAAAGTGTCCCGCAAATCCAAATTGACTTGGTCCGTAGAAAAAATTTTCAAACACAAGTATTTGATAACGGCGCGCAGTTAAATTTTCTCCATTTTCGCTAACGTACTCAATAGCATTGCAAAGAAATTACCGTATATTTTTTTAAACAAAAGACAGTTAGTTTTTTTTTCGCTAGTTAGATAGATTAGCTTTACCGGCCAGTATTTTTTTTCGTAATATTAAAAGAGTTTGCATCTCATTCTCACTTTATATTGAACGCCCCTCGTATAAAGCTGAAGAGTTTGTTTGTTTGTTTGTTTGTTTGTTTGTTTGTTTGAACGCGCTAATCTCAGGAACTACTGCTCCGATTTGAAAAATTATTTCAGGGTTAACACCAGGGGGTGGGGGGGGGGGGGGGTTTGAGGGGTGTGGGTGCGGGGGTGGCGTGCGGGAGTTTTAAGGGGGATGAACATTTCATTGATTTTGCCGTAGGATGCACCGTTTTCAAGATATTTGACAAAAACACCAAGGGGGTGGGGGGGTTGAGGGGGCGTGAGGGTGCGGGTAAGGGGGTGCGGGGGCTTCGGAGGGGGGATTAAAATTTCATTGATCTTCACCGTTTTCAAGGTATTTGACAAAAACACCAAGGGGGTGGGGGGGGGGGGGGTCCGGGAGAGGGAGGTTTCGGAGGGGGGATTAAAATATCATTGATTTTGCCGTAGGATGCACCGTTTTCAAGATATTTGACAAAAACACCGGGTGGTGGGGGTGGGGGGGGGGTTTAAGGAGGAGGGGGTTGAGGGGGGGTGGGTGTGCGGGTGAGGGTGCGGGGGGAGTGTGCGGGGGAGAGGGTGTGGCGGTATTAAAGGGGGGATGAAAATTTCATTGATTTTGCCGTAGGATGCACCGTTTTCAAGATATTTGACAAAAAAAACTTGAAGTAAAACTTGAAGTAAAACTTCTGTGGGTGATTCTTCAAGGTCGTGATTTTTGGTTTATTCCTCTGTAAATTTATGGTACTGAACAAATGTATTTTCATGGGAGCATGATTTTTTCTGTACTAAGTAAAAAAAAAATACGACAGAGGAATAAAACAATAATCACGACCTTGAAGAATCACCCCTATAGGGCACGCTTGACTTGGGACGAACGCGGGTGTGCGGGGGGTGCTGTGTGGGATGGCGTGCAGGGGGTGCGGAGGGGTGCGGGGGGGTCGGGGTTGCTGTGCGGGGGGAGTGTGGGAGGGAGCGGGTTCGATGGTGCGGGGGGGTTGCGGGGGGGGGGGGTAATTTTTTTAATATCGAGGAACTAAGGAGAGCCATAATTGATGAAAAAGCAAATTGGATAAAAAAAATAAGCTGCCCAAATTACTAATTCCATGCGGACGGAGTCGCGGGCAAAAGCTAGTATTTTAATATTTTTAAGCTTTCAACCTCGTAAGCTTTACGTTGAAGGCAAACATTGCGTAGAAACCTAACCTACAGAAACCTGCGAAGAAATTCAAACTTTTATTTGAAGTTTCTAATCTGCACTGGGCCCTCGTGGTAACTACAGCAAAAGCCCTCTCATTCTCGTTCTGAGAGGAGGCATGTGCCCAGCAGTGAGACGTATATAGGTCGTGAGAATGATGATGATGATTATTATGAAAGTATACTTTGTAGCTCACTGTAAAAACTATCATCAAATTTTATGCGACCAAAGTGTAACGAACCGCCACGTTAGAAAAACTGTCCGAGTCACAAATTCAGCGCTCACATTTATAAAATTTCACAGCTTTCCGAATTTAGAAAAAAAACTTGCTTTGCCAGCCTCTACTGCCTAAAAATGCCAAAAATACAATACATGTTGCTAATTAAATTGGACAACGTGATACAACCAGGGTAAATTTCAGGGCTCGATAGGGTAAATTTCCCAATAGGGTAAGGGATGATTTGTTACCTGCGCCGGTTAGCGGATCCACTGGCTTTTGCGGCCGTGGTCAGTTTCGACGTGCCAGCACTTTTATGGTCAGCCTTTGTAGCTCAGCTGTACTTTTATATGTAGTTACTAGCTTTTGCCCGCGACTTCGTCCGCGTAGAATTCCAATTTGTGGTAAAGCTTCTTCATCTCTTTCGTTGTATAAAACAAAAATCCGGCAACGGCATCAACATCCATCATTATTATCATTTCATCATTTCATCATCATCAGTATCATTTAGTGAATATTATAAATCCCGTTTATTCTCTATCCCGTGGGAATTTCAACAAATTTGTCCTTATTCCATGCCAATTTTCGCTTATTTTTATCCCGCGGGAATTTTGCATTTTCCCCGAGAAAAAGTAGCCTATGTCCATAAAGGTGTAGCTTTCTACCGGTAAAAGAAGTTTTAAAATCAGCCCCGTAATCGAATTCACTTATTTTTTTCCCGTGGGAATTTTGCTTTTTCACAGAGAAAAGTAGTCAATGTAAATAATGGTTGGTGTAGCTTCCTATTGGTGAAAGAAATTTTCAAATCAGCCCTCAAGTGATATTCACTTCTTTCTATCCCACGGGAATTTTGTATTTTACCGAATAAATAGTAGGTAGCCTAGCCTATACCAATAAAGGATAGTGTAGCTTTCTATTGGTCATTTTTTTTAAACTCAGCCCCGAAGTTAAATTTACTATTTTCTATACCGCGGGAATTTTGCATTTATCCCGAAAATAGCATCCTATGTTAATCAAGGACAGTGTATCTTTTCTATTGGTGAAAGACATTTTAAAATGAGCTACGAAGTTGAATTTTTTTTCTATCCCTTGGGAATTTTGCATTTTCCCGGAAAAAGTAGCCTATGTCAATAAAGGATAGTGTAACTTTTTACTGGTAAAAGATTTTTTAATCGGCTCGGAAGTTTCAGAGATTATCTATCCCACAGGAATTTCCAAAAATCCTGCAATAAGTTTTTTTGCTGATGACCATTTACGTTTATACTGAATTTGAAAAGTTTAGTACCTAATTGTAGTTACGGAGATAGGATCCAGTTGATTTGAGTATATAAATCCTGATTTATCCTTATCCCGTGGGAATTTTCAAAATTATTGAAATCAGCTTTATACCTATTCTATTAGTCTACTTGCAAGCCCAATTTGAACAGTTTAGTAATCTTCGTTATGGGGATAGGGTCACTCTTGATTCATGAAATATATATTATACATCCCGTATATTCTTTATCCCGTGGGAATTCCGGAAAATTCTTTCATATTGGATACCTACGTCATACAAAGAACACATCCTCCAAGTTTCAGGTCTCTACATACAGCGGTTTAGTCTGTGCGTTAATCCGCCAGTCAGTCATTTAGGACTTCAGGGCAAAGCATTTTATATGTATTTGCATTGCACCAAGCTTTTATGCGAGTTCAATAATGATGTTTGAATACCTACTCAATTCGATTTTATTCGAAAAAGATTGAACTACCATAAAAGCTTCATCACATCATCATCATTTCAGCCGTAGGACGTCCACTGCTGGACATAGGCCTCCCTCATTGACGCCCAATCATTACGGTTGGAATGGAAGCAACTTGCATCCACCCTGAACCTGCGGCCTTCACCAAAACGTCCGTCCATCTCGTTGGTAGACGTCCCACGCTGCGCTTGTAAAAGCAAAAGCTTGGTGAAATGCAAATACTTATACGTAATATAATTAGTTATTGTCAGAGATCAGATCAGGAAGTGGTTGACAAACGTAGACAAATGGTTTGCAAAATTTGAAGTGTTTACATTGTGTCAAAATAAAAAGTTATTTAAATCAAAAGCACTAAGGAGTATTGATATCAACTTCGAAGCAAATCACCCCGAAAATAACTTTCTACTGCTTTTTAACCCCGTCAAGGGATGAATTTCAATAAAATACGAAACACGTCTTCCATCAATTCTGTTATAGAATGTTTATGCAAAATTTGAAGTAGATTGGACCAAGGAATCACGTTGTCCCATACAAACTTTGCCCCCTTTTTTACCCCCTTAGGAGTAGAACTACGAAAAATCCTTTCTTATCGGATGCCTACATCATACAAAGAACACACCCTCCAAGTTTCAGGTCTCTACGATCAGCGGTTTAGGCTGTGCGTTGATCCGTCAGTCAGGACAAAGGATTTTATATGTATAGATTATGGACTTTGAACTGGCTGAAATAGGGAGTACTTTTTATCGACAATTTTTAAAATCATATGAGGTATGGTCATTGCTTTTGGACGTAGGAATAGAGAGTATAGCGACGGTCAATATTAAGGGTCAGAAAAACGCCTGTCGCGCGTCGTTTCACGAATGAATGAATGTGTTTAGAAGATTATGTATGACTAATAATTTTCGGGTTTTTAATCACGAACTATTACTTGCTAAAATGATCTCAACGTTTCGATCACAAAATCATAAAGTTGTTCCATCACAAAAAAAAATGCGATTAATCTATTACTAACGAACTATTTAAATACGAGTTAGTACGGAACCCTCGATGCGCGAGTCCGACTCGCACTTGATCTGTTTTTTTACTTTAGTCAAAATACTTAGGTTCTAAGTGATCGATTCAGGTGTTACGCCCAGTTAAGATATTGCAGGCCAAAACCAAACTATACTAGATATTGACTTTGCCAAATAAACTACTAAATGATCTTTGGGTAGAGATAAACTACGATAACATGGCCCGCCCCTCCAAATAACTATTTCAATGTGTTATGTCACATCCTTACGAAAAAGTGTGTATGCAGTAATCTGCTTTTGTTTGATTGCTGTCTCAGCACGCACACATGCGTTGAAAGTTTTGGTGGTACTTTATTAAATACTTTCACAAATACATTGAAGACTTCTTGAATTTTGGAGGGGCGGGCCATGTAATCGTAGTTTATCTCTAGCGGAGATGCAAGTGAAAAATAATTTGGCTCAAAATACTTAGAAATAATTCCAGTGAATGTAACTATTTCATCGATTGACCCACTTATAACTTACATATACGGGGGCACGCGCGAAACTCGTTTTTAACCACGTCATGTGTTCCCAAATCAAATCACAATCTGCGTCCACGTCGCGTACGTTCCGGGCGTTAAAATTATTAATTAAATTAAACTACGTGACTTTAGCACTGGGGCTTACTGAAACGGTGACATTTCTCGCATGTCACACTTTACATCCTTCTCTAATTGGACTTGGCGGAAAGAGACGGCGTTAGAAAGAGTTGGCACCGAAAGAACCGTTCTGATGACGAGAGAGCCTATGACGCGGAATGGCGCCGCATACCCGTATAAATCTCAGGATGGTGGGTAACACGGGATGTTTAATCATTTAAGCCAGTGAAGCTATACACTATACGGCTTTGCATACTCGATTAAGTGAACAAAGCGCGGTTACATTCAAGTCACGTTTTAAAATTACTTTAAAATTGTACCTATTTTTAGGCATTATACTATAAGTACCCTAGGATTGAAATTGTTTATTAATAATTTTTGTACACGAAAAGTCGTTAGTAAGTAACCGCTGAAATCATGTCTATGTGTTAGTTAGTTAACAAAAGGCCGACATACTAAACTATTGACTCGATGTAATACAAATAGACCTGAATGAAACACTATCTACCTAAATAATAATACAATACCGTGCTAAATTCATAATTAACTTAAATGTCTAAGCTAGGATACTAAAGTAGCCCGTTTCTTAGGCATATATTAATAAATTATACGTGCAACTATTCGTTCACCTTCTGTTCTGTTCTTTAGTTACAAACCTGTTATAGGGACATTGTACGTTTTGTCTACTTAAGCAAATGTTAAAGTGGCAAATGAAGACAAACAAACATTAAGTTTAAGTTAATTTAAGCTTACCAAGCTTTTATGAACAAAATCGAGTATATTTTTAATAGAAGTGTTTCGAATTAACATGCCATAGCCGTTGCTGCAGAAATGTCTTATTGTAATATATAAAAATCTCGTGTCACGGTGTTTGTTACCGAACTCCTCCGAAACGGCTTGGCCGATTTTTATGAAACTTTTTTCTCTACACTCGGTAGGTCTGAGTATAGGTCTTAGGTAATTTTTTACCACCCCCATTTTTCGCGGACGGAGTCGCGGGAAACAGCTAGTTTCATTATAAAAGTTGACAACTATTTCACGAAGCCCTGCGCTCCCCATATCAAAACGAATCACTTTGTCAGTCATTTCCACGTGACATTGGCCACACAGAACTACGTCAGCCATTAGTACCGACCTTTCCGCCAAAGATCCGGTCAAAGAAGTATCGTCACAAAATGAAATTACTCCCTTTCCTGCTCCCTTGCCTTACACAAATTTAGTTTTACCCAACCTTATATCAGTAGATGTAAGAGCCATTTTTTAGGAGCAGAATCAGAATAGATTCTGAGGTTATGTAGGGTTCGTTTTGTTGTTACAATTGTATCAATATTGGACATCGTAACTCGATTTTCGAACTGAGTGCGCGTTGTCAAGTCACTCTTAAACGCGATAGAATAGCGGACGTATTTAGTTTTTTTTTACCAAGGTCTACTTGAAATGCTTACATCAGATATTTTATAGAATCGACTAACACAGTGTCAATCTATTTTTTTTACATTTGACATTTTTTTCCGGATATGGACAGAGTAAGCGGAGCGTTAACTTGAAAGCTGAGGTACTTCAATATACTTATATTATACAGCGACTTCTATCTTGTGTCTCAATTTAGATTTTTGTACATCTGTTCGCCAAGTGTCATCTAATCCATTCAGCGTTATCGCATGATTAAGTAACAAACATCCAAGCATGCAAACATACAAACATCTTCACAGACATTATCATTTATAATAGCAGGATAGGGTAGCAAGTAGATTAGGATTTTAGGTACTCACTACTACTTATTGATCTCAACTCAATCATATTTATTAATCTTTTTGAATCCTAATGCTAATTGCGTAACGCAATGTGTTGCATCGTAATAATACTGATAATACCAAATAATACTTGGAAGTTTAGTTAGTTTAGTTTAGTTTGATGAATGCTGACTTAGTTCACGATAACTAAATTAATATTACAAGTTTATAAATTCATACTTTTTTTTACATAACCATCTTAGAATAAAAACTTCACCTATCAAAATAGTTTGTAAGATACTCAATTCCATTATATGATTTTTGCGATCCATTTTGCAGACAATAGATTACGTTTCTTCATTTACCCAAACCTAAAATTTATTCTGGCAACTTTCACGCAAACCGGGAAACACTTTAAAAAAATCCCATTCCGGGAACGAGCCGTCAAAAATCATAAAATATTACTGTTGCGCGGGAGGGTGGAAGAATCCGACGCCATTACTGTGATTGTTGTCGTATTAATGTAGACGATATTTTTGTTTTTTGTATGCAAGCTTCAGGGATTCGTGCCTTGGTGTGTTATTAGGAGAGAAGTCATTAGAATTTAATGAAATGTCTTGTTACACGGTGTAAGGAAAAATATAAAATGGTATATTTTCCTGGTTCTTACGTTTAATGTTAAAATACGGATGACAAGCTAATTAAGTATTATTTATGAAGGAATATAAAATACCACAGGGGCACTTCATGTGTGTAGTTTTTGTAAAAATATCAGTCTTAGTACAAGCTTCTTACTGGCTGTGCTTTTTTCTGCATCATTTACACATTAAATGTTTTTTTTTTCGGAAAAAATCGCTTTGAAAAAAAAACATGCACTGCATGTATCCCTTCTTTACCTTTTAAAACGTATGTTCAAAAATATAAAAAAAACTACAAAGCCTAAGCTGCCGTGCAGATTTTAAAACGCAGTAAGTGGCATTTTGGGTGATTTCTGTTTATTAGTGTATGTCAAAGTGCTCAGTAAATAATACACTGTAGCACTAACCAAAATGCAGTAAGAAACAACTTACTTTATTTAAACTGTAAAGATACAATTTACGCTCATCTGTAATGGCCATTTAAAATGCAGTGATTAGGCAACTTACTTTGAGTTAGTTAGTAATTATTGAAGGATCAAAATAATATAATTCTATTTAAATTGCAGTATACGTAAAATTTACTGCGTATTACTTTGCAAATTAACGTTTTTTTTTTACTTTGTACTGCGATGTTCACGGCGGATAAAAGGTTTACTGTTCTTTGGTCGGTATTCGCTAATCGTACGAATATATAAGTCTTCTAGCTAAATCGCAGTATACGTTGAGTTGCTGCATTTAAGTTAGTAGATTAATATTTTTTAATGTTTGTACTGTATTTTTGGCGTTAATTACTGCATATTATTCAGTAAAATTAATGAATAATATAATATTAGGTGGTCGGCGGAGTCTCGAACGCCGTACGAGCAGGATAGGTCAGTGGCGTTCTGTGATTCGAGGACTGCCGTGCATTCGAGGTAAGTACATACTTATACTTGAAATTCGGTTATTTACATATTATTAACGCATTAAATTGTATTATGCACATGTCACAGGGATATGCGTTTTATTTTATTGACTCTAAACAAACAAAAAATTGGTTACATAAATACCTAAAGCTGGATATGAAAGATTAGAAGATAGCCAAGGTATAATTTAAATAATACATTAACAAAATATTTATAAAAAAATCTATTCACTTAATAGTTCTAATGCATGTTTGTTTTTTTATTCGTGTAGGTACGTTAGATACCTTCTGTATTTTCAACCGACTTCATTTTTTTTGTATGTTTGTTACGCGATTATCTTTTTCCGTTCCATTCTCTCTGTGGTAATTCTTTGACATCAGATTTTATTTTGTTTACAGAAATAAGAAAATTAATTCTAGATCGAGAAAAATTCTAGCGATGACAAATAATTTACAAAATTCCGAAGAACAACCTACTGTTGTGAATTTTTAATAAGCATATTGACGAAAATTATGTACAGCTTAATTTTTTTTAATAGCGATGTTTGGTTTTTTACAAAATCTTGAAGAACTTTTTGTTTTTTACAGAATTATGGGTAAAAAACTTAAGTAAATAATTACTTTTAATTAATTGTTGTACCTTTTCGACATTCTGCATTTGATTTGCTGTACCTAAAATCCTTTTTTTTATTTATTACAACAACTTGCAAGTGGGACTTTACTTAAGTATACCTATACTTTTAAAAGAAACCATACCTTTAATTTTTTTGTAACTTTGAAATGAATGTAAAATATATGTTGTTAATTTAGTTAAATTAAGTATTATTATGTACACATAATTATGAATCTGATCTCAGAACTAAATTCCTAGTTCTACATAATTTAGGTAACGTAAAGAATTTTTTATAGGTTTATAAGTAATAACTATTATTTTAAAACAAAGTACAAGTAAACTCAGTGGGACTGATTATTTTGTTTTGTTACCATGTTAGTTTTAACTAAATAAAAAGTTATAAATACATTTAAATTTTGTGTATTATTGACTTTGTTCTCAATTAAGACTGAACATAATTTAAAGTTTTTAATGGTAATCTTTCATCATTATCCAAAACTTAAATTGGTTTTATTTATTAATGATGGTGGCTAATGATACTGATAACAAAATATTGTAGAATGTATGTGTATTTTACTCAGTCATTTTATACATTTTTACGTTCAATTTCCTTACAAAAAGCAGTAAAATAACTCGTAGCATTTCTAATGAATGCTACATTCTAACAAAAATGCAGTAAATATGATGACAATACTGTACTTTACTCTGCAAACACGATTAAATTTTTGCAGTATCAAGCTTTTTACTGCATATTATTCGGTAGTCTGAATGATTTTTAGTAAAAATATAACAGCAGTAACAGCTCAGATTTTCTTAAAAACCTCCTCTCATGCTTAATATAAGTCTGAGGATGTTCTTTTTTTTTGTAAATAATTCTTGTAACATTTACTCTATAGTTAAAGTGTAAATTTAGCTAAATTCTTCGAAATAACGAAAAAAACGAAGTTTGAAGTAGTTTTTTGGGTTTTTCTCGAAACCGCATTTTTGCACTTACTGCGTTTTAAAATCTGCACGGCAGTAAGGGCCTGGCCACATGACCACGGCACGACGTCGTAAACGTGAAAAGGCTCGGCGCCGTGCAGTTATACGTCGCCGTCTCGTCTTGACGGTGCGGTATAATGTATCTGCACGATGCGGTGCGTTGCCCTGGTCATGTAGCCAGTGGCCAGGCTCTAGGTGTAATTCATAAATAAATAAGTTCCCAATCCGCACTGATCCCGCGTGGGATCAACGACCCAAGCTCTCGTATAATGACCGGAGCCCTGTGGCCTGCAGTGAGACGTATAAATATAGGCTGGGATCATGAGGATAAATTAATTACGAAAGAAATTATTTTCAACATGATTCGCTGTGCTTCTGCTGAAAAACTGCGCTTTTCAACAAAAGCATTTCTTTGTAGTAACGGCTACGGATTCCTACACTGTGCAAGGTCCAACATGCTCTTTGCAGGTTTTTTTTCACGGGAATTAAGCTTCGGAATAAAGGTTTAATGACTAATTTCTAAATATGTATTGTCAAACAACACTTATATGGCACAATTAACGTAACTGTTGTAGTGCGCTTTACAATTCAGCATCATGCATTGTCATGACTGTGAATACAAAATGGCAGTTTTGCAATGTCATAATTACAAACCTAATGCAGGTTACACGGTGTTACGCGCTGTACGGGAAATAACCAACTCGTTATATTATGCTAATGGTGTAATAAGCTAATAACGAGGTGAACGCGCGTTGGAATTTACGTTTCAATGCTTGCAATGAACTGTGAATCTTTAGGTTATATTTAAAACATTTCAACATAAGAAAAGTAATTCACAATGAAATTCGTAATTTTAAGTAGTTCGCTTTTTAGCGATAAGACCGTCTATTGTCTACCTGAATTTTTATTTTTAAAATGTCACTGTACTGTTTTTGGTGATCAATAAAAAGAATATTTGTTTTGTATTGTTGTAATTTATTGAATCAGGCTTTACTTTGCGGAGGTCCAAATTAATGAACTGAAACAATTACTTTGCTCACCCGCGACCGCGTTTGTCACGGAGTTAGATTTTCAGATTAATTAACACCAAAATTTTGACGAAATGATTACTACGATTGTTAAAGTGCTCAATATCCCATAGAATACCTCAATTGTTTTAACCACGTTGTCTTTTTATGATAATTGTATAACTATAACAATAATATGATCGCGTTAAACCGTTATTTTCATATTGTTTTGCAAATTATTATATATCTATGAACATCGTAGCCTGTATGACATAGATGCATCATTCCCAAAGAACATAACTGCTCACCTGCTACTAGAGATGGCGTTGTTTTCAATACATCGATCACTGTCTAATTCAGAAATTTTGCTATTATTATTTCATTGTTTTAATTCTATACCATAATTTTAGCCAGTTGGCATCAAAGTTTTTACGTTACATTGCGGTGCTCAATTGACCACTTCAACCTCGTTCGCTTTACGGTCGCATAATGTAATGCAGGCTGCATGATTTTTCTTACAGGGCTATAGCGTTTCAGTTCCATGGTAGCGACCGCCTCAAGACCAGTAAATTATTCTAAAGTCAGAAAAACCATTGAACTATAAAGCGCGACACATTAGCGACACTTTCGACAATATCTCGGCCCGCGGGCGCCGCCCAATTACGATGAGATCCACGATAAGATGCCACTTTGTCAAACTAGACAAATTTATGCTCCTAGCCAAATTGAACTGGTGTCCAATGAAATATGACTCTGCTGTTTTTCTCTTGTTTTTAAGCTGTATTTGCCGGGGTGTATTACGAAAAATATTCGGTTTCTTCAGAATTGTTTTTAATTCAATGACGGGAGGTAATACGTCCGCTGTTGAACACAGACCTCTTTTTATTAGACTGGATTTTGGACAGGACTATTTTTGAACTAAGTACTTCTTATTGGGTTTATGTAGATATCTTCAGTGTGTTTAAGTACTTAACATTGAAAAGGTCATTGAAATTTTCAAAAACGTAACGGTTACCTATGCCGTTATATGTATAACTTTAAACTTTTTGAAATGATTTGTGAAGTTTGACCCACACTCTAAAGTTATTTACAATACAATTTACTAAGACAAACGGTAACTGTAATTGAAATTTCCACGGGTGACTGAACTATATATATCCATAGCAACGGAACGAAGGCGTGCAGATCTCACTGCGCATTGGTTGAAATAGGCTGAAATACACGTCATACTCGGCTCATTTTACCCAACTACGGTGAAGTCTAAAGAAAGGGTAATGATTTTAGCAGTCTATTTATAATGTAACGATGTAACGTGGACTTCAATTAATGTCATTGAACGGTTCACGTGTAATTTTATGATAGCGCACCTTAATGAAATATAAACTCATATTGTCATCGAACTTTTAAACGGAGTTTCGTGTGGGGGCAGGGTTGCACTGGCTATTTTATGCTTCGAAGTTGCAATTAATTTTACTTCTTCCTTTATTTGCTTACCGTCGGAAGAAACAAGGAAAGTTACTTAAAATTTCAGATAGTAACGTCTTAGAAATTTGCATCGTTCCTACAGTAAATAAATTAAAACATCCAGCTAATTACAAAAGATCTCAATCCCCTGCATCTTCATTGAATACACTAATATTCCGACGGCGTCTACAAATTAACTCCTAAACGCGAATGCAATTAATTTTAATTAGAACCTCTCGGGAGGCGAGAAAAAAAAAACAATTCGACGAAACTGCTCCTTCAGAATGGGGGCACTGGGGACACTGGCCTAAACAACGGGGGCTTTGTGTCTCGACAGTTTCTAGAATGTTGATTTTTCTTCTCAAAAAGCGTCCCCTCAACAAAAACTTCACTGGAACTGAATGTATAATGAGACATTTACAACGTTGTTTGCCTTGATTAATTTTAAGTTAAGAACTTTTAACTACCTGAGCACTTTTCTTTGTTTAAATTCCATTTGATGAATATTTGGTATATGATAACTTTTCACAACATCTAAGTTTTCCTAGTTCCGAGAAAGGTAATGACATTTTAATCACCATTGACTTTGCGTAAGCGGGCCCCATTTTGGGCGCCACTTAGCTCGTGAGTAAACTTCTTAAGCTAAAAGTTAATAACAACACGTCAAGTAAACATGTTTTGGCGTCAGTGACTTGCTCATGACATGTATTTTAATTATACCATGATTGAAATTTCTGTATTACGTAACTTACTTACAATTAGGTTTGTCTAACATCAACTCGCACCGCATTTTGCGGTAATAATTTGAGCAGCTAAATATTATTATTTGGCCTTAAACTTCAATGATGGTTAATAATGTAAATCCCGGCTTATCTTAACTCAGGTAAATCTATGCTGAAGTTTAAGTATTTTCAACTTTTAACCGATTCTAATGAAATAATTCACGTTACTGAAACTTTAATACAATTTTGAATAGATACCTAGAATTTGAGTCTGAGCAAGTAAAGTTACGGTTACTTAACGGCACAATAAATTACTTTGAACTCACTCAACTAATTAACCTATGCAAGGTGGGAGGAACATTAATCTTGCCTGCAATAATGCAGTTAGTTTGGGTCCCGTTTTGGGTGCATATAAGACATTTTATCGACGTTATTCATAGTTGTAGTGACTAATAATAACAAATTACTTTAATAAAGTGAATCAAGATAAGCATGCTTTAATAGTAAAATAATAGTAGTGTTTTAATACAAAAATATGAACAATTCTGTTTTTTTTTTACATTTTATAAGACTTCAAAAGACAGAATAAAAAAATATTAACGAAAATGCGTAAAATACTGTAAACATGCAAAAAAAATACAGATGACATTTTAACAACATTTTTTTCATTTGACAAGAGTTCAAAATGTTAAGATGTCAAAAACACACGCAGTGTATATTTTTTTAAGCTAAAATATTTGGAATGACATCGAGTTTTCTACTCGTTCCAGAGCAATGACAGTAAAACTGTAGTTAAACATTGTGTTGTGTTTTTATACCATAAAACTTCCAAGACGTGTAGTATCTTGCATATCAATTAACTTTTCATATTAATTAGCAAGCGCATGGTGCGTTGAGTACGAGTCCTGCAACAATGCAGCGGCCCCATGTTGGGCGCCACTCTG
Source organism: Archips crataeganus (assembly GCA_947859365.1). Classification (NCBI taxonomy): domain Eukaryota; kingdom Metazoa; phylum Arthropoda; class Insecta; order Lepidoptera; family Tortricidae; genus Archips; species Archips crataeganus. The sequence goes on along the minus strand of OX402051.1, from coordinate 22,001,555 downwards.
TGCTCTAAATCACTTCCCGTGTCCTGCAGTAATGGGGCTTCCGCCCTGACCCGGAGCCCGAGAATTATACACCCCGACGATTTACTGAGAGGCTATATAATCCGGGTTCTGTAATTATTTAGTTTTCTCAGCTGAAATCTTGTGGATTTAGAAAGGAACAGGATTTCCATCTAGGTGGTTTGTAATGCGATATGGTTATTTAATATATAACTGTGGTGTAGATTAAGATAGTGATAGTAATTATAGCGATAGTGAATAGCTGTACTCATTTACTATGTGATCATGTACTTTCTGCTATGTTGTAGTCTGTTAGATATCTCTAGATGACTACAGAACTAACAGATTCTAATCGAACTAACGAATTCATTCATCGAAAGTTTCAAATTCAAATTTGTAACGAATTGCACGTTTACATGCTATTTCCTCTTGTTTTTCTGGTCCATTTTTGATATAAATAAAATATTTTTGAATAGACTATTAATTCGTATTTTGGGTTTTATATTTTTCTAAGCCTTTTTAAAGAATCCTCTTGTTATAAAGATACTTTTTGTCACGTCACAAAATGTATTATTTTGTATGAACTCGTGTAGTATCCGAATCAAGAATTCAGGAGTCCTTTTGAAAAATATTGCAAGAATCGTACGATATTTGTTAAGTCGGCATAACAAAGCCCTCTTATTGTGCCATAAAAGCTTACGATAGCGTTTCAGTATCGTTATTGTTTAAAGGGCAAAGTCGGTATTATATTAAGATTATTATTATGTCTTATATATGATAATGTGGAATAAAGGGCGTTGTATAACGAATTTGTTTAAAGTTAAAAGTGAAAATTGTACGTCAGATGCTCATTGAATTTTTACAATGGGCTCTCAAGAAGAGTATTGTAGGTTCGAGCTCGAGCTCACACTATTCGGAATTTTAATTTCAAATTTACCATGAGATTTTTGAGGAAGGATAAATATCTTGAAGAAATCTATGTGCAATTGCAAAGCAGTTCAATAGTGTTCAAAAAACCACATTGACCTGCGTTGAAACAACAATCCAAGAGAAGTCTTAGATTTGGAGAACTGACGTGCTCAAACTTAGGACGTCTATAGGTCAAAGTTAAGAAATGAGTATGAAGTTGGTATTTATTAGAAGGCCGTATAGCCTAGTGATTGTTCACCCTGATTGTGAAGCTAAGGTGAACCATAATTGATGAAAAAGCAAATTGGAAAAAAAAAGCTGCCCAAATTACTAATTCCACGCGGACGGAGTCGCGGGCAAAAGCTAGTAATATAAATAACAAGCTTCGATAATTCACTTTACCGATACAGGAATTCCCTACGTGTCATAAAATTTTGCCCCCTGGATTCCTTTGTGTGATCATTACCAAAATATTTACTGACTTATTTCACTAATATTATAAATGATAAAGTTTGTGTGTACATGTGCGTGTTTGTTACTCTTTAACGCTGAAACAGCTGGAAGGATCTGGATGAAGTTTCGTATGCTGGTATCCAGACATCTGGAATAACAAAATACTTCTATATCCATATTCCCGCGGGGTCCATGTAGATTCTCGAAATTTTCCGGTAAATTTCGAGACATGAAACGTTTAGGAACACGATATAACTTTTGGAAATTCCCGTGGGAACTTTGGCAATTTTCTAGATACTTTTGATTCAATTGCCATATACAGGGTGTTACATTGAACGTAATACAAATTAAGTAATTCCGGCTCAGTTAACGACAGAGAACAAAATGCACGAATTGAGTTATTAAAATACGTCGTAATTAACTTTTGCTTATTTGCTAACAGAATAAAGAAATTAAAATCTCCTAGTATGGTCACCCATCATGACGTCACGTTTACTTGACGTATCTATTCCTCAAGCTTTGTTATCATCAGTTATCAGTGTATCTGTAATCATTCGAATCTAACATCAAAACAAATGATAAGGAGCAACAAGTGATATCTGTTTAAAATAATTTATTATTAGAAAGGAACATTAACTGTTAAGTTCAAACGTACTTCAGCAATTACTACAATACAATACTGGGATAATCTGCTAAGACAATATCTTGCACCCGTTGAAAGTGAAACGGGTGTAATCCTTCGGCATTCAAAAGTCTCCAAAGAAAAATGTAGGTTGTACCAAATCGTGCCGCGGCTTCTCTTGTGCTGGCTTCTGGGTGGCGGATAAAATACCTTAGTACTCGTTTTCTAAAAACCCCTGAGTACCTTGGACGTCGGCCTTTACCTTGGGCATGAGCTGGGACCGTAATCTGTCCATAGTCTCTCAAATTCTGTACACTTGTGTTGATCAATTGACGAGTGATTGGACTTTCCGGGTATCGCTCGTGAAATAGTTCTTGTGCCCTTATCGTACTCTGCGATGTGAAATAAAGTTCTACCATCACTAATCGCTGAATATTAGTAAACGGATAAGCAGGAGGCATGACTTCTGTTTAAAATTAAACTGCGACAATCAAGAATCAAACGAAATGCTGGTTTGTTATGACAAATAACTTCAGTAATGTGTCAGAATGAATTTTACTCATAAATTATCAACCGTAAGCAAAAAGGTAAGTGTTCACTACAAAAGTAAATTCAATTTTTTTTTTTACTCTCTAATTAGGGTAACCACGATGAGACCAAAAAAATAGGAAAAATTTAAACAGCAATATTAATTAATTAAGATGACTTTAACAACACGAGACCTAGTAGAGGCGTTTAGCATCAGGGAGACGTAATTAAAAAACAAGAGTTGTATTACGTTCAATGTAACACCCTGTATAATGGTTAACCGCTAGCGAGCAAACCACGCTTCAGCGTATATTAAACAACGCTGTTATTAAACCAAAATGTCTATTATAGATCCTTAGTAAGAATTTTTAATCGAAACGGATGGTTTTATTTTCTTGTGAAAACGTTACAATGCTACTTAGCTTACTAATAAGTAAACCGCCATAAGCTGGCCCCACAGCACAACTTTATCATAATAATAACCCCAGTGACTTCCATGATGAGTACCGTTAATGGCTTACTGAGATAAAGTTGCACAACGATTCGAGCTATAAGGGCCACTTGCACAGTTCAGGGTTAAAAAATTAAATCGGTAACACTGGGTTAAGAATGACAGTTCACTACATTTTGACACTTGTTAACCCTGGGTTAGCAGTAAGCTCGGAGTTAAATAGTTAACCCAGGTCCGCGCAAGCCGGCCTAAGTGGTTTACCTATACTTGTTTCCAATATTACAGTTTTATGTATTAAGTAATTTAGAGAGAACGTGATAGACATGGCGTTTACGGGAGTTTTTACAAGTGACATAAAGCGAATTCGCCTTGTTTATTACTCTTGTCTATATTTATACATATAAAACAGTACCGTGACTGACTGACTGACTGACTGACTGACTGACAGACAACGCACAGCCTAAACTACTGGTGCTAGAGACTTGAAATTTTGCATACATGTACCTTGAGTATTGTAGAGGTGCTCTAAGGAAGGATTTTTCGAAATTCCGACGGGATAGGGAAATATCTAAACTTTCATTGTTTCTTTGTTTGTAGCGGAATCTCTGAAACTATTAAGCCGATTTTAAAAATTCTTTTACCATTACAAAGTTACACTATCCTTGATTGGCATAGGTTACTTTTTATCCGGGAAAATTCAAAATTCCCATGGGATAGATATAAATTACATCAACTTCGGGGCTGATTTCAAAAAATCTTACATATTAATAGATATATAGATAGATAGATAAAGACGTTTATTTGGTACTGCAAACACACACAATCAAAATTAACAATAATACAGATATCAGGATAAACTTAAAAGTAAAACATTCAATATTGTCTGTGTGCGCTGCAGTAGGGCAAAAGGGCCGTGGCTCAGTGGTCAACATTGCTCATAGGAGCAAAACACTGATATTCTGCCACAGCCCAGAGGATCAAGAACAAAATATTACCTACTAATTAAAATACATACAACAAAAGATTAAACAAACAAAACAAAACAGTGCAAAGCATCATTAATACCTACAATAATGATTTAACAGGTCACAAAAACACAATACAAGCCATTCCACCCGAGACGTCTCTATAGCTACCCGAGCCGGTACGGCGAGGGTAGACAGAGACGTCGAGGGAAAAAATGGGTCCAAGTGCTCAACACTCTGCTCTTCACTTCGATTGCAAGGAAATTAAACAGCAACCTTGAAAACCATTTAATATCGCCATACAGTTCCTTCGCCCTACCCTACGTTTTAAAATCACACTCGAAATCAAGTACCGGACAACCGCTTTGCTTCTGTAAGAGAATTAATTTATACTGTGCTTTGAAGGATTTTTTTGATGTTAAACGCCTTATCGGTGGGGGTATATTGTTCCAGCACTTGGTTGCAAGATAACGAAAACTACCGGTAAAAGCTACAGTTCTGTGGGGGTGACATTCCAACAGACAATGTCGGGTGGATCTAGTTCCATATCTCCTATGAAAAGGGGAAACATCTGTCTTAGTGAAAAGATAATTAGGTTTCCCAAAATTCATGACCTCAAACAGAAGACTCGCAAGATGTAAGTGTCTTCGCGAGGACATGTTCAGCATAGACGCTTTGTTTAGATATGGCGTTATATGACTTCTTGGTGATACATCAAAACAGAACCGACAGCAAGAACAACATTATGTGATATGACTATCCTCGAATGACATAGGGTACTTTTTCTTCGGGAAAATACAAAATTCCCACGGGATAGAAAAAATTAAATTCAACTTCGGAGCTGATTTTAAAAATTCTTTCACCAATTGAAAGCTAAACTATTCCGGATTGGTATAGACTACTCTTCTTCGGGTAAATGCAAAGTTCCCGCGGGATAGAAATAAGTGAATTCAACTTTGGGGCCGCTTTTAAAATATTCTTTCACCAATAGTAAGCTACAGTATCCCTGATTGACATAGGGTACTTTTTCCGGGAAAATACAAAATTCCCGCGGGATAGAAATAAGTAAATTCAACTTCGGCACTGATTTTTAAAAGTGACTATCCCCGATTGACAAGCTTCTTTTTCATCGGGAAAATGTAAAATTCCCACGGGATGGAAAAAACTGAATTCAACATCGGGGCTGATTTTAAAAATTCTTTCACCAATAGAAAGCTACACTTTTCCTGATTCATATAGACTACTCTTCTTCGGGAAAATACAAAAATCCCGCGGGATAGAAGTAAGTCAATCCAAATTTGGGGCTGATTTTAAAAATTCTTTCACTAATAGTATGCTACAGTATCCCTGATTGACATACCTAGGCTACTTTTCTACGGGAAAATACAAAGTTCCCACGGGATAGAAATAAGTGAATTGAATATAGGGGCTGATTGTAAAAATGATTTCAGTAATAAAAAGCTACAATGTCTCTGATTTTCAAAATAGGTCAATAAGGTATTTCTATCCCGCGGGAACTTTACTTTGCACTTTCTCGGGATTAAAAAAGCCTGTTTCAATCAGGTACAGGCCTCTTCCCAGAAAGAGTGGACTTGGGCAGTAGTTCCCGCGCGGGCCCAGTGCAATTTGGGAACTTGTACCACCACTGAATTTCTTCTCAGGTGTGTGCAGCTTTCCTCGCGATGTTTTCCATCACTATAAAGCTCATGGTAAACTTTAAACGTAATTTAGCACATGAATTCGGAAAAACTCAAAGGTGCAAACCACGTTAACCACGGCTTAGCGGCTATAGAATTCACTTATTCCTATTCCACGGGAACTTTGCATTTTCCTGGCATTATCCTATGTGCTAATCCATGTAATAAACTACCTGTGTGCCAAATTTCATCCAAACAACTAACGTTATTGTCTTCGCGTACGAAGTCGCGGGCAAAAGCTAGTTTGTTTATATTTTACTACCTTAGCTAGTTAGAAAACTCAAACAATACTATGACTTACCTGAGTGTGACTCAGAAACGTCTAAATCGTCATATGAAATAGAATGTCCATGAACTTAAATCAACTCACCACTTCGCAATCAAAAAAAATATATAACGGTCTTAGCAGTATCCCGTATTTTTTTGAATAGATACTTTATTTAATTTTGTAGGTTCTTACTTCATTCGCTACCGGTTGTCAGACTAGAGATTTCTTCAGGTGTCACAAACGACTGGCAAACTATGACAATAGCACTAAGTGAAAGTCACAAAAAAAAGTATCATTATGCGTTCCTATCCATGAATGCCTTAAATGAATGAAAACATTAACATTTCTGTTTTTTAATTGTTCTAGAAGCTGATTACACACTGGACGATTCATTTTGGAATGAAGAAAGCCCAGTTGGTAAGTAGTTTTAGAATCATATCATTAGATCGATCGTTTAAAACTTAGATGAAACAGCTGCTCTAATATCCTAATTAACCTATTACCTTAACAATCTAATTTGGGACCTAAATTCACTGGCAAAAATTAAGAAACCAGCTGCCATCTGGGCAATATCTCCCGCGTATAATGCGATTCTTGAAAAATTCACTGACTCGTAACGCAAAATCATCTGGAATATTCTGGAATATTCCACCGCCGTTTCTCACCGGAGGTCGGGAAGCGCGCAATAACCATCCCCGGGACTTAGTCGCCCGTCGTTGTTGATATTCTTTCATATTCCCTGTTTTACTACATCGAGCTTCAATGAGCTTTAAAAATAACGATGGCATTACTTATGCAGTGATGTGGCGTGTATTATGAACGGGGTACAAGGGAATTGATGATATTATAAACAAAGGGCGTTTCAAGACTCCCTTTTGATGTGTAGTCGATTGTTCAAGCTGATTATGGAGCTGAAGACCCATATTTATTATTCATAGCCATAAAAAATATCTTTATAGGTATTCCGCGATACTGGCGTATGAAGGAAAATATGTTTACGACATCTCATTAAGCTAAACGACGCGAGTACACCCTGTTTCCGCTTTGTCCTCGAAATCTCAGAAATCCGCGCTTGTGTTTAGGTTTTTTACTAAATAGTCTAACTGACTTTGCAACACCAAAATCAACACGGGCACCAAAGGATTTCACGGCAAAACAATTTCAAAACAAAATAAATTGGGTCCAGATACACAAACAGGCCCAAATGAATTCAACAAATAGCTAGTAGCCGGCCGAAACCGCTTCAAACAGGTTAGGAGCGGCGCAAACTAGTTCGCCGCCGGCTTTGATGTGGGCACGAGGAATTTGGATTCATACGAGTTTAGAATCATAATCGAGCTGGAATGCTTTTTATGATGATTCGGGTAGAACTTTGTTATTCGTAGAATAATCCGATTCATCGGGTATTCGATTTTACGGCTTAAACAAAGGAAAGACGGGTGAGCTCATCTAAAGGTTTTTTCTCAAACATGCTATGAAATGTTGACGTTATGTTCCTTATAATACGCCACGAAGAGTCACGTTGCAGGTGCGGCTAGACGAGAGGTCAATAATGAATTTTCATACAACATTGCTGGCCTTGGCCAGCAAAGTGGTTGTCTATTGTTTCATGTGACACAGCACCATGACGTTTATAGGTCTATGGCATCATAGCATTTAGCCATTAAAAAAAACTAAGCATTATTTGCGTTTTGGTTCATTATGACATGCTGCCACTACGCTTATTTAAGGTAAGGCAAGATGATGATGATTATGGTGATAATGATGATGATGGTGATGGTTGTGATGGTGATGGTGATGGTGGGTGATGGTGATGATGATGGTGATGATGATGATGGTGATGAGATGATGATGTGATGATGATGATGATGGTGATGATGATGCATGTTTGAGAAAAACTCTATACAAGCCTTGGCCACGAACAGGGATTGCCGGCCTCGTATCTCTAGATGGCCTCGTTAACACTCGGCCATCTATTACTACTCGGCCGGCAATCCCCTATTTCGCGGCCGCTGCAGTAATGTACTATTTCTAACCTCTTCTAATTTTGCCTTTCATAAAAGCTCAAACTAACTTGCTCGAAAGGAACCCGAACGCACGTTTTCGACTTGCACTTAGCCGGCTTTTTAATATTGTTGTGTTTTCAAAACAATAGACGATATAAATGACTTTTCCTACTCCTGTACTTTTATCTGGTTTTTTTACATGGTCGCGAACAAATATATAAGAACATAGATAATATGACTTCAGAAAGTCTATACTTAATCTATTCGCCATAACAGCACTTGTGTCGTAATGTCGTTATTACGACACACCTAGCTGCCACATAATATTAAATGTAGGGTACACTCAACACCAAAGCCCAGTTTGAAAGAAAGAAAGAAAGAAAAAACATTTATTCGTGACAACAATAGTATAAAGGCATAAAGGTTACAAAATAAAGAAAGAAACTAGATATCACGAAACGGACCCACCTCAGCATAATGCCGGCTCGAGAGCCAGCGCTGGTCTTCCGGTGGGACCGTGAGGCCGTCATTTGCTCGCTGCACACACGATCGGACCGTGTCTAATTGTGAACGCAACCATATGATTGTGCAACTGTACCAATACCAACACAAGGGCGTTATATTTTGGCATGGCGTTGACATTGACAACTGACACGGCCGACCACATGAGCAGCAAGCAAAACGATATATAATAAATAAAATATGTTAATTATTGTCACTTGTAACAATTAAATAATAAAAACAAAGAGTGAAAAAGTGAAAAAAATAGCAGTGACTTAAGACATTTCCAATCAAGACACGCACAACACAATATCAGTGTCATAAAAATAAAAACAACAAAAGAAAGTTATAAACATGAAACACAAACGTTGAAACACAAAGTTTAGACCTGCTGAGTTGAGTAGAGTAGGGTACAGTCGGGTACAGTAGGGTACAGTCGGGTACAGTCGGGTACAGTATGGTAAAATAGGGTACAGTCGGGTACAGTAGGGTAAAATAGGGTACAGTCGGGTACAGTTGGGTACAGTAGGGTAAAATAGGGTACAGTCGGGTACAGTAGCGTAAAATAGGGTACAGTCGGGTACAGTAGGGTAAAATAGGGTACAGTAGGGTACAGTCGGGTACAGTAGGGTAAAATAGGGTACAGTAGAGTACAGTCGGGTACAGTAGGGTAAAATAGGGTACAGTCGGGTACAGTTGGGTACAGTAGGGTAAAATAGGGTACAGTCGGGTACAGTCGGGTACAGTAGCGTAAAATAGGGTACAGTCGGGTACAGTAGGGTAAAATAGGGTACAGTAGGGTACAGTCGGGTACAGTAGGGTAAAATAGGGTACAGTAGAGTACAGTCGGGTACAGTAGGGTAAAATAGGGCACAGTAGGGTACAGTAGAGTACAGTCGGGTACAGTAGGGTAAAATAGGGTACAGTCGGTTACAGTCGGGTACAGTAGGGTAAAATAGGGTACAGTAGGGTACAGTCGGGTACAGTAGGGTAAAATAGGGTACAGTAGGGTACAGTCGGGTACAGTCGGGTACAGTAGGGTAAAATAGGGCAGTCGGGTACAGCTGGGTAAAATAGGGTACAGTAGGGTACAGTCAGGTACAGTCGGGTACAGTAGGGTAAAATAGGGTACAGTAGGGTACAGTCGGGTACAGTCGGGTACAGTAGGGTAAAATAGGGTACAGTAGGGTACAGTCGGGTACAGTAGGGTAAAATAGGGTACAGTTGGGTACAGTCGGGTACAGTATGGTAAAATAGGGTACAGTCGGGTACAGTAGGGTATAATAGGGTACAGTAGGGTACAGTCGGGTACATCGGGTGCAGTCGGGTACAGTAGTGTAAAATAGGGTACAGTAGGGTACAGTCGGGTACAGTAGGGTAAAGTAGGGTACAGTCGGGTTCAGTAGGGTAAAATAGGGTACAGTGGAGTACAGTCGGGCACAGTCGGGTACAGTAGGGTAAAATAGGGTACAGTAGGGTAAAATAGGGTACAGTCGGGTACAACAGGGTAAAATAGGGTACAGTTGCGTACAGTCGGGTACAGTAGGGTAAAATAGGGTACAGTCGGGTACAGTCGGGTACAGTAGGGTAAAATAGGGTTCAGTAGGGTACAGTCGGGTACAGTCGGGTACAGTAGGTTCAAATACCCTATTTTACCCAACTGTACCCTACTGTACCCTATTTTACCCTACTGTACCCGACTGTACCCTACTGTACCCGACTGTACCCCATTTTACCCTACTGTACCCGACTGTACTCTACTGTACCCTACTGTACCCTATTTTACCCTACCGTACCCGACTGTACTCTACTGTACCCTATTTTACCCTACTGTACCCGACTGTACCCTGCTGTACCCTATTTTACCCTACTTTACCCGACTGTACCCTACTGTACCCTATTCTACCCTACTGTACCCGACTGTACCCTATTTTACCCTACTGTACCCAATTGTACCCTATTCTACCCTACTGTACCCGACTGTACCCTATTTTACACTACTGTACCCAACTGTACCCTACAGTAGGGTACAGTACAGTACAGTAGAGTCGAGTCGTAGGAAAAATATTGTATGCAACGGTGTATAATTTGGTCTTAACGGCTCGTGCCGTCTTCCATTGCGTTACTCGCATTCGCTCGTATCGCAACTCACGTCACTCGCCTTTTAAGACCTCACTTATACAACCGTTGCATAAAATACTATTACAATAATAGTATATGAATTGGGTGCTCTTTGTATTTTTATAAAAAAAAATCATTTATTGTCACAACCACAAAAAATAAAAAGAAATACAATGAACAACAGAAAAAAAACATACAGAAACACACAAAACAAAAAAAAAACTACGTGGCAATAGGCTCAGGCTCAGCATAAATGCTGCCGGTGAGGAAGCCGGCGGCACTGATTTTTCAGCCTATTTATATCTATTTCTTTAAGACGCACTGTAGGTAGGCCTCCAACAAGTTGGAGCGACGACCTGGTTATGGTTGCGGGATCGCGTTGGATGCGGATGACAAGGGAACAATCTGTTTGGCGAGCCTTGGGAGAGGCCTATGTTCAGCAGTGGACGTCTTTCGGCTGAAATGATGATGATGATGAGTATTCTTGACAATTCAACACCATTTTTTAGGGCGCAAGCCTTCAAATACGTTCGAAACACTAACTGAAAGTCAACATCTTAACTTAAGACATGACTTTTACGCCCCTATTCCGTAAATCGCGAATGGTGAATGATGTCGTTTGCATGCGCAGCTGAAGCGTTCCGATACACGTAGGCAAACAAGTTCCCGGTTGGCGCAAGTTATGGCCGATATTTAATTCCGTATGCTTATATTTTATGTAGGAATAAATTTGAATGACAAAAGTACGTAAACCCTGTATTGCTCAAATTATATACAGCTGTGCTAACAAATTAGGTACAGTCAGTAACAAAAATATGAATACACCCAAAGTACCAAAAATATGCATCCACAACTCTATTACCAGGGCATAAAGGCGTGTATACACATTCTTGGTACTTTAAGTGTATTCATATTTTTGTTGCTGACTGTGCCATTATTTTTATGGCTTAATCTATGCATCAAAACAAGTCACTTTTATTGCAACAACTTTTAAAATTTAAAAAAAAATCGATTTTCCAATACCAAAGCAGTAATCCGTTTCAATGGATATGTCTGAAAAGTTGGCGTTTTCTTTTTTAAATTTTGAAAAGTTGTCTAAAAGTGAAAGTGACATGTTTTGATAAGTAAGTTACGCCCTGGAAATATTGGTACCTAATTAGCACCTTATATAGGTGAACTTATTCATTTGAGTGGTCTCTGCTTGTTATCCTTTGAGGGGATGAAAAGAGCATTTGGTTAAGGAGACCGATCAAAGAGTTATAAATGGGTGGAGTTCAAAAAGTTGGATCACTTAATGGCGGCAGTTAAAATTTGTATAAAAGTTATTCGTTACGACATAAAATCAACCTTACAATTTTAAGGGTAATTTTCACAAGGGAACTTTATTTAGGTAGTGTTTTTGTAAATATAGTAAACTATGATTTAACGTCATCAAACTTTGTGGTCTCCGCCAAAATAGTAAAATTTACGATACAATACTTTAATAAGTACAACATAAACTCATAACAGAAAGAATCTGTTAGAAAGTTTTGAGATATTTGTGGTGGTGAAAGAAATTGTTTTTCTATAGGCCAAAATCCAGGAATTAATTACAGAAACAAACAACTATGTTTGACTTGAACAAAAAACGCCCAAAGATAATTTTTAAATATGTAAAAATTTTGCCATGTCAACAGCAATGACAGTAAAAATTGTTACGACCTTTAGCCGTCGTAACTTTTTCTACTACAAGATGTACACGAGACACAAAGACACAAATAAACAGCGACGTTCCGCGTTATCACAATCGAAACACCGGCAGTTGGAGTCGCCCCGGGCATTTACATATCAATGCATGTAAATTCGTACATTCATACATGCGACCACGCGCCCCGCGAGACGTGCCTCGTCTGCTAATCGATTTGGAATCGATTTGCCATCGCGGAATAAGGACGTATGACGATTCAATAGAGACGAGTGATTTCCCCAAGATGAATTTATTTGCGCTTACTCTGACTCGAGATGTGTTAATTTGCATGCTAAGACATGGAGTCAAGTTGTCTGTGGTGCTTGCTTTTTAGTCTTTCTCTAGGGTGCTCTTCCACGGGAACGATGCGAGAAGTGCAGGATAGACCATCATATTATTTGAAAACCACGTCTTGTGTTTTCGTTCATCATAATAATTATCTCACGGCTAAAGGTATAATGGTCTCAATGATGTATGTGCACACTGCACAGCCCTTGTTCCAAAATTACATTGTTTGGGCTATAGTATATGCGCACACATAACACAGAATTGCGTCACATGTTTTCCAAAAATCTTATGCTTTTTTTTGTAATTTTGCACATTCTTCTAAAAACTCAGATTCGCGAACCCGGTTTCGAACTCATGATTTTGTACTTGAGCACGGCTTTACGACATGGCTCGGCTCCATCCCTATGTTGTTAGTATTCTAATCATTCACACAAAGCGCTTCGCTTCATCTTTTCTAATGCAAATGCTCCTCTTTTAATGCTGTCACTTTATCGTTATATTTTAGAGCGGTCAAATAAACCATTATGTCACCCGATTTTTCAATCATTACTATTGGTAATTTTTTATCACGAAGTTCAAACATCAACCAACTTCAACTTGCTAAACAGTACTGGCTGAAAATCAGCACTGGGGTGCTATAAACACCTCAGCATTTTATGCTGAGCCAGTGTCCGATTTGCAACCGCAATGACACATTCTATCTTTAGCTTTCGTGTTGTCTTTTGTTTTGTAAAAATATTGATGATGTGTCTTGTGATGTTGTGAATGTATTTTATTTCTTTTCCGTATTTCTTTCTTGAAAGGTTTGCAACTTTCACGAAGATTAAACTTAAAAGTTCTGTGCATACAACATTGTACGCATAACACCCTACACCCGCTGAGACGAATAGCGCGAGACGTGAGCGTACGACACAGCTACACTAACGGGTGTACTCCGTTTAGAAACGCTTGTGATGTTCAAGAAAGATTTCGAAATTAAATTTTCACTAGCTTTAGCTCGTGACTTCAAATTAGTGTTAAAGCTTCTTCCTCTAATTTATTGAATAAAGTAAAAATCCGTCAAGGTGACATCTAAAAATCCACCATCATCATCATCAGCATAAGTAAGAACTTAGTGAGTATAAATCCCATTCTTTCTTTATCCCGTGGGAATTTTCAAAATTCCTGGAATTTACACTTAATTTTTATGTTGAAACAAATACTTCACTTAGAAAAAATATTTTTATAGATGTGAGCAACGCTTCTACATTTTGTACAGTCAGTTGCCAGAAAATGGGTGCATACCTACAACTTGCTCATAAAATATGTCCTATAGTTTTGCATAGCTCTTATGTCGTGGAATTAAGCTTATTGGTACACAATTACGAGAAATTAAATCCATGCATATTTTTGCACTTGACTGTACAGTCAACAGAACCTTGTATTTGACATTTACCTCAAACGATAGGTAAACATTGTTCTAGACCAGGGGTTCCCAACCTTTTCTTGGTCAGGGACCACTTTTATATTATTCTTGTTAGCAGGGACCACTATGTAGGTGTATATTTAATAAAAATAATAAACTGTAATAATGAAACTGAAACTTTAATAAAAAACTCAATGGGAAATTAAAATTTAAAATCATTCGCGGGCCATATTTTGGCTTCTGCGGACCACTGGTGGTCCACGGACCACTGGTTGGGAACGTCTAGGACCTAGACGGATGAAATTATTTACTTTAATGTGGCTTTAATATTCCATAATTGGCCACATTGGTACGATACTATTACACTTGAAATTTACCATGAGCTTTACGGTGAAGAAACATCGTGAGGAATCCTGCATACACCTGCGAAGAAATTCAATGATGTGTGTGAAGTTTCCAATCCGCACTGGGCCCGCGTGGGAGCTATGGCCCAAGCCCTCTCATTCTGAGTTGAGGCTGTGCCCTACTGTGCTGTGGGGCGTATATAGGCTGGGATGATGCTGATGATACTATTAATTAGTAAATGCAAGTCTGTCTTAATTATTCGAAACAAAACTTCAATAATCAAAGCTATTTCAATAACCAATAGTATTCAGTAAAAAGTAGCGGTAGTAGCCTAGTATATGTATGTCCTCATAAGCAGAAGGTCCAAGTTTCCAACCTAAGTTTCGCACCTTCGCACCTTTTGAAATTTCTAATCCACACAATCCATCTCATTCTGAAAGGAGGTATTTGCCTTGCAATGGGCCTTGCTGTTTGTATGAAAACTTATTACGCACCTATTTAAGCGTGATTTCAAAGTAAACAAAAACTTTTCGCACCCAATATTTCACTTTCCCTCTCAGATCCGGCCATTGTTCGGAAAGTTCATTCATTTAATTGGATGCAGGTAATTTGGTGTAGTTTAAGCGCCAGCACACGCAAACAAAGGCCGCGGACACCCGTGCATATCGGAGATGCATTGTTATTCCTGAATCTATATAGGTACTGTGAACCCGTTCATTTTTTACGTGGACACAGCTTTAGAGTAAGATTTGGCTGTGCAGGTAGTAAATTTATGAACATTACTGGATAGGAAAGATAAAGGTTAGTCAGAGCGGTTTCATGCTAGTGTTTATAGCCTATAAGCTCATTTTTGGAAGCACATGTGAGCTCGTTGCACGCCTTCTGCGACTCGCTTTGCCGGTTAGGCCTGTTTTTCTACAGATTTCGGTATTCTGTAGCTGATCGCAAAGAATAATGCCCAACATAGCTCTCTCCATAGCCCTTCTAATAAAATTGATTTTGAATAATTTAAAACTGAGATTTCTTATGAGGCCCATCGTTAGCGGCCACGTCTCAGTGCGATAAAGTCATCACTGGCAACACACACTGGCCAAAGACTTTTGACTTGAGACACTGGGGTATATTGAATGACAAGATATTGCGGAGCTTCTCGAACGCTGCCCAGCTGCTGTCTTTCGGCTGACATGGTGATGATGATGATGATGAATTTAAAAACTTTATTGAATCAGGCGTTACTTTGCGGAGGTCCATATTAATGAACTAAAACAATTACTTTGCTCACCCGCGACCTTACAATAGTTACGTTTATGCAAGAAATGTGCGTTCATGCAGTTCCTCCACCTCCACACTGTACGAACACACTCAAATCACATAAACCCAACCATCACCACCACCAAGCTACACTGACGCGTTTCGAACTCAACCAGAGCTCACTCAAGTAATTGTTTTAGTTCATGAATTTAAAACTGTTTTCGTATGTGTTCACAAGACAGCTACTTTGCTTCTCAAGGGCTCCCCCATTAAACTGGTTCGCTACAATACAATAGGTTTTGTTGCTGAGTTTTGATGAATGGTATAATTAATGACATATCACGGGGCACAAAAGGAAACGGCGGGAATTAATTATGGGGACGGTTGACAGTTCTAGCGAGAAGTTGGAGGTGTTAATTATGTTGCTAAATGAGGGAACTAGTTGGTGTGTACGTGTCTTTTGAATAGGAACATTTTGAGTGATGCAAGTTCAACGTGTGTGGTCAAGTTTGATAGGTGAGTGTGCAAAAAATGATGTCGATGTGAACGGAAGTATCAAACACGCGTCATATTAAACCATCGCCTACAGCTATCCAAGGCTCAGGTTTGACCTTATTTGGACATGCATACTAGTTTGTCGATTCCACATAAGAAAAGAATATTGAATATTATATCGATTGAAAGAGTATTTATTAAATCAGGCGTTGCTTTGAGGAGGTCCATATTTAATGAACTGAAACAATTACTTTGCTCAACCGCGGCCTTACGATAGTTAAGTTAACGTCCATCCAACATGTCGAATTTGGTAGCATAGCGTACGGTTGTGGTACCTACTCTGAAGATGAGCTCTGGTTGAGTTCGAAACGCGTCAATGTAGTTTAGTGGTGATAGTTGGGCCGAACATTAGGCCTCCCCCAAGGCTCGCCAAACAGATCAGCCCTGTGCCATCCGCATCCAATGCGTTCCCGCAACCTTAACCAGGTCACGCTCCATCTTGTTAGAGGCCTACCTACACTGCGTCTTCCGGTCCGTGGACGGCACTCGAGAATATTTTTGCCCCATCGGCTGTCAGTTCTACGAGCGATGTGCCCTGCTCACTGCCACTTGAGACAGGCGATTCTTCGAGCTATGTCGGTGACTTTAGGTCTAGTGTGGATTTTATCATTTCTAATGCGATCCCGCAGAGGAACTCCAAGCATAGCCCTCTCCATCGTCCTCTGAGTGACTTTAAGCTTTCTTTGAGGCCCATCGTAAGCAGCCACAGTTATTGTAGTTTCCTACAAAACCGTGGTAGACACTAGTCTTGTTAGGCCTATGACGTTTACAGCAGAGCTTCGGGTGATCGTATCTAGACTCACACTTCTGAGTCTCTTCCCATAACATAATGAATCTGTGGACGCTATTTATCATTTTATAACTAAATAACAGCCAACACGAGGACCAATAAGAAAGCGTAGCTTATACCACGTAGGTAAACAAGTATTTTGTCTATTCAAAAACCAATTAGACAAGCAACCGCACTTTCATTTCGTAATTAATAACGCAGAAACAATGAGAACGATTTACGCGAAAACTTCGACACCGCAATACAAAACTCAAACTCAGCGCGTAAAATCCACATAAAAACCGTTAATCCGACCCGGTTGAAAAGTAAGCAGCCTTGTTCTAGAGGGCAATAAAGGATGTTCACCGTAAAATACCCGGGTTATTAGCTCATTACTTGAGGAGGCAATAAAATGCTGCGTTAAAAATGTACCGGCGAGATTAAAAAGTTGGTTTTTAGGAGTGGAAACTTTGGGTTTTGCAATACATTCTTTGATCGCTACAGCTCTGACAGTAGTCGTGGTCATCGGTTAAAGATTGGTAGCTTAACTTCATAGCTCCCAAACTAATTTTCATAAATATAACTGTGATAATTAAAAGCTTTACTTAATTATTTAGTCATTTCAATCGCCAGGCTCAAGTGGCAGTGGGCAGGGCATATCGCTCGTAGAACTGATGGCCGATGGAGCAATTAAGTTCTCGAGTGGCGTCTACGGACCGGTAGACGCAGTGCAGGTAGGCTTCCAATAAGGTGGAGCGACGACCTGGTTAAGGTTGTGGGATTGCGTTTGATGCAAATCAAATGGCACGAGACCGATCTGTTTGGCGAGCCTTGGGGGAGAACTACTTTGGTGATCATTTTAAATAGTTAATAGTATAAGAAATAGCTTTGATGCACAAAGTCAATTTAATTTTTACTAGCTTTTACACCTGCAACTTAGTTGGCGTAGATGGGCATTTTCAGAAAAAAGTGTACCCTGTACTTTTATTAAAAACCTAACTAATTTTGGATTATTTCTACTCAGAATCACAAGCACTATCGATTTAAGCAATAAAAAAGTGCCCCACTTTTAATTATCAGTTTTGTGACGCAGTTAACCATACCTGTTGTATGGACCGTCACAAAACTGACTAATAAATTTTGTATGGAAAACTAAGGATAATTAAGGCAAAACGGGTACATTTTTTTCTGAAAACCCCCAGATAGTAAAATAAACCGTTATAATAAAGTTATTAGTACCGTTAACCAATAATCTCAACGGAATATCCTCAAAATGGTTCTAGTTAAATACTCGTAACTCTCGTTGAATTATCATTATGTTAACAGCATTCACTGTAAATCTGAGAATTGGGCTTGCTTTGAAGCATAGCGAAAACGTGCAGAATCAAACCAACCGCATTAGTTGAAATCCACGCCAGGCGCTGTAATATGACGTAAGTTCAAATTAAATCATAGTTAAAATTATCTTTATCTTTATTCTAAATATTTACGCTACAACACGTGCACGGTCTACATTGACGTATTGCATTTTACTTCGATTATGGTAAAAGACGAATCAGGAATGAGGAGATCCGTAGAAGAACAAGGGTCACCGACATAGCAAAGCGGATTAACTCGTTGAAATGGCAATGGCAGGTCATTATAGCACGCAGAAGGGAAGGCCGTTGGGGCCGAAAGACCACGGACTAGCGAGTGCAGCGTGGGACGTCCACAAACGAGATGGACGGGCGATTTGATGACGGCCGCAGGTTCAAGTTGGATGCAAGTCGCTTCCAACCGCAATAATTGGGTATCAATGAGCGAGGCCTATGTCCAGCAGTGGACGTCTTGTGGCTGAAATGATGATGGTGATGGGTAAATTATTTAATAGGGATGTTGACACCATTAAAAAATAATTCGGAGACACGACTCCAGTAAGAAAACGCTTTATTTTAGCCCTGAAACCAAGATTAATTTTCGATTAACTGCAAAATTAGATTTTTTGTTGCTTTAAAACAAATAATTAGTTAATTGAGTATGCGAACAAGTGACGTCATATGTTGCTATTGCCATTCAAACTCTATGGGAGAAATGTGTTTTGACAGCTCATAAAAATTACGTCAGTTGATTGGTGGTGTCAACATCCCTATTACACGTCAGTTCACGTTTCACACTCATTTATGTAACGTGTGCTCGTATTACTATCAATAACGGTCCTTATTCGGGAATATCATTGCGTTATTATTAAAAAGTGACTCTACAGTTAAGTAACAAACAGTTCTACTTGGTGTATGAGCTACAGCAGCCCATAAAACAAGCATTTACGAATTTCGAAAATTTACGAGTACCACTGGTTCGGAAAAACCCAGTCGAGAAGTATCTGGCAAGAAACTGAATAAGGCTTTTCTTTCGAAACAGATTTAGAATTTGATTTAATAACTTACATACAAAGTACTTAACACAACTGAATTTATCAACACAGTAGATACATTTGAAGCCAGGGATTCCCATTCCCATTCCCATTTGCGGTTCGAAATTATTTCCAAACTTCGCCGTCTATCACTCATAATAATCATTAGTTTTATAAAACGCATTAAAAATTAATGTCATATTCCTATAACTTTTATTTATTCAGCTTCGTGTTTATTACATTATTAGAGAGTAATTTTCCAAGACGTCTTCTTAACTATCTTTTTAACAATAGATTTGAAATTTCGACTAACGCCACCATTTGATTCTGACACACTACTACTTTTGATAGAAGCACGCTTTCAATCAATTCTCAACACACAAATCCCTAAAAACTTATGTACATGCAAAAAATGTGAGCACTAGGAACGAAGGGCGGCATTCAGCCCTTTCATGCTGAAACAAAGTGAATGGTCAAGGGCCATGCTCTTTACAACCCTTTGTGCCACCCTCCGTGATATATGCTTATGCCGGGACTAATAAAAGGGCACGGGTTTTCATAGAGGAATTGTGATTTAACGGGGGTAGTTTTAAAGGTATTGGCGTCGTGAAATATAGGTAAGATAATGAGGTTGGGTTTGCTGAGTTTGATATTGGATTCGTAAAACGAGTAGCTTGTAGACGCGTTCCTTTGGAATTAGAAAATAAAATAGGTTAGTGCTCTATTCTATGGAAATTACAAAAATTTTTGATATCTGTTGCCCGTCGGTCAGTCACGTCGGTCTTTGACAGATATAGAAAATAATAATATTGATAAACAAAGTCATTCTACTGAAAAACAGCGGGGCTTGCCGCAACAGTACGCTGAGTGGGGTCGGATTTATACTATTTGACGTTTTTTTGTTGTACTTTTTCCTTACCAATGTAGTTGTCCTCTTTGTCGGATATGTGTAAATAAATCTTTCTCTCTCCCTCTCTCCTTTCTCTCACAAAATGAAAATAACATAAACAAAACACGGACACGGACGGAATGGGCCCCTAGTGACGGATACCGTAAAAGAGGCAGACCGAAGAGGAGATGGAGGAACGACCTAGATGCCTATCATGTGGGATGGCGGGAGCTTGCCTTTAAATAAAAAATAAATAAATATTAGGGGACAATCTTACACTAATCGACCTAGTCCCAAACTAAGCAAAGCTTGTACTATGGGTAGACGACGATAAACATACTTATATAGATTAATAAATACTTAAATACATAGAAAACATCCATAACTCAGGAACTAATATTCGTGCTCATCACACAAATAAATGCCCTTACCGGGATTTGAACCCAGGACCTCTTGCTTCGTAGGCAGGGTCACTACCAACTAGGCTAAAGCGGTCGTTACATTGCCTTTGACAGGCAGGAGTGGATCCAGAGAGGAGAGGCCTTTGCCCAGCAGTGGGACACAAAAGTGGCTAGCTAAAAAAACAAATTACACGATCAAAAGAATAATTCATCTTATTTAACTAAACTTATTTTACTTTAATTTAACGCCCGCCTTAGCCTAGTTGGTAGTGACCCTGCCTACGAAGCAAGAGGTCCTGGGTTCGAATCACGGTAAGGGCATTTATTTGAGTGATGAGCACGAATATTTGTTCCTGAGTTATGGATTTTTTCTATGTATTTAAGTATTTATTTATCTATATAAGTATGTTTATCGTCGTCTAGTACCCATAGTACAAGCTTTGCTTAGTTTGGGACTAGGTCGATTTGTGTAAGATTGTCCCCTAATATTTATTTTATTTATTAATTTATTTATATAAAAGTTTTACTATTTACACACACAAATAGAAATAGACATAATTAAATTACAAATAAATTTAGATACGACAGGCAAAAGAACATCACAATATACCATCTCTATCTTCACTGATCGGTGTGACAGAAAGAAGAAGTTGTAAAAGCAATTCTAACTCCAAGCCTGTTAGACAAATATGGCCTCTTGTTCATCAATGTTGCTATAGGCAAGCCCATTCACCAACTTTCTCTCCTAAAATTAAAACGGACATTATTAAAACAGAACCTCCTGTAAAACCGTCATTTGCATGGAAGCTAAACCACGGGGATTCCCCTACACACGCCATTAGCATTTGAAAGGCGTACGGAAATCAATAAATTGTAAATGTAAACAGGTCGATGTATTCGTAGACGCTCTACGGTGCTACGCCGTAGATGTGCTACGAAATTCGTACAATCAGGATTTATGGGATTAATAAACGATTTTGGGATACGTTATCGTTGAAAACACGGCTTTCCCACACGGCGTTAAAGGAAATAAATTTGACACTATGTTCTTGGTGAGTGAACGTAGGTGAATTATCATTGTGGTGAAGTGATCACTTGCTGGAACATAGAAACTTAAATTGGCTTATGTTTTAAGCTTTTGTAATTTTCACTCATAATTTACAATTATCAGAGACTTATGCCTTGATCACACGTACCGAGTAAATGGGCGAGACAGTGCTCTCGGCCGAGTACTCGGTGCGTATAAACATAGCGCCGAGTGCTGAGCCGAACACTCGCCCTAACGAAGCGGCGATACAGTAGCTCGGGCCCCGTTCTATCTACTAGGCCGAGTACGTATGAGGCACTGTCTCGCTCGCTCACTCGGCAGGTCTGAACGTTCACTGTCTTGCCACTCGGCCACATGAGAACTGAACTGACTGTGCTAATTTCAAAACACGTGTGAACAGCTACTCGCTTACATCACTGTCTCGGCCGAAAAACATTTTACTGTCTCGCCCGTTTGCTCGCTACGTGTGAGCAAGGTATAAATCATCACTATTTATATTGCTAGATGGTTAAGGTTGCGGGATCGCGTTGGATGCGGATGGCACGGGACAGATCTGTTTGGCGAGCCTTGGGGGAGGCCTATATTCAGCAGTGGACGTCTTTCGGCTGAAATAATGATGATGTTGATGATGATGATGATGATTTATATTGCTAAAATTACTCCGACGTTAATTTGACACCACCCTACCCTACCCCACCACGTTTTTTTTTGCGTCGTTTTGTGGTTTGTGGTTGGTTAGATAATTTAGCAATACAGATAGTCTGGATAAAATTCAGTGATGTTAATTAATGAACTGGGTACTTGACACGTCTGAGTGCACAACACTTTTGTATTTCACTATTTTTTTAGTAAGCGTAAAACAACAACAACTGAATGTATTTGAAAAAGGGAATTCTGGCCTCATCTACACTTTTCATCAGGTGAGATAGTGGTCAATCACGGGTCAGTTTTATGTAAAAAAAAAAAAAAAAAAAAAAAAAAAACTGATCACAAAGTCTTTTCTTAGCTAATAGTTTAAGAGTTTTTTCATTTTTGTTTTACGAACTACAAAATCTAATATATAAAAATTTCGTGTCACGGTTTTTGTTATCGAACTCCTCCGAAACGGCTTGACCGATTTTTATGAAACTTTTTGTCTGCATTCGGTAGGTCTGAGAATAGGTCGTAGGCTGTTTTTTATACCTACCCTATTCTTCGCGGACGAAGTCGCGGGCAACAGCTAGTATTTTATAAATACCTTATGTACAGTATTGCTCAGTTTTTTTTAATGTTGGCTCCATACACTGTTACGTGTCTTGATCGTAAGGATCTTCAATAAATGAACCTAATCTTTTCTGAATAGGCCGGCAGTGCACCTGTATTTCCACTTTGTTATGGGTGTCTAAGGTCAGCAATGACTGTTTGCCATCAGGGTCATTTGCTTGTCCTGTTTGACATCCAAACTATCATTTTAAGTACAAGATATCTCTTATGAATAAACCGGTTAGGTAAATTTTGTAGAAACTGTTAAATATTCACAAGTAGGTAGGTATTTAGGAAACATTTTAATAACAAGTAGTTGCTATTTCTATTATCTACCGCAATTTTACCACCATTACAAATGGAGGCAGTCTCGGACAAGGTACGATTATGAATTGAAAAGTGAAATTTTGAATGATCCTAGTAACGAATACTTCATACGAATTCCAATTCAAATTGGCTAGACGATCGTAAAGACCAAGTTTGTGTTAAATTGATGTTTCTTAGAATCGACGTTCTTGATGTTAGTCAGACGTTCGATACTTGATTTTACTGCCGTCTAGTTGGTTGATCATGGAATAGTTCCATTTTATAAAGGTTGTAGAGATTTCATATAGAGTTTTACTGGTTGAGAAAGCCGCTCAAACACTGCGTTCTGTTTTTGTTTCGATTAACTGATTTGAGATAGTTCGAAAAGAAAATGGAATGACTTGGACGCATTATAAATGGTATCACAAAATGAACCCAGAATATTTTATCTATAAATAGCCTTCGATAGCCTTTTTATCCAAAAAAAGTGAAAAATCCTGTGAGATGCTGATAAACTTGCGTTTAGTTATTCGCTAACAAACTTTCTTAGGCGAGCGCAATTTTGGTTAAAAAAAACACCATGAAATAAACCTAAATACCCTTTGATCCACACCAAAACATAAGGCCTAGTCCCTATTGTGCTAGGAATTTTATTTAGAGACGAAAAACCCCATGTCGTTTTCATAATTTTCATCAAACCCCGCATTCCCGCATTTTCCACTCCACGCCCCAGGCTCGCGGAGATGACGCGTGCATTCTGCATTAGTCTGCATTTAGAGCATGCGCGCGGTACGCTATTGTTATTCATACCGGTATTACTTCAATGTTCGTAATACCGTTAGTTTATTTGGTTTGCATATGCTATGGTTGGGTTATCTTAATATTGCAGCCGTGTTGAACTTACTTAGTTTGAATTTGGTTTGATTTGCTTGCATGAGCAGGCGTCGACATAATATCACACGTCATTACCTTAGTAATAGACCCGATTACTCGTATCTCCTAAAACTTAAGATAATATAGTTGTGGTAGCCTAGTACTTTAGTTTGACCTATGGCCTCTGAATGTCTAAAGTTCGAGCTCTGGGTATCGAAAGTTTTTTTTTCTGATATTTAAACTTTTTAAGATTGTTAAGAAACTAACCTAAATCTCACCGATCTTCGTTTGATTGACTCATTCAAAACATACCACAAAATCTTATTTAGTTCTATCTATTAAATGGGCGACTCGTTGTTCTTCAAGTTTTGTTTACATTTAGCTTTGTTAAAATTTTATTCACTCGCTAAGATTGTTGCTTGAGAATGGATTGGTATTTCATTGCTTTTAATTCTTACTTTGTTTCTTTATTAATTGCAGTTTTACAGTTTAACATGAAGTTATGTTGCTAGTGTTGTCACTTGTCATTTAAGTTTTAGTCTGGAGAAATTTCAGTTTACTTTTTTTGTGTTGACCTCTCATTTAGGGCTGTTACACATCAGATTAACATTCTAAAATGTTTTATTTTTTATTTTACTTTTATTTTAGGAAAAATTAGATTTCTTTTTTTACATGGAGGATTGCTTCCTAGGGCTGTCAGGCTGCCACACATCAGTTAATGATCTAAACTGTTTTTTTATTTTTTTTTAAATTAGGAAGTTTTTTTTTCTACATGGAGGATTGCTTGCTAGGGTTGTCAGTTAACTTATTTTTTCAATTTTTTTTTTTTTTTTATAAGAAATATGGTCTACTCTCTCCTCTTACAGATAGTCTCTTACTAGGATTGTCACACATTTGTTTAATTTCAAAATAGTATTTTTTTAATTTGGGAAGTTTTTTTTTATGTTAAAGAGGCCAGACAAACGAACTAGTGGGTCACCTGATGTTAAATGATCACCACTGTCCATATACACCCGCAGCGCTTTACACGATGCCAGTGCGTTGTCGGCCCTGGGAAAAGGAGAGGGAATAGGGGAGGGGTAGGTAGGTAGTTTCCTTTTTTCTTGAAAGGTCTTGCAAGGGTTGTCACTTGTCATATCTTATTTTTTTATTTTATTTTTTATTTTTATTTAATTACAATCTAGCTCATAAAGGCTAATAAGCAATATTCATTTCACTTAATCTACTATTTTGTTTAAAGTCTCTAAGAATAACGTCCAATGACTTTTCTTAGTGTCTATTAAGGCGAAGCACTTTGTTCATGTGTTCTTCATTTACGTCACTATCAGTGTAACACTATTTCGAGTATGATTAACACTACACTAACTCAAAGGGTTTAGTCCTTTTCAGTCTTCTCACTAGGTCCGTGTTGTCAAGGAGTTGGATTGCCTCAACGTTCACATGATGATGAAGTCTGCGTTCATGAGCTTCGGCGTATTTAGATATTACCTCGTGGACGAACTCAACATTAAGGTCCCGATGGAGATCGTCGTTTCTTATGTACCAGGGCGCGTTTACTATGTCCCTGAGTACCTTATTTTGAAAACGTTGTATTATTCGTATATTACTTTGTTTGGTACAGCCCCAGAGCTGTATACCATAAGTCCATACTGGCATCAGGACTTGCTTATACAACAGTAATTTGTTGTGCACTGACAACGAGGAGTGTCTACCGAGTAGCCAGTACATCCTTTTGTATCTTATTCCTAATTATTTACGTTTTTTCTTGACATGAGCTTTCCAACGCAGCTTCGTGTCAAGCGTCATACCAAGATATTTGGCTGTGTTTGCATACGGTATGGGTTGCCTATTTATACATATCGGATGGTACATAGGTCTCTTATTTGTGAAATCAATATGAATCGATTTGGATTCATTAAGGTTGATTCGCCATGTTCTGGTCCACTGATAAACACGGTCAATGGCTGTTTGGACTTTCCCTACTGCTTCCTCGTGACTATTTCCTGTTGCCATAATAGCAGTATCGTCAGCAAAAGTC
Organism: Archips crataeganus; assembly: GCA_947859365.1. NCBI lineage: Eukaryota > Metazoa > Arthropoda > Insecta > Lepidoptera > Tortricidae > Archips > Archips crataeganus. The sequence continues at coordinate 21,975,512 of OX402051.1, read as the reverse complement.
GCAATAGTAGTGTTATCTATCTCTGGAATGTCACAAGTGTATAGTAGGTACAAGACCGGCCCTAGAACACTTCCTTGTGGAACTCCAGCTTTTATTTCTTTAAGCTCGGAATAGACTTCATCTTGCCTAACTCTGAACACCCTGTTAGATATGTATGATTTTAAAATATTCACGAACTGTTTAGGTAGTAATGTTTTGAGTTTTAGTAAAAGGCCTTCATGCCACACTTTGTCAAAAGCCTGAGCTACGTCTAGAAAAACAGTAGAACAAACTTTCTTTTCTTCGAGCGCTTTTTCGATTTTGTTAACAATTCTGTGGACTTGGTCAACTGTAGAATGGCTCTCTCGAAATCCGAACTGGTGGTCAGGTAACAGATTTTTGCTGTCTAGTATAGGCTTTAGCCGTTTTAGGAGAAGTTTTTCAAACAATTTTGACATAACTGGTAACAACGAAATCGGCCTGTATGAAGTAACTTATGTTTGAAATAAATAACTAATCTAATGGGTTCTATAAAATATCGTTTTAATAAATCTAGAGACGTTTATGGTTTGAATTTTTTTTTTCGATGGTTATATTTTAACCATTCGATATACATAATACAATTTTGATACTTATTCAGAACTGTGTCCGTCAAAATGTAATAAGTAAATAAATAAATAATAAAATAAATATTAGGGGACAATCTTACACAAATCGACCTAGTCCCAAACTAAGCAAAGCTTGTACTATGGGTACCAGACGACGATAAACATACTTATGTAGATAAATAAATACTTAAATACATAGAAAACATCCATAACTCAGGAACAATATTCAAGCTCATCACACAAATAAATGCTCTTACCGGGATTCGAACCCAGGACCTCTTGCTTCGTAGGCAGGGTCACTACCAACTATTATAGGCTAAACTGTACGTAAATACCTACATAAAGCTTTTTTGCCTCTGTTCCCTTTTCTTAACTTACATTATTCATTTTGAATATTGTTTTAGATCTTAACAAGCTTTTTCCCGCGACTTCGTCCGCGCACAAATAAAATTTATGACCAACTCCTGATCTCTATCCCACGGGAAATTCCAAAAATCCCTTTTTACTGCTTATATATTATAAACCTAAAGGAATAGTTACAGAGATAGGTTCCCATTAAATTGAATATATAAATTCCGTTTTTTCCTTATCCCGTGGGATTTTTCGAATATCCTAAATATTTTTTTTAAAGCTACCTAATTGCTTGCTGAAGTCTTCAATAATTGTAGTCACGGAGATAGGGCCACTTTGAAGCGAAGATATAAATTCCATTCACTCCCTATCCCGTGGGTATTTCGAAAAATCTCTTTTTAGCGGATGCCTACGACATAAAAGCTTATCTGCATGCCAACATTTAGCACAATCTGTTCAGTGGTTTGTGCTCTTTATTCATTGGTCAGTCAGTAACGGTTGTCTTTTATATATACAGATTGTTCACTCAGCACATTTTGAGTTTTTATCTAAAAAACCTTAACAGAATAACTTTCAAGTCACCGGCGACCCAGAGTTAGTTCTAACTTAGTTTATTTAAAAGTTAAAACCGTCTGCGACCAACGAGCTGTTGTCTAAAGTGTTTATTAAAGAAAATCTTGCTTCTTTGTTCGAAAACACTTAAAAGTTGAATAAACTATTTTAAGATGTTGACAAAGGTAACATTCTGGCTGAATTTAGAACTCGTACGTACTAATTTAACATAGTTTAAAGACTTTAAGGAGGGGTCGAGCGATTCTCAAAACTTGAATAGGACCAACGGCTACAGAATAACTTTGTTTAATTTAGAGTAAAATATATTATAATCAAAAAGTAATTTATTTATTAAATACAATTATAAATTAATTACAGGTTAATTAAAAATTAAATTACAGCAAATAATACTAAACTAACAATAAAATAAATTCAAAATTAAATTACATCAAAATTAAAATTAAATTCCCAAATAAAAAATAACAATTAATAATTAAAATAAAACAAAGCCACAAAGAACTAAAACTAAGTACCACCACCCTGCGTCGTACCCGATTCAAAAGTGCCCATAATACCGGCAACATTGCCCAGCTGTATATAGTCAGCGCAATCTGCTGAACCAAATACGATCCGGAGCAGGAGTCGCCGCCCCTGTCCCGTTACCTACGGCCCAATTGGGGATGTCTAAAAAAAATACCCATGGTTTTTATATTTTTTTTGTATAGAAAAGTCAATTATAAGAAACTAATTTCAATATTTTGTCATTTAGTTCTCTACTTTTTTCAAAATTAATTATTGAAACTATTTTAGTTGATGACGTCATATTATAATTGAGGGCTCCCACAATGCCAAATTTCTAAATCTATCTAAATGCGTACGATAAGGCAACCCCTTTAATTATTTTTTGCGTAGTGGTACACTATACACTGTGTCACTTTACTGGCACTGTCAAAGTGCTAGATGTCAGACAGCGGGTCTAAATCAAACTCCGTAGTATAATCCACGCGTAAATTGTGAAGAATTCTAACCACACAGAATAAAGTACGACTTGATCCGGTCACGCAATTTACACCAATGTCAAATGAAGGTCATTGCTTATTTGTTATATAATAAATTCATTACATAATATTAAAATTAAATAACTACAGAAAACGAGTTAAAAAGCATTTATCTCGAAATGGTTTTCGATTTGCTATACATTGAAAAAAAATAGACATTCCCAATTCCCAGACTAAAGACTTAGTCACAGCACTCCAGGGACCAGCCGTTTCGACCGCTAATCAAAATATATAGCCATTAGTCACCCAAAAGACAACTACTGCTAGACAAAGGCCTCCACCAAAGAGTTCCAGAAACATCGGTCCTCCAACCGCCCCCCAGATCGTCCGTTTACCTTATTGGGGGCCTTCCCACGGGACGTCAGATGTTATAATCGTGATAAAAATATGTATATAGTATATTATCATACTAAATACAAACTGAAACATGGATGCACAGAAAAACCCAGAAAAAAGACCAGCTCCGGGAATCAGACCCAGGTCCTCGTCAGGGCTTGATAAAAATGTGTATATTACTCCTGTAAAATTACTCATCGATTTCGTTTTGAACTAGTTATAACCAGAGGTCGTATTGTCTAACGCGCGGGCTTTTGCCTTCGCTTTTACCATCTCTTTCTGTCACCATCTTATACCGTTTGACAGAAAGAAATAGTAAATGCAAGTGTCAGCGCGTTAGACAAGAAGCGTACGTCAACGTCAAAAAAAAGATCACTTTGTACCTTTTGTCACTTTAAAGTCATGTTTAAAAAGCCGTACCGTAACATACCACACCGTATACCGTATAGATAGACCGTTATATACCTAGTCAAATACATATCTAATTATTTAGGAAAAAATGTCTATTATTGCTTAAATAAGTGATATGGTTTTGTTTTCAGAGCCGTTATTACTAGGAGTCTCACTTGGTACAGGCTTTTGTTGAGTTTTGGGACAACCTGTATATTGTTGTTTTTATATATTAAACAAATAAAAATAATAACAAGAAATAAAAAAACCCGAACCGCGCCCGGCCCAAAGGTCCCCATGACGCTGGCAGCGTTGCCCCGCTGAATACGTATAGCCAAGGAAATCCTTTACACCAGGTACGAAACTGAACGGGGATCACACTACCTGTCCCTCAGTCTGTGGCCCATCTCGCCCACAAAATGACGCGCCTCTGTACCTCAAGGTCCACCACAACAACAACAACAAGGTCCTGTGTTGTTGTGTGTTGTTTGTTGTTGTGAGTGTTATTTTGTAATTATGCTACTATTTATTTTAGTCAGTAATAACATTTTCGTTGTTCCAGACTGATTATTTCACCTTGAGTAACTGGAAACATAACAACTAACTTACTAAACACAAATCTTCAATTACTAAACAAACTGCTCTCTTCAGCCTTACGAAACGCAAACAGTTATACCCCGTTGTTCATTTAAGACGCTAAACCTTAGTTTGAGTATTCATGGGAAGCAAATCTTTTGTAATCCAACTGAGCTGTGCTACAATGAGCGATTCAGTCAACTAATTGCTTTCGGGATAATAATTTGGCTGAATAGAAGATGCCGGTTGTGATATGTAATATGGCATTGAATGGCGTTCTTTTGTTTTTGGAGAGTGCATTTGTCAACGAGAAAGTTTTCTACGTGTTTTTTGCTGGAGGAGTATAATAACTTGTTGTTATCTTTACTACCTTCAGCATCCCAGACGAACATAGTTGTCCCACTTTAAGGTACAGACCTGATCTCAGGATGATAAGGCCAGAGTAGATTGGGAACTTCACATGCCATAGAATTTCTTTGCAGATGCGTGTCCTCATAATGTTTTCCTTCACTGTAAAGCTCATGCTTAATTCCAAATTTCGTTTCGCACGTAAATTCCAAAAAACTTACAAGTCGCGAGCCCCAGCTTGAACCCACGACCCTCTGCTTGAGAGGCCATAGGTCAAACCACCTTACCACGGCTTTTACTCGAACCTCTTAGTTTTTGCAATTTGTGTGTCAATTACGTTTCATGAACGAGCTTTTCGATGAAGGAACACATCGTGTGAACCTGCACACACTTCCAAGTCATTTCAATTTCAATGGTGTGTGTGAAACTCCCTATTGCTGGGAATTATGGTGGTGATGATATTACAATTTCTTCCAAAAACATCCCAAGCTTGTCCACAAGTTCAATGACGGTGCGAGCATAATTTTCAAGTGTCATGCTTTCGAGCTTAACCCGACCCGGCCCACTGTTTACAAAGGAATTTTAATCCATTTATGAAAACGTTGCGAGCATTCCGCGACCCTATTTAAGCAGTTTTGTATGGGAGCCTCAAAATTGACGTGAGTCCAAGTTGGCAACTTCCAACGCCACCCGAACTAAGTGCTGTTTGAGCGTTAGAAAATTTGCGAGAATTATTATGTCGGTTTAATCCTGCTAATATTATAAATGCGTAAGTTTAAGTGTAGGTGCGCGCATGTGTGCGTGTGTGCGAGCGCGTGTGTTCGTGTGTTGGTGTGTGTGTGTGTGTGTGTGTGTGTGTGTGTGTGTGTGTGTGTGTGTGTGTGTGTGTGTGTGTGTGTGTGTATGTGTGTGTGTGTGTGCGTGTGCGTGATCGTTACTTCTTCACGCTAAAACAGATTTGGAAGACATTTGGTACGTATAAATGTAAAACACTTAATAAAGTGTTTTCTCGTATAATAATACGAGTACACTAGCTGTTTCCCGCGACTTCGTCTGCGAAGAATTCGCTTATCGCTATCCCGCGGGAACAATGCTATTTTCGGGGATAAAAACCATTCTATATACATATTTTTAAACGGGTCCCACTTAAAAACGGCGTTGCGGCTTGCCGCGACATTATGCTGAGTGGGGCCCACCCAATTTATATTATTCGATGTTTTTTATTCGTATCTTTTCCTTCCAAATGTATTTTTTCCTGTGTATCAAATTTAAAATTAAGGTAGTATTGGTTAATTAATTTTCCTATATGTCAATAAGGTGTCAATAAATGCTTGAAAATTCTGAAATATGCATTTCAGGTTAAGTAATCAATACGCTTTCAGTTTTCCTTATGAGAGGGGGTAAAAGAGCCTGAGAATCACCTGATGGGAAGCAATCACCGCCGCCCTTGGACACTCGCAACACTATGGGTGTCACAGTTTAAAGCTCCAAACGCACAGACAGCCGAGGCGTAGCGGTGCGGTGCCGGTGACGGTTATCTACACTAATATTATAAAGAGGAAAGATTTGTACCTATGTTTGTATGTTTGTAATGAATAGGCTCAAAAAGTACTGGGCCGATTTAAAAAATTCTTTCACTAATAGAATGCTACATTCTTCCAATTTGACATAGGCTACATTTCATTTTGAAAAAAATTAGGGATCCTTGGTAAAATTTGAACAATGTAACCGAAGGTGTAGAAAAATGAGTCTTAAAATGTCTTTCGTCGAATGCGCTGCCGAAACTATTAGCGATAGAACAAAATAATGTACAACAATATTGAAGAACATTATAATGTCTACAAAAAACTCCGCGGTAGCATATGTCCAACTATTGTAGTTATGTCACTACAACAACTTTTTTCATTTTAAATATTAATGAAAATGCTAACCAAATTCAAACCATGCTATTTATGTGTTTATATTAATCATTATCCAAATAAATTATTTAATGGTAAAGACCATTTAACTACCTATAAAATAGTTTTTAAATTATTTAAATTGGACTTTCCATTCAAAAGATATTACGAATTAAAAAATTCAAACAGTAAACAAAACCGCCATAGCGCCGTGGCCGTTGTTTGCGATGCAGTCTGAAAAGCGCGCCGGGCATCGCGGCGGGCGGGGTGGGGGGGGCACTGAAATACAGGAGTGGGGCGTGCACGTCTGTAATAATTAATAAATAATAAATAATAATTTTTTAATAAATAAAAATATTTGTGAAAAAAAGTGTTTTATATCCAAATTTCCAAAAATAAATAATTGTCTACCCCGTGCGAAGCCGGGACGGGCTGCTAGTTTGTAATATTCTAACTTGTATGAACGAGTTCGCAGTTCGGTACCGCACAACCGTTCATACAAGTTAAAATATTACAACCGTCACCGCCACCGCAACGCCACGCCTCCGCTGTCTGTGCGTTTGGAGCTTAAGAGATAGATAGGCTCGTTCTTTAGAAATTCCTAAGTTGTATCGGTCTGGAAATGCTGTCCCAGGAAGCGTGCGTTTTTCCAGAAATTTTCTGCCTCGCACAGCAAAGCTCTGCAATGAAGTACCTGCTGCGGTATTCCCGGACCGGTATGACCTTCAAGCTTTCAAAAAAAGAGCGTACTCCTACCTAAAAGGCCGGCAACGCACTTGTGACTCTTCTGGTGTCGCAGGTGTCCATGGGCGACGGTAATCGTTTACCATCAGGCGATCCGTCTGCTCGGTTGCCCCCTATACCATAAAAAAAACTGGTTCCGTGACTTCGTCATGCGTGGGAAAAAGTTTCGCTTATAGCAGTCGAGGCTAGACTGCCAACCATCAAAGTTGAAGGTTGGATTTCGCGCTCAGGCTAAATGAACTCGATTTTAATTCATTTGTAACTCAGAATTAACTCGCCGTTACGACTACTAGTCGTCTTTATCCACGCCATTTGTTTGCGGACCCCATCATTTGAGTTTGGGAGGAAGTAAGACCTAAACTAACTCGGGAACTTTGCAATTTGGACTGGATCGACGAGCATGCATTGAGTGCCCTATCTGGGTTATTGTTTTCCAGATAAATTTAGTTATTTATAGGGTTTCATACCTCAAAAGGAACGGGATTGTGGGATCGCTATGTCGTCGTCCGTTTATCTGTTTATATGTGTCTGATAACTGGAAAAACTTCCGAATTTTTAAAAAAAAATTAAAAACAAGGTAGACTGGTAAATATACCTAAAAGGGATAAGTTCGCCTTTGCACAAATATCTCAACAGTTGTCAATTTGTAGTGTTTTGTTTTTTTCTTATTTTTTTTGTACAATGGAGAGTTCAAACATCACGGGACATTTTTATTATTTTTCCACAACAAAGTTAATACAAAAAGTGCTGCTTAAAACCGACCTAACCTTAATGTCCTGATTAGCGTTTTCCACGGGGTCATCTCTATCTCTAGCCTGTATCCTTGCTGGGAATACTCATCTTAGATACATATGGTTTTAGCTGTTGTCCCCGCGCGGGTGCAGCGCAGATTGGGAATGTTACACATAGCTAAATACAGATGCAGATAAATTTCAAATGTAATTTCGCACATAAATCCCGAATAGCTAAGGTTCTTCTTGAGTTGCCATAGATCAATCCACAAGGCTACCACAGCTTTTTAAAAGGATTTTTTATATAAAACCGACCTGTGATTGATCCTTACCTCACCCAATAAAAAGTGCATACGGGGCCAAAGGTGTCACTGGTTCAGTAAAATGTGGTATGGGACACTACACCAAAAGTAGAAGGGTAACCCTCATCATCATCATCATTTCAGCCGAAAGACGTCCAATACTGAACATAGGCCTTCCCCCAAGGCTCGCCCAACAGATCGGTCCCGTGGCATCCGCATCCATCGCGATCCCGCAACCATAACCAGGTCGTCGCTCTATCTTCGGTCGCTCAGTCCGTGGACACCACCCGCTAACCTTTTTACCCCATCGGCCATCAGTTTTACGAGCGATGTGCCCTGCCCACTGCTTGAGTCTGGCGATTCTTCGAGGTATGTCGGTGACTGTAGTTCTTGCGCGCATTTCATCATTTCTAATGCGATCCCGCAGAGAAACTCCGAGCATAGCCCTCTCCATTGCCCTCTAATGACTTTGAGCTTCCTTATGAGGCCCATCGTTATCTTCGTTAAAGGTAACCCTACCTAAAAACAATATACGATCGCAGTAATGTTCAAAAACTAGTCCGACAAATTCATTCCCGTTCTCATTTCGAAATAATCCAAAACAGAGCGAGCGTCGAATCACTAGCGGCCGCGTCATGCGCTCTACTTCCACTCACAATGACGCTGTATTACCGTCACAGCCTACTCACAGATGCTTCACCAGCATTAGTCATAAATGATGAAAATATAAAGCACTATGTTCAACAAATCAAGTCCTAAGTTTTTCGGAATTTACGGGTTACACGAACTTAACGTTTAGACTTTAAGTCGCATAATTTTGGTCGAGTAAATTCTACTGTATTTGGATTCATACAATAGTCCAGTTTGTGCCACACGGCGACGCAAAATGAGTTTTACACAAATAGGACTTTGCGATTTTGCACGTAGGGTGAGCCCAAACAAACATAGTTTTGTGAGTTGTAAGTCGCGTATTTTCGGTCGCGTAATGTTGGTTTCATACAAAAGTTTTATTTGTGCAAAACTCATTTTGCGTCGCCTTGTAACCCAAACTGGACTTTTGTGTAAAACCGAATGCTGCAGACGCAGATTAGCCAACATATGAAATTACGTTTCAAATATACCATATGCTTTACGGTGGAGCAAACATATCGTAAGGAAATCTGTACACACACCTGTGATGCAATTCAGTGGTGTATGTGACATTCCCGATCCGTACTAGGTCAGCGTGGGAACTACGGCCCAAGATCTCTCATTGTGAGAGGAGGCTTGTGACATGCAGTGGGACGTATATAGGCTGGGATAATAATGATGATAGTCATCATCCTGGCCTATGTTATACGCCCCACTTCAGCGCACAGGCCTCAGAATTTCTACGCGGGCCAAGGGTGGACTTCACATTACACCATTGAATGTCTTCGCTAGTAGATATGTGCAGGTTTTCTCAAGATCCAACGTAATTCTTATGGCAACTTTTAAAATGTAAATTCGCACATAAATTCCGAAAAATTGGAGATGCGATCACGGGCTTGATCCACGACTCTCTGCTGACTGATTGGTCTACAAAATAGGTAGGATGTATTTTAGCTTTCACTAAGTATTTCTTACTTTTAACTTACTTATTGTAGATCCCTTGCTAAATGCTCCTTTCATTCACTCAAAGGTTGACTGGTAGAGATCCCTTAAAGGGATAAGTTCGCCTTTGTACATTTATTTCAACGGTTGTCAATTAAATAGTGTTATGTTCTTTTTCTTATTTTTTGTACAATAAAGAGTTTACATACATACATACATACATATTTTGATCAAAAATAAAATTTCAAAAATTCACTTTGATAGCTACTGAAACTGCCGCATCTGTCCCACCATCTAGCACGGTATTACGTGCAGCGTTACTTACGCTCTGTTTCTCCACCGAACTCGTCGGCGACTCGCTTTTGTGAGTTTCGGATGCTTGGTGCCGCCGCTTGGCATTCAGATGAATGATGTATTGTTGTATTAAACCAGAGAGAACCCTTTCGAGGCTTATTTTGAGAATATAATGGGATTTTTAGGTAGTCAACCAAGTACTTCACTATTTGTTGGGGAATATCCTTCGGTAAGTGGAGAAAGAGCCTGAAATGCGGGCGATCGTGCCGTTCTCGGATCGGACTTTACAGTCACGAACGGCGTTGCCTCTCTCAAACAGACGCTGCTTAAATCATCCGTCAAGATGTAGGAGGCCTTGTGTATCCTTCGGTAGCAAGCATCACTACATAGTATAAATCAAAGTTTAAAACTACGCAACGGATTCTGATGCGAGTTTTTTTTATAGAGACAGTGACTCAAGAGAAAGGTTTATATGTATAATACATGCATAATTGCACCCGTGCGAAGCAACTTTTTGAGTTATAAAGATTTGAAAGTTTGTCATCACGAACTATTACTTTACTTATATTGCTTTAAAAGTAATATAAATAAGTATATATTATTTACAGATAAGTATCCATATTTATTCATCCATGGTAAATTTTAGTACTTTTCGAGCTCTACATTTTTAGCTTAAAATGTATATTTCAAACTAAATACAAACTGAAAATATAGATGCACAGAAAAAAACCCCAGAAAAAAGACCAATGCTGGGAATCGAACCCAGGTCCTCAGCGTTCCGTGCTGCGTGCTTACCCCTACACCATCACTGGTCTAGAAGTTAGCGACGAATCTTTCCCATACATTTTACAAGTTAAGTATGAAGTATCTTTTTCTATTTATTTTTTTATTTTCTTCAACTTCATTTTTTATTACTTTTACGGTCATCCCGTGAAACCATATATTTCAAACTAAATACAAACTGAAAATATAGATGCACAGAAAAAAACCCCAGAAAAAAGACCAATGCTGGGAATCGAACCCAGGTCTTCAGCGTTCCGTGCTGCGTGCTTACCCCTACACCATCACTGGTCTAGAAGTTAGCGACGAATCTTTCCCATACATTTTACAAGTTAAGTATGAAGTATCTTTTTCTATTTATTTTTTTATTTTCTTCAACTTCATTTTTTATTACTTTTACGGTCATCCCGTAAACTTGTAAAAGTTGGCCTAGTAGCGCCATCTCTTGGTCCAGGTGAGCGGGTAGCTCCGAAGGAGTGTTGAAGTCTCTCGGTAGAGGGCATTAACATAGATGCGCTTTATCACTGCCTAATGTGATTATAACAGACTGAAGTGTACGATGTATGGGAAAGATTCGTCGCTAACTTCTAGACCAGTGATGGTGTAGGGGTAAGCACGCAGCACGGAACGCTGAGGACCTGGGTTCGATTCCCAGCATTGGTCTTTTTTCTGGGGTTTTTTTCTGTGCATCTATATTTTCAGTTTGTATTTAGTTTGAAATATATGGTTTCACGGGATGACCGTAAAAGTAATAAAAAATGAAGTTGAAGAAAATAAAAAAAATAAATGAAAAAGATACTTCATACTTAACTTCTTAAAATGTAATTTTTCGAAAAAGGTGACTAAACATTATTATTCTTTCCGTGAAAACTAGTTGTGTACAGTAAATTATAATAAGATCCCTTTAAGGGATAAGTTCGCCTTTGTACATCTGTTTCTCTTGTTAACTGTTAATTTTCATGTTTTACGTACAATAAAGAGTTTTACATACATACATACATACATAAGTGAATAAAAAGAACAAAACAGACCTGGGGCCTGTTGCATAGCAAAGTACAACTTATATTACAAGCGGAACTCCCTCTCTAGTTAATGTAACTGAAGCGAGAGTTCCGCTTGTAATATTAGTTGTACTTTGTTATGCAACAGGCCCCTGGACTAAAACTAATATTTTCTAATTCACTCCTTACTCCTTTGATGCAGGGACTGGAAACCTTTTCCGAGCACCAATTCAATTTTGAATAGTAAAATGAAATAAACCTTTTATATTCGTAAAATAAAACCTGTATTACTGATTCAGGCTCCATCACGATGTAGTGGCTCCAATCCCCGACCCGTGCCAACTCTCGTTACCAGCCGCTAGAACGTTTTAACAACCCATTATTTATTTCATTTGCACAACATGGATTTACAAAAAATGTAGGTACTTCTGTGTTTTAACAATTTTTAAACTACAAGCTCCATTTCAGCGTCATCCTGTAACATGTTTTTTGTTGGACATTAATACTCGTTCACAAATTTTTAAAACTGAATGATAGTTAAATAAACATGAAGGTTAACAAGCGAACCTGGTGGTTCATTTTAGCCGAACTCGGCCACTGCTGAATATAGGCCTGCGTCATCCGCATCCAGCGCTTTCCCGCAATCTTATCCATCGGTCTACCTTTTTGGAGGCCTAACTTTACTTAGTTTTACGGTCCGTAGACGCCTTCCAGGAACCTTTTGGCTCCATTGGTCATCAGTTCTACAAATTTTTCTCCAACTTGAGTCTTCCATCATTTCTAATGTAATTCCGCAGAGAAACTCCAAATAATTGCAAAAGGCAACCCTCCAGTTAATTGTTACAACCACTGAATGGTTATTATTACTCATAGTGAAGTCATCCAATCACATTACAATTTCGAAAAATGATTACGTGGTATAATCATTGATCACACACCGATATAATATTACTGGGAAACTCGATGAAAAGGCCTATCCTCGAGCCGCCAATCAAAATTAATTGCGTGAGCCATCGCCAAAAGTGATGCTAAATTAATTTCGTTCAGCGACATAATCCAATATTGACGTACCTAAAACTGTAGCAAAAATATCGAGTGCCGAGAAAATTGCTTCTGGAGTGTAATCGAAACATTTAATTAAACATTACACCGAAGGTTGAGCACGCCTGGTTTGTTTGTAGTTCTGGGACGGTTTGTGATTTTTGGCCGAAACGTGTCTTGGACGAGGCGCTGACTTGGACAAGTAGTTGTAGGTAGGTATAGGGTTGCCCGATAGGATATTGAACCATGTTGTGATAGACTTTGCAGTGAGTGAGTGTGATTTACTAGACCGACCGATGGGGGACTTAAAAGGATCTCTATGGGCATGATTCCGAATAAACTTGATTTAAGGGAGACTCCCTATACCGTGGAAATTCCGCAAGATATTGTTAAGGCCTTTTGTAAAAAATAATAATTAATAGGTACCTAATTAATTCTAAATTCAAAATTTTCGCCGATACTTTTTGATTCCCATTTAATAATTAAACTCATTATATGACGAGATTGGGCTGAGTTTATCACGTTGGTCGGAGTCCTTACTCGGTATGGGTACTGGCAGAATATCAGCGCTGCGGCTTGCTGCAGCATTATGCTGAGCCAACGCCTATTCTTCAGTGCATCACATGGCTTCTCATCTAATATGTGTCTGATCTGTTTGATTGTTATTTTGTGTTTCTCTTTGCTATTGTTAGTTTTATTATTCTTTAGTTACTAAGCCATGTCTTTGTTTTGGAGAATAAAGATTATATCTATCTATCTATCTATCTATCTATCTACCTATCTGTACTAATTAATTTAAAAAAAATGTCATGGGAACTAGTGTCCAAGCCTTTTCATTCTAAGTGGAAGCCTGTGCCATGTAGTGGGGCGGAATTTAGTTATGTATTGCTTAGGCCGAGATGATGATAATGTATTTAATTTCAATATTTATTTATTTATTTATTTATTTATTTATTTCACATAACAACTATCATTACAGGATAACCCAATGCAATAGTGTTTTAAATAACAATTCCATAATAATAAGGCCTATATGTAACATTCATAATTTTGTTACTGATCACAAAAAAATATGAATTTTTAAGTTTTTAAATCAAGTTAATAAAAGGAAATATAAAGGACTGATTGGTGCCAACGGTTTCGCCCCCACTGAAGTAGATTAAAACGTGTTTTCCCGTGGGAATGAGATATTTTCCCATGGTAAAAAGTAGCATATGTCACTCTCCAGCCCTTCAAATACGTCCATACAAAAAATTACGGCAATCCGTCGCTCAGTTTCAACGTGAAAGAAGGAATAATAGTTTAAAAAAAAAAAACTAAAAAGCACGCATTGTCATCGGTCCTTGATAATTATGCCAAATTTCGAGTTAATCCGACGTTTTCAAGGCAAAATCATAGGTATTCAAAGTTTCCGTTACATACTAACATACGTATGAAGCTAATAAAAGCGTGTTAAAAACAAACAAGCGCACTTCCACATTTATAATATTAGTATGGATGTACATACACAAACGAACAGTTTTGATTTTGGAAATTTCACGAATAACTTTAATAACCAACCATGTCTCTAAGTTTCTCGAGATTTCCCTGGATGATTTATTTATTTCCGGTAACCTTAAATTCACTATTGAATTTAGGTTGTCCAAGAAACATTTTGAACAAATCCTCCGAGGGTCTTTCAATTTACCAAAGAAACTGTGTAAATGTAAATAGAATAATATTACAATAACTCAGAAGTTGTTACAAACAACCAAACAATTTGTGCTCGTTTTCGTTTACTTTGAATAACTTTCAGTTTTGGTTCATTAATACGACGTCGGGTCGGGTCGTTTTAGACGACCAGATGGCCTAGTGGTTAGAGAACCTGACTACCTATGAAGCTTGAGGTCCCGGGTTCGATTCCCGTGTCGGGGCAGATATTTGTATGAAAAATACGAATGTTTGTTCTCGGGTCTTGGGTGTTTAATATGTGTTTAAGTATGTATCTATCTATATAAGTATGTTTATCCGTTGCCTACTACTCATAACACAAGCTTTCCTAGCTTACTTTGGGACTGGGTCAATTGGTGTGAATTGTCCCGTGATATTTATTTATTTATTTGATATTTATCAATAATAAAATTTACACTTTATTCAATAACTACTTATTAAATAAATAATAAATAAAATAAAATATAAAATATCTTTATTCTCAGACAACTTTTAGGTCCAATAGAGTGTTAGTAACAAAAATTCTTGTAAGCTAGTCACATAGGTACTCGTATATTTACGTCCATCTCCCTTGGCCACAGGTGAGGTCGAGCGGCTGCTACGCGAGTACAGACAGAACCAGGAGCTGGTCCGGAACATCGGGGCGCACTACTACCAGATCATATACCCCGTGCAGCTGCGACACCACGAAAAGATGGGCATATCGACGCGCGAGGTCAACGCACAGAAGGTACTGTAACCTATACCTATACTCCTATACTCACAGGAGGACTAGT
Source organism: Archips crataeganus (assembly GCA_947859365.1). Lineage (NCBI taxonomy): Eukaryota > Metazoa > Arthropoda > Insecta > Lepidoptera > Tortricidae > Archips > Archips crataeganus. Next base: position 21,960,465 of record OX402051.1, on the reverse strand, counting down.
CCATAAGTCCAGAGTCGCTCAGCGTGCTATGGAGAGGGCTATGCTCGGTATCTCGTTGAGAGATAGGGTCCGCAACAAGCAAATCAGGCTAAAAAAAGTCGTTGTCATTGCGCGAAGGACTAGCACGCTGAAGTGGCAATGTGCTGGTCATGTTTGCCGTGCAACTGACAATCGTTGGTGCAGACGTGACCTGGAGTGGAGACCACGTTTGGGAAAGCGTAGTGTGGGACGCCCTGTGACACGTTGGACTGATGACCTTAGGAAAACAGTTCTGTTGGCAGCGGGTGGATGAGGGAAGCCCAGGATCGCGAGTCATCATCATCATAATTTCAGTCGTAGGATGTCCACTGCTGGACATAGGCCTCCCTCATTACGGTCGGAAGCGACTTGCATCCACCCTGAACCTGGAGCGTTCTCCAAATCGTCCGTCTATCTCGTTGGTGGACGTCCCACCACCATCGCGAGTGTTGGCGCAATATTAGGGTGACCTACATCCAGCAGTGGACGGACAATAGCTGTAGATAGATATACTCGTATATCCCACCTATGGAGCCCACAGGTTTGCCTGAATTTTTACGTGAACTCAGTTATGATTAGTGTGCCATTGCAAACATAGCTATTTGAGGGTAGACGGTGGCGTTGCCTGGGAGACCTAACGTTCAGAGGGTCCGCTGACCCCAAGTACAAAATTAAATAAATAAATAAATATCACGGGACATTTCACACCAATTGACCTAGTCCCAAAGTAAGCTAAGCATAGCTTGTGTTATGGGTACTAGGCAACGATTAACGATGGGTTTTAATTATAGATTAAAACGAAACCTAGTGGTATATTTAAGCGCAAACAACGTCAAATAAATGATAGTGAGCAAACATTTTAGGGATGATGACACCATGACATAACAATCCCAAAAAGAAACTCTAATAAAATAAATAAAAATAAAATAAATAAATATCACGGGACAATTCACACCAATTGACCTAGTCCCAAAGTAAGCTAGGAAAGCTTGTGTTATGGGTACTAGGCAACGGATAAACATACTTATATAGATAGATACATACTTTAATACATATTAAACACCCAAGACCCGAGAACAAACATTCGTATTTTTCATACAAATATCTGCCCCGACACGGGAATCGAACCCGGGACCTCAAGCTTCATAGTCAGGTTCTCTAACCACTAGGCCATCTGGTCGTCTAATACTCGTAAGAACACCTAATGTTAACCCTGAAAACAAGATTACTCTTCAGCTAACTCCAATATTAGATTTTTAGCTGCTGTAAAGCAAGTAAATAGTTAGTCGATTGAATTGGCACCAAAGTGACAAAAGTCATAATCATATTATCCAAAAAACGTCTATTGCTATACAAAGGCCTCCCCCAAATAGTTCTATAATGATCAGTCCCACGATACCCGCATCTTATTGGTTTCTGCGATCTTTCTCAGATCGTCTGTCTATCTAGTTGGAGCCCCCCGCGCCACGTCTTCCAAACAAAACTCCTTACCCTTCCTTCCATAAAAAAGTCGTTAATTAGTAGTGTCACCATCCCTGTTACCCTCCACTACCCGCTCATATACACCAAAAATTCCCAAAACCAACACAATACCAAAACGTTTCCCATATATCCCATTCGTCCCTCTGCGTGTCGTCCCAAGCGTCGTTCAAGAAACTCGTTATGTGTTCGTGAAAGACTAGCTAGCAAATAATGGCTCCAGTTTGGACGGTAAAAGTGTTCCCTGCGACGGCTTCGCGATATTTAATGATTAATGTTGCACTTGCGGGACGGGGACGACACACGGGCTGTAAAGGGAGTAGAACTTAGTTTCCTACGCAATTTTGTGCGCACAGCGATATAAGTGGTGTAAGGAAAACAATTGACATTGGAGCTTTAAGAATAAGTGACGTTAGTTGGCATCCATGGCTTGTTTATTCTGGAGTTAAAAAATTAAACCGTTAACCCTAGATAGGGGATGACAGTTCTATTTATCTTGAAACTACTTAACCCTGGTTTAGAACTGAACTCGGAGTTATATAGTTATCTCAAGTCTATGCAAGTCCACCTCACAGCCCACGCGCAAATGAACAGAGAAAACGCTCGTCGCACCGCCGGTCGCGCAAAGTTGTGGATGGGCCATTAAAGATTTTACAATTGTGATGTTGACACCACCAAGCAACTGACGTACTTTTTATGAGCTGTCGAAACACATTTCTCCCATAGAATTTGAATGGCAATAGCAATTTATGACGACACTTGTTCGCCAACTCATTCTACTAACTATTTATTTGTTTTAAAGCAACAAACAATCTAATTTTGCAGTGAATCGACAAATTAATCTGGTTTTCAGGGCTAAAATGAAGCGTTTTTTTGAAGGAGTCGTGTCTTCGAATTATTTTTTAATGGCGTCAACTTTCTTATTTCTTAACCCTACACCGCTCAAACGGCCTTTATAATTTATTTCGTGAGTAGAAAAGCTTCATCATCATCATTTCACTCATAGTGAAATAAGCGGATCACTCACAGGGCTCTCCCAAGGTTCGCCAAAGAGCCCGGTCCTGCGTCATCCGCTTCAAACGCGTTCCCGCAACCTTAACCAGAGGCCATATTGGCTACATCACGGGCGCTTGCCACCCCTTTCACCATCTCTTGCTATCACCATCTTTTACCGTTTAACAGAAATAAATATAGTTAGACAGTAATTGTACAGGTCTCATATCTCATCATGGCATAATAAAACTTAAAACGATGTCCAATTTTCTTTTTCATATCGCAGACCATAATAACACAGGTAATTTACGACGTGTTGTGGAATGAAAACAAGAAACGTTATGATTAATAGCTTGGCTGCTCCCTTGAGATGGGGGAAGCGACAAGAGCTATGTAGCTGTACTAAAACACTATCATTTTTAGGGTTCCGTAGTCAACTAGGAACCCCTATAGTTTCGCCATGTCTGTCCGTCTGTCTGTCTGTCCGCGGCTAAGCTCAGAGACTGTTAGTACTAGAAAGCTGTAATTTGGCATGAATATTATATATCAGTCACGCCGACAAAGTGGTAAAATAAAAAATAAAAAATAATTTTTTTTTAGTGTACCTCCCATGGACGTAAAGGGGGGTGATTTTTTTTCTCGACTAACCCTATCGTGTGGGGTATTTTTGGATAGGTCTTTTAAAACCATTGCGGGGTTGCTAACATGATTTTTCTATTCAGTGATCTGTTTGCGAAATATTCAACTTTAAAGTGACAATTTTCATTAAAATCGACCGTCCCCCCCCCCCCTCTAAAATCTTAACTGTTGGGTGGAAAAATTTGAAAAAATTCAGAATAGTAGCAAATATATCAAATTTACTAGGAAAATTATAGCGGCTAAGATTGCTTGGAAATTATTTGTAGTTTAAGAGTAAATAGTAGCCTAAGGTATAAAACATACCTAAACTTGGATGATTCCGTACACATACGAAATCCTTAGAAAATATTACTTGATTTTTTCGTAATGGCTACGGAACCCTACCTTGGGCGTGTCCGGCACGCTCTTGGCCGGTTTTAGTTCTAGTACTGGACATGTTGTTTCAAGTTGTATGACTTTATATATTGTGTGTTTGACTGGGAGGTTAGTATTTATAGTCATAATCAAAATCCTGAAAAATTGCACAACTATGAAGTTTCTGAATAATAGACAATGTGACCCACAGGGAAACAATGCTAGGTATACGTACTGTTGTGTCACACGCAATAAGTATGTATAGTATGTATTTTTGTGTGGTTGACATTGTCAACATTCAGAAACTTTATAGTTGCGCATTGTGTCAGGATTTACTTTCTTAGCGGCCGTTGACTATGGGATTATTGTAAAAAAAAGTGCACCTATAAAAGACTGACTGGTGATGACTTATGGCACTGAGACGTGGCCTGGCCGCTAACGATGGGCCTCATAAGGAAGTTCAAAGTCACTCAGAGGGCAACAGAGAGGGCTATGCTCGGAGTTTCTCTGCGGAATCGCATTAGAAATGATGTAATCCGCGCAAGAACTAAAGTCACCGACATAGCTCGAAGAATCGCCAAACTCAAGTGGCAGTGGGCAGGGCACATCGCTCGTAGAACTGATGGCCGATGGGGCAAAAAGGTTCTCGAGTGGCATCCACGGACCGGAAGACACAGTGTAGGTAGGCCTCCAACAAGATGGAGCGACGACCTGGTTAAGGTTGCGGGATCGCGTTGGATGCGTATGGTACGGGACCGATCTGTTTGACGAGCCTTGGGGAGGCCTATGTTCACCAGTGGACGTCTTTCGGCTGAAATGATGATGATGATGATAAAAGACTAACGTAACTCCAGGAGCTATACAGGCTTTAAACTTGACAGATATTTCCTTACGACATATTGCCAAGGTAACCTAGTACTTTAGCATCTGGCCTCTTAAGCAGAGGGTCGTAGATTCTATAGGTAGCACAGGCTCGCACTTCTGAGTGTTTCGGAATCAGTGTGCCGAAATTGACAACCTTTCATTTTTTTAACACCTGAAAATTACTGCATGAATCGAAAGAGTTTCGCCTCCTGAACACGGAAAAATATTTATTTTAATTTATTTCTCCATATTTAAAAAAAATACAACAAATTTAAAAACATATATGTATGTACTTACAAAAATACCTCCACAGAATAGATATGATGTTTCCTTTACCCTTTTCACTAGAAAAAAGAGCTGTCATAATTTTAAATTTGATAACAACCTTAACGTCAAATTTACGTCATCACTTTTTTTTTAATAGCGACTAGACAAAAGTAATGGATCTATTCTATCGTTACGCTCTTTTAGAATAAGCACATCTTTAAAAAATTGTAACAAATTAATTAATAATCCTAGTGAAAATTAAAAACTATCAGCGTCTTTCTCTTTCCAAACAGAATACAGAGAACGAATCAAATTATAGTCTTAGAAATATGAAATGTTGTCAATTACATTAGAAATTTAGCATTCATTTTACGTAGAAGGAAAACATCGTCAGGAAATGTCCACACACCTGCGAATAAATTCAATGGCGTGCGCGAAGTTCTCAATACGCGCTGGTCCCACGAGTGACCTACGGGCCAAATCCAACCCAACCAATTATACACGCAAAATCTAATGCGGATTAACGGGACACTTGACGGGTTAACAAGAAAAAGGAAAGTTTCTACAGGAGGCAGACGACAGAGTAGCGGACAGCTACATAGTAGCTGCTAGCTATTGCCCGCTACTTTGAATGATAAGCTCATCAAATCTTACACGATGGTGTATACTTCACCTATACTATCCCTCCCTGCGGTATAAGAGCATCCAACATTCTTCTAAGCACAAAATATTCTGGAAGTCAATTAAACTTTGGCTGAAGTTCTTCGATCGATCCAGGTAGGGTAATTACGGTGTTTGGAAGGATTCCGTCTATTCGGATTAGCATTGGATCGGTTTAAAAGTTATAAATTATAACCCAGTGAGGAGTTTGACTAAGAAATCGAATACGGTGGGCACAAATGCTGCCTTAGTAAAATTTTGTTATCTACATTTAACTAACTCGTTTTAATTTGGTGGTCATGAACTTTTTCTAACGATTAAATTTACAATCAAAGTGTATTTGTATGAACGGTTATCGTGCGAGTTTAGGTACTTTTGCTGCTGAAATCTTAGTAAATTTATTTTAACATTTTGAAATTTAATTCAGTAACTTTGTTATTAATATTTTTAAACATCACGGCACTTTTATTAAGAATGCGAAAGCTTGTTACTTTTTTAAGAAAAACAACGGAGTTTATTGAAAATATACTTTTTTTTACAGGGGAAAGCAATATATAAATTCTTTTCAGACATAGTCCATTGACAGACAGGAACTAACTAGTAATAAACTAGTAGTAATAGGTTTTCTTTGTAAATTTTGTATTGCTTAACCTAAAATTCAATTTACAAGCAAGTATGTTGGCTTAATGTCTGAATATTTCGTACTAAATACAAACTGAAATATAGATGCACAGAAAAAACCCCAGAAAAAAAGACCAATGCTGGGAATCGAACCCAGGTCCTCAGCATTCCGTGCCGCGTGCCATACCCCTACACCACCACTGGTCTAGAGATTAGACACGAATCTTTCCTATACATCATACATTTCAATCTGCTAAATCATCACCTTATGCAGTGACAAGCGCACATCTATGTTACACCCTCATCGAGAGATTTTAACACTCCTTCGGAACTAACCGCTCACCTGGACAAGAGATGGCGCTACTGTGCAACTTTAAACAAGTTAGCTATGAAGTATCTTTTTTTGTACTTATTTTTTCAACTTCATTTTTTTATTACTTTTACGGTCATCCCGTGAAATCATATATTTCGTACTAAATACAAACTGAAATATAGATGCACAGAAAAAACCCCAGAAAAAAAGACCAATGCTGGGAATCGAACCCAGGTCCTCAGCATTCCGTGCCGCGTGCCATACCCCTACCTGGGGTTTTTTCTGTGCATCTATATTTCAGTTTGTATTTAGTACGAAATATATGATTTCACGGGATGACCGTAAAAGTAATAAAAAAATGAAGTTGAAAAAATAAGTACAAAAAAAAAGATACTTCATAGCTAACTTGTTTAATGTCTGAATGTTTGAAAGTCATGAAATGGAAGTTTTGATTGTTAATGCAACGTTGTCGTAAAATGCACTGAGGGTATAAATAAGTTCACCCGAAGAAAACAAATTAAATCCAATAATAAAATCTGGGGATCTGACGCCCGTGCGGGTTCGTACCTGGTGCAAAGGTTGTCCATCGCCATTCAACGTGGTAACTGGTAACGCGGCCAGTGTGATGGGTACCTTTGCACCAGGGACGACTCGTGGGGGACTTTTTGAATAAATACACTTAGGCTAGTCCTAAGTTATGGAATTGTTCTCTTTATTGACCTGTAATTAATGTATAATTGTGAAATTATTGACTTTAAAAATAAATCATTAAATACTTATAATAAAATCCCTAAATTGTAATACAGAACGTTTGTAAAGCCAAGGTGAGATCTGCAAGAATAACTATAAATTTAAAAATTTTACAAACGCCCAACGCAATTAAGTCTAATATCCCTTTCGCAGCATACAAAAGAGCTGATAACTTTGAAACGGCTGGACCAATTTTGATGAAACATGTCTAAGAACCATCGCCAAGAACCTTGCTTTCAAATAAAAAAACCGTCCGTTCTACCGTTAAGGAGTTATAATGCCACAGACAGACAGACAGACACAAACACACACACACACACACACACACACACACACATAGCGGTCGAACCCCACTTTTTGTACCGGGATTTAAAAATCGTGGAAGTTGCATTACTGCCGCGATCAATTGACCAACTGTAAACCCGTTCGCTTTACGACCTTGCAATGTAATGCATGCACGATTTTTCTTGCAGGTCTAATCTCGGCTTTAGTTTATAGATCAACACATTTGATCCATAAACCAAAACTAAATTGAAATCAAATCTAGTAATCATTATTTAATTTATTGAATCAGCCTGAACAGGCGTTACTTAGCGGAGGTCCATACCTATTTAATGAACTGAAACAATTACTTTGCTCACTCGCGACCTTACGATAGTTACGTTTATGTAAGAAAGGCGTGTCCATGCAGTTCCTCCACCTCCACACTGTACGAACACACACAAATCACACATTTGGACGTGTTTCGAACTCAACTAGAGCTCATCTTCAGAGTATCACAACCGTTCACTATGCTACCAAACACAACACAACATTATTTTAACACAACACACAAACATAACAAACACTAAAATTTGGTCCTAAGAATCAAATAAGTTTAGTTAAACATAAAATAATTATGTTTCTAAGCCAATTTGAATCCCTATCGAGTGATCACCAATTCCGTCCTGTCTCACCGTACATTCAAATTCAGCCTAAAACCCAATAGATCCTCAGACTTTTAGGCACCGACTTAATCCGAAAAAGGTTCTAAACCTGAACAGAAATCCAATTTCCTTGTACTTGCAGGTACGGAGGACAAGTCAGCATGGCAGCGGAGTCAATCGATAGTAGGCTCTATTACAAGGGCCCAGGGCTCTACTAATTGGTCACGTCAACTTGTCTTGTTACGGGGTGTGTTCTTGACAAATCGGGGGGTAAAGCCGTTTGAAACAAAGGCGACACAAGCGGGATATTACATGAAAATCGTTTCCTTTTGATGTCACGAAAATTTCGTTTTTCTTGCGAGGTGGATACAGTAGCAATATTCGGCTATAGATTGTCTCTGTTTGTTCGGCGAATGTTTTTACCCGATAGGGAAGTGACTGGCGTTTTCCTGTTTCGGAAATCTGGCTTTTCGGTGGATAAATCGATAAAATTTCATGAAAGCGGGTTTCCCGTTTATCAATTGTTTCAGATTTTGATTTAAATGTACGAGATGATATAAATAACTATGCTAAATTAACTTGCAATCAACTAAAATGTAATTAGTTTTTCCACTTGATTTTGCTTACTTTTAATGCTTTTAAACTCCCGAATCATCAATTATTTAAACCTAAAAAGTTAAAAAGTCTAGACCATAATTCACGACGTAGCTTCCCGTAAAAAAATAACGAATTCATATTTTTCACCTCAACCATAATCAAACAAAATAAATTGTTTTCCTAACAAATTGAACGTTTACATAAAAAATCAGGACGACACCCCTCCAGGGAGAATTCTTTTTCATCGTACGCAATCAGTTCGGGAATCACCGACGTGGTCAAACAACGTTTATATTCGATTACTTCTCTACATTTACCTATTTAAATGGCATCTAGAATTTTCTTGATCCCTGGACGACGTAAGATCGACAAATTCTCCCTCTTCCTTGTTATCTTAAGGGACTTATGTTGGCGAACACGATCAGCGATTAAGAGCCCGTTTTTTGATCAATAGTTAAACAAACTAATAGTTAAAATATATGGCAAACATAACAATAGTTAACGCATTTCAAAGGCAATTTGACTATTAGTTTGTTAAGCTATTGATCAAACAACGGGCCGTAAGACACGCGACCGCGGCCGTGTCCCGCAACACTCTGCTTAGTATAAATAATATTGACAATATGAAAAGCTGATTAATTCAAATAACCGCGATGCGCGACTAAGTTTCAGTATTTCGGGCGGCGGTATCCTATTATCTCACCTCATTCGTTTTTCGTTTAATTCTTAATTCGTCTCATTCTGTATTCGTCACTTCGTCTTGTTCGCTATCCGCCACTAAAATATCTTATTTGGTCAAATTCTGTAACTTGTCTCTCTCTTAGTCTTCCCTTTCGTTTTTTGTCTCATTTACTTGCAAACATTTATTTACCAGCACCGAACGTATCGAAATAATTTTGACGAATAAGTAAATGAGACAAAAACGAAAGGGAAGAACGACGAATTAGTCCAAGTAAGGCCGTGACGAAAAACGAATAAGACGTATTAAGAGATAGACAAGTTGCAGAATTTGACCGAAAAAGATAGTGACGGATAGCGAACAAGACGAAGACGAATACAGAATGAGACGAAATAAGTACTAAACGAAAAACGAATGAGGCGAGATAATAGGATATCCGCGCGGCTCAGTCGCGGTCGCATGTCGCAATCGCCAACAAAGTAATGATACCATAAGTCTACTCATAACCACGGCCGTTGCAATGTTCTCCGAATGTTGAGGTAATTTGAGAAATATATACGGTGGTAATTCTAGTCTGGATGATATTAATAATAATCATCATCATTTTCATCCCAGCCTGTATACAGCATGACAGATGGACAGACAGCCAACAGAGCCTTAAAAAAATTATCTATTTTTGGCATTTTTTGACCATAGAAACCTTTACAAGTGTCCATGGGCGACGGTAATCGTTTACCATCAGGCGATCCGTCTGCTCGTTTGCCTCCTATATCATAAAAAAAAAAAAAAAAAAAAAAGTATATCGTTCAAAGTTGCACACTACATTTGTAGTTTGTACCAAACGGAAAACGGTTTAAACTTTTACAACTTTCCAAGTACGATCGTTTCCGTATGCCAAGCTCCTCCAGATTCCCGACGTGTCTTAAATTCAATACGGTTTGATACATTGTAAGATAACATGGTATATCCAATCAGATTTACTTGTAAGCTAATAATTGGATCATGCTGTAGCACGCCGCGTGTTTGGCAAGTCGACCACCAATTACACGTTACACACGCATAATAACATCCTGTATATGGTGTACCGCACATAATGTCGCAATTAGTTGGCGACGTTCAATGGCACCCTTTAGATTGGTCTGGAGATTTAGAGAGTGGCTGCATGCTAAACACTATAAAATAATAGTATGTCTATACTAACTACCGCTAGCATTATACCGGCAATAAAAAAAAGATAATAATAATAAATATCGCACATGATGTCGCAATTGGGAATGTCTATTTTTTTGCAATGTATAGTAAATCGAAAACCATTTCGAGATAAATGCTTTTTAACTCGTTTTCTGTAGTTATTTAATTTTAATATTATGTAATGAATTTATTATATAACAAATAAGCATTGACCTTCATTTGACATTGGTGTAAATTGCGTGACCGGATCAAGTCGTACTTTATTCTGTGTGGTTAGAATTCTTCACAATTTACGCGTGGATTATACTACGGAGTTTGATTTAGACCCGCTGTCTGACATCTAGCACTTTGACAGTGCCAGTAAAGTGACACAGTGTATAGTGTACCACTACGCAAAAAATAATTAAAGGGGTTGCCTTATCGTACGCATTTAGATAGATTTAGAAATTTGGCATTGTGGGAGCCCTCAATTATAATATGACGTCATCAACTAAAATAGTTTCAAAAATTAATTTTGAAAAAAGTAGAGAACTAAATGACAAAATATTAAAATTAGTTTCTTATAATTGACTTTACTATACAAAAAAAATATAAAAACCATGGGTATTTTTTTTTAGACATCCCCAATTAGTTGGTGACGTTCAATGGCACCCTTTAGATTGGTCTGGAGATTTAGAGAGTGGCTGTATGCTAAATACCATATACATAATATGTATAATAGTATGTCTATACTAACTACCGTTAGGTTATATCGGCAATTTAAATAAGTGCAAAATAACGCATGTAACAGGGTGAAAAAGATAGACGTGGATATTTTTTAAGCGCTAGAACCTGTGAGAATCTTACAACTTAAGGCCCTACCTAGCTTTTGGCGCATTTATTGCATTTATTTAATCTCGTGCTTTATCATTACTAGGAAAGCTTTATTTCTGAAATTCATGTGTAAGATATTTGAGGATTCACTCAAATGACCAGTGTTTATCGAAACACGATTACTTGTAGTTCGCTCGATAGAAAAAAAAACCAAATTCGTCTCTAAAATATAAAATAAATCGTTAGTTTGACGTAAATACTGCACGGCAGGTCATGACTTTTTGAATGTTAATAAAATAAATAAAATAAATAAATAAATAAATAAATATTAGGGGACAATCTTACACAAATCGACCTAGTCCCAAACTAAGCAAAGCTTGTACTATGGGTACTAGACGACGATAAACATACTTATATAGATAAATAAATACTTAAATACATAGAAAACATCCATAACTCAGGAACAAATATTCGTGCTCATCACACAAATAAATGCCCTTACCGGGATTTGAACCCAGGACCTCTTGCTTCGTAGGCAGGGTCACTACCAACTAGGCTAAAGCGGTCGTTAACAAGATGTTTTCTATACTTGAAAGGTTTAGGTAATGAAAATGAACTAAATGTAAACAAAAAATGTCAACTGATGTCTTAAATACTGTAATTCTCCCATTAAACTATCTAAACATTCAAATTTCTGTATTAAAATACGTTAGTCTAGTTTGTATTACAATGATAGATAAATAAAATGCTTTGAATCCTTGAGTGTACCAAATTTGAAAACTGAAGTTTGTTTACATTTAGTTAACTACCTAACCCTTTCAAGTATAGGGCCTACATTTTTAAAATATGTATTTGTTTTAGTAATACGATGAAAATATCTAAATACACGCGTAGTCTAACCAACCTGTTTTATGTGCCATCGTGCTTCCCCCTTGTCCGATTAGTTAGTTGCGTTAGTTCTCCTTCGGCCATCGAACGGGGAACTTGTGTCACTTACGCTTACGCACAGCTTTGATTCTAGCCGCTCTCACGCAAACATACACGAGTGCATAGAATAAAAATCGATTAGCGCGAAAAGCACGGTAAGGGCCGTGATTTTCATTCATAACTATTACTATAAACGGGACTTATCACACAAACAATATTTACCTCGATTTTTCAGCCACATACTATCTATCTATTTAAACACACTTAATTATCCATTAAGTTCACATTCAAATGTTAGCACCACCTTAACCCGCACGAACTACGGTAACCAAGCTTCATCTCGCACCGGGACATGCTAATTCGCTAATCTGTAATTGAAACAACTGAGCGCTAACCAAAACGTTTATGCGGTTTGCCAACTTTCGTCTCCATAGTCTTTAGTTAGTCCATTTCGCTGTAATACGCCTAAGTTCGGAGTTCAAACTTTTCACCGTGAAGTTGGCTCGTGATTTTCATAGCGCTTTATTTTGAGAGGGAGGCTTTTTTGAGCTTTATTTTTCTGATTTCTGCCTTTACCTACTGCAGACTAAAATTCATTTATTGCTAATTTTTCAAAATCATTATTTAGTTCCATTTATTAACAGATAATCCTAACCCAAAGACAAATTCCCAGTCATTTATTGTGGAATAGTTTACTTACAAGTTGTTAATACACACAAAATACAGTAAAATAAAAATAAAAATACAAAGTCAGTCAAATAAACCGCCCCGGATCGCACCAGGCGCAAAGGCGTCCAACTGAACCCCGTGCATTGCCCCGCCTAAACCGCGATGGACAATCTTTGCACCAGAAACGACCCAAGGCGATGGTCAAGACCACTCTCACGAAGACAGCGCCCCACTTCTTTAAAAAAAAGTATTGCCTGTACTAAGTACAACTCAAATAATACAGGAAGGCGCATCATAGGCACTTGTTTATTATTGACCTAAAATGTGATAATAATATGTAAGGGAGCTTTTGATTGACCAAAAAAAACTTACGTTTGGAGTACTCTCAATAATTGGAACAGTTTTTTTAAATATTCTTATGATATTATTTCTACAATCTAATCTTATTGATTTAGGAAACAGTCTGAGGTAAAACATCCGCACTTTAAAGTTGTCATGAAAGTAAATAAAAATGTACCTATTCTATATATTTTTTCTTTCAACAGGGTCGTGGATACGGTTCAGACTACCAGCAAGGCAGACCACGCACTAGGGTAAGTTCTAATTTTATCATAAATATCTTTTAAGACACTGAGAATTTATTTCTTTACACAACTATTACTGTAACTAGAATAAATAAAAAAAAAACAGAAAAGAAAGGCTGGGGCCGGGAATCGAAACCAGGTCCTCGCAAATCCGTGGCATAAACTTCGTGTCATAAACAGTAAACCAATCACTACCATACACGGTAAAGTTTTCAATGTGTTCGCGATAAAATGACCATTATTAATTTTCAAACATTTAATCACCAAGCGCCATCTATCTATATCTTATTATTATTATTATTATTATTACCTATTTACAACATTGGAAATCTCCGGGATAACAAAGTACACAAAGACAAACACAAATAAAAAACTTTGAACGATGAGTAATACTTATGTAACCCATGCACTACTCAACAAGGGACAAGAATATTATTTAAATTCGTATTTAAATTTATGTAGCAGTGCATAATAATCATTTTCATTGCAATTGTAATTTTTTATAATTAATTTTGGTAGTGCTCCAACGCTCCTTACAATAAAGTACCTATTTTCTTACCGCTAATATTGACACGTGATGATTCTATTGTCTTTGGCAGCTATCACTCAAAAATATGCTCTCTGACTGATGCTAAATGACAATTTTGTTGGTAAGCAGACTAGTAAGTAAATATAGCAGCTGTCAAAGACGGCTGTCCAATCTGTTACGTAGCTACTAACATAGTCTGTGACTTCGCAGTGTAAAGGTCGATTGATATGTATAGACACCGAGCGCTTCAGACACGTGTCGTATCAGACACCGACACAATATTCTTTGCTCACACTGGCTGGATACGGCCCGTGTCTGCGCGGTCGTATTACGATAGATATGAATTCGCTAATAGAAACTGTATAGAAGAATATTATTTTGTCTGCCACGGCACGTGTCTGACGCGTACCTACGGCCTCTATAGATCTACATGAATCGACACACTAACCTAACTTAACCTTGTACACGTTGTACAAGTTAACCTAAATTACTAGCTACTACTATTATTGCATCCCTAAAATCCACCGATACCGGATACCAAATTTTAAAACCATTATTAGCCGTGCAGTCTCTAATCATGTTCCCCTTAATTAAGGCGCAGTCCCGCACGTTCTCAATTTGTTATGTAAAACGCAGTACATGTGATGGCGCGTTTCGCGGGATTGCTATATGTTTTACGGTATGTAAACTGATATACTTAGGCAAAAACATGGCGATAACATGGAGCCGTTTTGATAAGGTTTTTGCAGTTTTTTGGCTTCGAAGAGCTCGGTAAGCGACAGATTGTTTGGGAAAGTTTTATTTAACGTTTGCGATTCGGGTGTGTTCGAGTTTTCGAATATATCTGAATGATTTTAATGTTAGTGACTATTAGAAGTACTTATATGAAGCTTCTTCTATAAAAAATGTAAACTACTTCCCTCCCAGTGCAGTTTTTCTTTCTGGTAAAATTTGTAGTTGTAAAAATACTAGGTAGGATTTTGTGTAAGTATTTGGCGATTCATTATCTTTATAACAGCGATCTGGGCAATATAATTTATTAATATTGGTTTTTAGGGTTTCGATTAAGTTAAGTAGTTCAAGTTTTAATTTTGTATAAATAAATAATGACATTTTAATGTGGCTATTCGCGGAAGATACATTATACTGTCGTTTATCTGTTATTTGACATTTAGTTTTACCAGTTAGAGAAAACAATGTTCTTATAACATGTTGACTTTAACTGTGTGAGTGTAGAACAATCTTCATTTGTATTACCGACTTGCGTTAAATGTTTGAACTCCTGAGAAGACGTTTAATATTATCATGGTACAAATCTCAAGCGTCAACGGCTGCCTCCTAGAACGCTTTAACTGGTCTTAAATCTTTTAACGACCCCGCATCAAATTATGACGTTGATTTTATTCAAAACCCGTCCAAGTTGTAAATCCCACCTGGCAACGTCCAAACATATACGCGGAGCTACATACTTCATCTGGCCTCATCCACCCCAGCTGCGTGCTACCAATCACAAACGAAACTCCTCTTTAACACGTGGAAAATAGTACTTTATATGGTTTGCGTAGCTTCACCCGTTTAATATTCGCATAAGGAGAGACTAGTTATACGCTCGAATTAATGTGTCTCCGAAGAAGCAAACACATTTCGTTGCAGGTCGACCGTTTTGTAAAGCCCTCTCGCGTGTTGATTCCGTTGCTCTTCCTAGGGGTATTGAATTTGGTAGGGTTACCAGGGCAATATGGCAGGATTCGCTTAGTATTCGAACACATACTGGCTGTTTAAGCTGTCGGTTGGAGCCTTGGCGCAAGCAATTTCTGGGCCACCGTATAGCCTGAAGTTGTATGCAAATTTATGTTGTGTACACGGGGCATGATTAGACAATATACAGTCGATGTTGGGAGGTGAAGATATCAACTACGTGTAATACAAGCTTTATTAAAATGTGAAATGTATTCAACAGGATAGTTACTGTGTACGTGTACGATATGAACGATCTCTTTCTTTTAGCCTTGAGTTTATACATAACTCACATTGTCATATTCATAATTAAATTATTTATGCATAGAAAATATTCATTTACTTTAAAGTGATTATTTGGATACAATTCTTCTTAGCTAAAAGTCTAAGATAAGAAGTCCCCTAGGCAAGGTTCCGAAGATACTGGCAGCATTCCCCCTTTGAATGGCTATGTTAATTGTTTGTCCGAGATAGCTGCCAGCTCTTCGTTGACCTGTGATGTCGGTTTACCTCTTTGCTCTATTCTTGTGTAGCAGAATTATTCGAGATTCGAAAATCGTATCATACCATCTCTCTTAATCTCGCATTAAATAGTATTAGCGTGAGCGGGACGGCACGATGTGAAGTTAGAATTTTGAACTTCGTAGGAAAAGGCCAGTACTTAGTGACAGAGCCATCAGTGATTCTGACTGTGATACACGAAGTACCTATTTTAGTTTAAGGTTTTGTTCCGAAAATTGAAAATGAACTATTATAGGTTAACTTCTTCAGTCTGGCTATTAAGACCATTTTCTATAACGCCTGAAGATTATCAAATTTAATTTAATTTAATTGATAAAGAAAACATGATTAAAAATATTAAAAACTCATGAAACTTATTGTTACTATTATACCCGGGACTGAGATTAAGAAGAAATATAATGGTGCGTGTAAAGTTCCCAATCCGCACTGGGCCCGCGTGGGAACTACGGCCCAAGCCCTCTCATTCTGAGAGGAGGCCTGTAACCTGTAGTTGGACGTATTTAGGCTGGGATGACGACCCGGGACTTAAGACGTTAATTTACCGATTGTCAAAATTTCTGTGACGTTCCGACCACATTGCAGCGGCCACGTGGTCACGAGTAGAGCGGTAAGAGTTTTACTAAGCCTTTTCCGTAGACATTATTGCAAAATACAAACGTAATTCGAGTTTACTTTTAGATTTGAAAGAAAGAAATCGTTAAATTTAATGCCTTAAAAAGCACACTTAAACAATAAGTGTGGCAAAAAGAGCGGACTTAGTTTTTTTTTTTGCCAGATAAAAAAAACAATAGGTATGTTTATAGATGCAAGCGCTAGCTTGCATCTTGCAGCGCTGCTTTTCGCAGCGGTTCCAAAAAACTCAGATATGCGAGCCCTGCCCGGGCTCCGACTCTCTGTTTGAGAGGCCATAGGTAAAACTACCAGGCTACCACGACTTAAATTACGATTAATTTGGCGTATAACATTAACACGTTGACGAACAGTGCATCTGTGGCCAGCGAACTTGTAAAAAGTGATACGGCAGTACGCTTCTCGACGTTGAAATGTTTACTCGTTAAAAGTCACAACGTCACCACACGTTTTATTTTCCACACTAACACAGGATATGGCAATAGTGTCACGGAGATAGAATTTTTACCACACTCCTACTGCGGCTCCAGGCGTCTCTGTTACTAGTATTACTAACGTTGTGCGTCTATACATAATTCTGTCACATTGAATACGTTTTATACTATACTGTGTAACACTACCTTTAATGAGTGGATCAGACGAGTCACAAAAGTTCAAGACGTGGTGGAAAAGATCGAGAGGTATATAAGTTGGGCGAGGCGAACACTCGAGTGGAGACCTCGTGAAAACACTCGCAGTAGAGGGAGACCACCAATGAGCTGGACGGACGATATCTGCCGACAGGCGGGTGGAGGATGGATGCATATGGCTGTCGATCGCCAGGCGTGGAGAAATGGAGAGGAGGCCTATGTCCGAAGACGGACGAACTAAGGGCTGCTATGGATGGATGGATGGGTTTAACATTGCCGCAGCACTATACATAACGTCAAATGAAATTCGGGCAAACCATAACTATAGTTATTTGTGCAACAAGAGAGCAAAGTTGTTTTTTACTGCGAGTGCTGATTTTGAATCACGAGTTAGCGAAGGATTCTATAATTGAAGTTAGAATCCTGAGTGCGCGAGTGATTCAAATACACGAGATGCAAAAAAACTTTGGTCTCGTGTGACACATACAACTTTTCACCTCAGCAGCGAGAACATAATAAATTATTAAAGGTACATGAACGTCGTCTTTTTGTCTTTGTTGTGGTTTTCAACATTGAGTAAATACTTCATATTATATATATACCTAACAATAGGTACAGTCTCCGAAAAAGTGTTTGCATTGTTTAAAAATATCATAAGCTTTTAAATATTTTTCACGAGACTTTTCAAGTAAGAAACTTACTCTGCATTATGTATTACTCCATTAATTCGTCTGGTGTTCAATTGTTGACTTCGTCACTGGACTCACTCAATTCACTCATATCATATTCAAAAATGTATTAAAGAAGTACTTATTACTATTCTAATAATTTCCAAATTGCCTCTGATCGTGTACCAAACTCATAGATATCAAACTCTGTAGCTAGAGAAACAGAAGAAAAGAATTAAAATTTGAACCCCGCTATTTTTTTAAAGATGCGTTCCGATACTACACCCGCTGCGTTCCGATGCTGCATCCGCTGTATTTACCACGATGTTCATGATTGTTAAAATTATTAATAATTATATAGGTACATGTTTAAACTTTGTCTTCAACAACATTTTTACTATTAATTTGATTATATAAAAATATAATCCAATTATTAAAAAAGTACCTACAATAATTTAATTTAAAACCTTAACAGACGAATTACAATTTTAAGGTTAAGAACTTATTATGAGTATCCGAACGTTCAATCGTTCGTTTATTTTTAGGTCTACTAGGATAAATTTGAAATCGAAATTCGAATCGATTTGATCTTATCTCTCGCTCTTTTCGTATCGAAATGAAAGTGACAGATCAAACTGAAGTTCAAATCTTTCGAATTCAGTAAGCAGACCCATCATTGTCTTTGACTTTTAAAAAAAATAATTAAAAAGCTACTTTGTCTCACGCAGTGAGCAAAATCGGATTTTGCTCACTGTTTTTTAGTAGCAAAACCTGCCTGTTTGAGGTGCTGAGGTGAAAACCATTTATTTCACGTCACAGGTAAGCGAAAAAACATCGCCGCTATTTAAATAGTTATTAATAACGTCCCATTCAACTGCCATCTAATGCTCACTACTAAGTCATCAACTCATCACATATAGAATCGTACAAAGCACCTCAGGGGGATCCCCCTAGCTTAATTATAACTCCCCCTACGTGATCGAGGCCAAAGCTCTTCGCCGTAATTATTTCTGCCTTTACGTTATTTTCCTCGTGGTAAAGAAAAAAACCGGCCAAGTGCGAGTCGGACTTGCGCACGAAGAGTTCCGTACAATTATCTATAAAAAAACGGCAAAAAAAATCACGTTTGTTGTATGGGAGCCCCACTTAAATATTTATTTTATTTTAATTTAATAATTTATTTTTAAAATGAATATATAAATAAATTTATTATGTGAATATTTCAAGCGTCTACCTGTTGCCGTTATCAATATCGAGCTAAAACGAGCAAAAAAATCACGTTTGTTGTATGGAAGGCCCTTAAATATTTTTATTTTATTCTGTTTTTAGTATTTTTTGTTATAGTGGCAACCAAAATACGTCATCTGTGAAAATTTCAACTGTCTTGCTATCACGGTTCATGAGATACAAGCCGGGTGACAGACGGACAGACAGACAGACGGACGGACGGACCGCGAAGTCTCAGTTATAGGGTCCTGTTTTTACCCTTTGGGTACAGAACCCTAAAAAGGACGGAGTTCCTCGAGCACGGGACTGCAGGCCCAGGATTCCGTAGCGGTGACAACACTGACTTCGCTGAAGTTGTGCGAAAAGTGGAAATCGACTTTTACTATCCTTTTTTTTTGTTAGGATTAAGGATTTGCCACACTGGATGTGTACTGCGGTCGCGGTCAGGTCAAATTGAACGCAGCCCGCATTATTTATGAACAACATTGTCGGTCTTTATATATTTTGTATAAGTCCGTGCTTGGAGTCTCTCTGCGGGATTGCATTAGAATTGGTGAAATCCGCGCAAGAACTAAAGTCACGGACATAGCTCGAAGAATCGCTAGACTTAAGTGGCAGTGGGCAGGGCACATCGCTCGTAGAACTGACGGCCGATGGTGCCGAATGGTTTTCGAGTGGCGTCCGCAGACCGGAAGACGCAGTGTAGGTAGGCCTCCAACAAGATGGAGCGACGACCTGTTGGTGGCGAGGGCCGATCTGTTTGGCGAGCCTTGAAGGAGGTCTATGTTCAGAAGTGGACGTCTTTCGGCTGAAATGATGATAGGTCCGCGCGGTCAGATCGTATATCTATCTATACAAAGAGTCCGACACTGTTGTTCATAATGCGGGCTGCGTTCAATTTGACCTGACCGCGACCGCAGAACGCATCCAGTGTGGCAAATCATATTAAACATCCAAGACCCGAACACAAAGATTCATATTTTTCATACAAATATCTGGCCCGGCCGGGAATCTAACCCGGTACCTCAAGCATTGTAGTTAGGTTCTCTAACCGCTTGGCTAGCCGGTAGTCAAAATAAACACCGATTATCGACAGAATATCAAAATTGTGTCAAATCATTTTCAAATCATTTTCATAGACGTCCCTTAGCTTTTGATTTATTCTTATGTCAAATAAAATACAGGTGATTTTCTCAAAATCCCATCCCTGTAATGACATTGTGATTTGTAACTCGAATCCATAGGGTTCAAAGGTTCACGCGCAATAAATGATTGACAATGGAAAATATCCGTTCCGGTTTATTGCTGTGGATTTTCCTATAAATAGACTTAGTATATTTTCCTCATTTTATTTTGGTGTTTGCACCCGAATTGTTGTATTTTGGGCAATGGTAATTAAATGCTATTTAAGATTGGTTTATTGGAGTCTTTTTGTATTTTTTATTAAATCCATAATCCATATATCTGACCAGTGGAGGTGTAGGGGTGCACGCAGCACGGAATGCTGAGGACCTGGGTTCGATTCCCAGCGCTGGTCTCTTTTTCTGAGTGTTTCTGTGCATCCTTGTTTCAGTTTGTATTTCGTGTGAAATATATAAATGATATTTCACCGAATCCTGCATTTACGCTGAAAATATTTTTCCAACTGATTCATATTCCTCCTGTTTTTTTTCTGAAGCTGAAATATTTCATGATATATTTCAGGGCTATCCTGTAGGACCCTATGGGCTAGGATAGGTTAGTTTCCTCAATAGTTTACAGTTTAAGAAAAAAAAGTGGGGAAATGAAATAGTTGGGAAAAATATTTTCGGCGAAAAATTAGACAACCGACATTCAAAATTAAAAAAGAATATCTGGGTGAAAAGGAAAAAATAGTTACGGAAACTGAAAAGAACGGTTCAGTTTCGTCGCAATTTTGATTCATCTGTTTAGCTTTTAAGCCAATTTTAGTAATTAATTTTGTATAAACTAATTAAGCCTTCATACTTAACTATAATTTCATTTCAAAAGAACTCCAACAATTGTCGTTTAACTTTGTGATGAAGATCTTAAAAAAACCGGTACAAGTGCGAATCGCACTTATACATGAAGGGTTCCGTATCTCAATACAATATTTTAAAACAATACCTACTGCAAAAAATGAGTAAATGCACCAACATTTTTGCCCTTTAAGGGTACAGAAGTATTTCTTAAGCCTTATTTTAAGTGAACTGTGAAATTGGCAAAAGTTAACCAAAAACTGTTAAAATATTTAAAAGAGATTAAATTTCGCCTCAAACGAATTGAGACTGCTAAATTCTATAAATTTATTTGTGAAACTTGGCACGTTCTTTTAAAGTTAGTACCTACTTTGACTTTAGTTGCATTTCTACTTTAGTTTCGGAGACTACACAGACATAAGATTTTTTTAATATTAATAGGGTATGTATTGTTTTAAGCTTTTGAAATTTTCACTCATAGTTATATATTATTACATCCGGGATTTATTGCGACAGTTAATTGCTAACATTACCTCGACGTTTTGACCATATTGCAGTGGCCGCGGTCACTAGGAGAGTTTACAATGGAAGCAATTTTTTTTTATTTGTTCATATGGACATATATATATATATATTTACTAGCTGTTGCCCGCGACTCCATCTGCAAAGAATAGGGGTATAAAAAATACATATTCTCAGACCTACTAAATATAGAGAAAAAAGTTACATAAAAATCGGTCAAGCCGTTTCGGAGGAGTTTGATAACAAACATCGTGACACGAGATTTTTATATGTTAGACTATTTATTGCGTACGATTCTATCTGCGGAGAATTCATTAATCGCTATTCCATTTATATATTCCATGGGAAATATTTATGCAATTTTTGGAATAAAAACTATCCTATGTTTCCAACGGAATCCTATGGTTCCAACGGAAGATCAGCGTCGGTTACAATGTTGACATCATACTGAGTTAGGACCATTTCGTGACAGTATTTGTCTCTGATTCCGTTTTTATTTATTTATTTATTTATTCATAAATAAAAATTACAGCATTACAGTATAACACCAATGCTCTGTAAAATTCAAAAATACAAGAAGAATAGAACTTAAATAATACAACTATTTAGAGACTTTTGAAAGACGTCTTCTTCGCTTCCCTAAAACGACGGAACACCACACCCTCCGGCCAGAAGTCGGAGCGCAGGAACATCTGCTGGTGCTTGGCAGGCCCTTTGAGACTCGACCTTTTTTTTTCTTTGCTTTTCACAAAAATGTTTATTTTTTGTTTTTATGTTAAAGAGGCCAGACAAACGAACTAGTGGGTCACCTGATGTTAAATGATCACCACTGTCCATAGACACTGTCCATAGAGAAAAATGTCACGAATAAATAAATAAATATCATGGGACATTCACACCAATCGACCTAGTCCCAAAGTAAGCATAGCTTGTGTTATGGGCAACGGATAAACATACTTATATAGATAGATACGTTCTTCACATACATATTAAACACCCAAGACTCGAGAGCAAACCTTCGTATTTTTCACACTAATATCTGCCCCGACGCGGAAATTGAACCCCGGACCTCAAGCTTCATCGTCAGTCTCTAACCAATAGGCCATGTTTTTCTTTCTTTCTTTCTTTCTTTTTGTCTTTTACAGTGTCTCAAACTATCTCCATACCAAATTTCGTCTAAATCGATTCAGCGGTTTAAACGTAAAAAAGTAACAGACAGACAGACAAAAAGATTTACTTTCGCATTTATAATATTAGTAAGGATTATGATAATGCAGATGTCGATGTTAGCTGCGGAGACACAAACCTGAGCCCCGCAATCGTTTAAATCAATCAATAATTTAACTTACCTATGTAGCTTTTTTCAGAGAATTTATAAGTTTTTTTTTATGCATGTTCTCTAGTTATTCGCTATTTGCATTGCTCTTATCTTCCTCGACTTGGTAAGGGGAATATTTTAACAAACGCTTCGCGCTCCAGTGTTTCACATGTTTAAAGAATGTTAGTGCTTGCTGCAAAAAACTTTTAGAGTTTGAAATAAAAATTCTTTGTAGATTTGCTTCAAATAGCTGGAGGTTGCTTATAAGTATGAAGTTTGTGTTTGACAGGTTTATAGACCAGTTTTAAAGTTGATATTATTTCTTGACTTCCCGATTTTTACTCTATAATAAAGTCGTAACTCTAACATGCACTTTTTTCACGAGAGTAATTTGAAATTGTGGCAAATTTATTTTTGAATCTTCGAAGCAAATGTATCTTCTTTTCTAATGTATAAAAATCTCGTGTCATAGTGTTTGTTATCGAACTCCTCCAAAACGACTTGACCGATTTTTGAGAATTTTTTTGTTTATATCTGGTAGGTAGGTAGATAGGCAAATAGGTCGTAAGTTATTTTTTATACCCCTATTCTTCGCAGACGGGGTTTCGGGCAACAGTTAGTTTAGTTTTAAATTTGTCTAGTTAAAGCATAAAATATTTGCGTTGTGTTTGCAAGACACAAATTATCCATCGAAAACGTAAAAACAATCTTTGACTCTGATTTATGACGCAAATTCTGCCTTCTTGTTATGTACAAGAATGGCTTAAACCTGTTTCTATAACAAAACGTTGTCCTATTATGACAATGTTTAATAAAACGTGTTGTAACGACCTCTTTAGCCTAGTTGGTAGTGACCCTGCCTACGAAGCAAGAGGTCCTGGGTTCGAATACCGGTAAGGGCATTTATTTGTGTGATGAGCACGAATATTTGTTCCTGAGTTATGGATGTTTCTATGTATTTAAGTATTTATTTATCTATATAAGTATGTTTATCGTCGTCTAGTACCCATAGTACAAGCTTTGCTTAGTTTGGGACTAGGTCGATTTGTGTAAGATTGTCCCCTAATCTTTATTTATTATTATTTTCACCGTTCGAATGAAATGTTTATGTCAAATCACTAATGCAGAGATAAGATGAAGTTTTATTTTTATTTTCGCCACCACAAAGTTACAAAATAACTACTTAGAGAGGTGTTATAATTACAGATTTATGTTTGGGAGACTCGTACCCGAACTTGGTAGGTCGCCGACCCTCAGATGTCTGCAACAATTGGACTTAAATATTGATAAATAAAATTACAAATAATAAGCATAAAAGAGTTTAATTGGTTGTAATATAGTTATTACAACCAATTAGTAGTGATTAGAATAGTTTCTATTCCGATATTGAGCAGAAAATTACCACGTATTATGTAAAATGCTATAGCCTTACATAAAATAACACAAGCTTTGCTTACTTTTAATCAATTGTCGTTCCAAATTAGAAAAATTATTTAAACTCCATATCAACTCTGTGCATTACTGCGTATAATCTTTTTCCCCTATACATGCATGATGGTGAAAAACATTAACACTCTTTTTGAGCTTCACGGCAGTCGGGCAAAAACTAACCAAAAGATAGCCGAGTGTGTGCGCCGAACGACCCGTTCGAATAACAAATAGGTACAAAATCAGACAGGGGAAACGCAATTTTGTTTCCCATTGCAATCAATTATGGTGAGGCTTTTGAGAGTCCATCGTACCTTGAAAAACCGGAGCAACAGGGGCCCAACGCAATTTGACCGGTTAATTGGTTGACAGGCTGGGCAGCCTGGCATTTGGCAATTATAAGCGGGATTGCCAATCGACGCGGTGGCGGGGTCAGGTTTGTGCCACTGGAGACGGTACAAATGTTTTGGATGCCTTTTGGTCAGTACACTTAGGAATACATTATAATACTAGCGCTAATCCGAGTCTTCGAACACGTTAGGAATACCTCCACTAGAAAAATTTAGAGATTAGAGTTTGTCCTGAAAAAAAGGTTTCGTAACATTTTTAATTTGATCCTGATTCGTCATATTCCTTAATTCGACACTTTCCTAACTGGTCATATTCCTTACTCATCATATTCCTAACTCGTTATTGTACACTCAAATGAAATCGTGAACACGTGCTGACACAAATTAAGAAGTATTAGGACAGATGGTATTAAGTAGTTATACTTGCTTTGTATTACGGTTACTAGACAATAATTTACTAAAAGCAGAGTCCAAAAGAAATGGCAAATAATGTAAAGTTTGTGCAGGCAAATTTACATGGTATGACGAGGAAGGAATATCAGGAATATGACAAGTTAGGTATTGCCAGTTAGGAAAGTGTCACAATTAGGAATATAACCAATTAGGAATATGAAGAATCAGGAATAAATTATTTTTAAAGCACAATGTTCGCTCAGACATCGTCATCTATTGATTGGAAATTAAGTTAACACGCATATATAGCTGAGGTACCTTAACCTTTTTGAACAGCGAACTCTCTTCTTTAAAGTTATGATAAAAGACATTATAAGTTACCGAATTCACTCTTCTCTCACTCTACCGTTTGCATAAAGAAGACGTTCACTCCACGTCACCTAAATTAGCATACATCAAACATAGCAGTAGCGTAAAAACATCTAAAAAGCAGTCTCCAAGTTGAGACGCGGACGGTTAGGAAATATTCGTCAGCGCATTGAAAACAAAACCAGACTTCTGAATTGAGTACTGTTAATTAAAACTAAAACAACAGGGGAATGATTTAAATTGAATATTTGCTTTTCACACTGCAGTTTTCCAACGCCGCAATGGAATGTGCATCAGGGCGTGTAATAGTGAAGCGGTTGGTTTGTTTTATATTAACATTTTCACTTGATGAAGTGAAGACATGCTATTTGTTTCTTACGATTTTCACATATAATAGATAGGTATTTTAATATACTTACGAAGTTTTTTTGTAAACACTGTGTCAACGTTAGTTATATTTTTTTGTTTTTATTCAAACAGCATGTGTGCGTGTGATCAACGAAATCTGAGATTTATTTAAAAATAAAAAGAATTTTTAATGTACGATTTATTTTGTTTTTAAAATATCTTAAAATTTCGTTGAGTATATTTGTAGGTACTGGTGATAAAAAAAAACATACGGATGAATTGAGAACCTCCTCTTTTTTTTAAAGTCGGTTAAAAACAAAAATTATATAAGAAAACGGAGATGATATATTATTTCTTTCACCTTTTTAACCAATTTGGAAAGTAGGATTCATGACTATGCTAGTTACGATGGATAGCACCACATGCCACTACTTGGGTATGCGAACGATCAAAATTTCGGAACAGTTGGTTGGTTGGTTGGCCTTGTGGTGCAGTTAGTAGTACACTCGGGACGTTTAGCCAGAAGATGAAGGTTTAAATTCGGTCCGGTGCACCCGAAACTCTTTTTCCTTTTATTAAATCTATAAATTACATTTTTTTTTTCTTAAATTGTTGTTGCGTTGTACGTAATCAAGACATAACAATTAATAAATACTTAATTTTAAGTGTTCACTCTCAGAGGGCATTCGTAAATTAGGTCATACATTGGAAGGGTTCTGATGATTTGTAATATGGCTCACAAACCCAAAATATAAATAAAATCTCACATGTACACAACATAATTTCGTTCGTTCACTTATAACAACAAGCAACCAGTAGACTTCCAAACGACTTCAAAAATGAAAAACGTTGGCCGCGGATGTATTATTCTTTACCTAAAATTAAAAAAGACTTAAAAATAGAATAGCACAAATAGATCACAAGACATCAGGCATCGGTTTTCCAGCTGGATGGCGTTCTCAGATCTAGTCCCCGACCTTGTCTCTGAACGCGATTGAATCTGTCTCTGCGATGAGGCTTGAGAAACCGTTTAAGTCTGAGCTGCAGCCGACATCAATGCAATTTCTAGTATCTGCCTGTCGTGTAGCTTTAAAATGAAGCTGCAACGAAAGCTTATTGTTAGGCTTAGCGATCAGTTATAAAGCCTCGGTGTGTGCAGGTTTTCTCACAATGTCCCTCTCCGCCGTATAGCACATAATGTGCCCATGCTCTGTTTGCCTATATAGGTAGCAAATTTCAAATCGCACATGAATTGCGAAAAACCCACAGGTGCGAACCCAGGGCCATAGGTCAAATCACCACGGCTTTTTTTACTAGCGATTTGTTATTAGCGCCCTGCAAATTGGCGTATATAGTTAAATAGGTGACATTGTAGTCTCTAACCTTACGTAACGTTGAAGAAAGTGAAAACCGTATGCCTTTCTTGATGAAAGCAAAAATAGAGCGTGTATGCGTGGAAGCTGTTCTTCGGTTTTCTTGTGAACGTATCTTTACTTTAAAAAATCATTGATTACAAGTCAGTGCAAACAGCAATTCGTCAAAGGCATTATATAGGACATTACGCCGAGACAGTAAAGAGGTCCCCGTAACGACGGCAGGACGGTCCGTTGACTGGCGTAATAGACGCATTAACACTGATGGGCTCTGTCCAAGCCGTTTGCCGCAGGATCGCCGCTGGCTTTGCACTGTTTCTAGTCTGGTTTTTTGAAAGCTTTTTAACGGACTTGAATAAAGAAGATTCTGTTTTTATCTGCATATGGGTCATACAAAGCGTAAGAAAGAAATGTTGACTCACCTGTGATCATATAATAATTAGCAACTCCGAGTCAGCAAACTTTATTTAAATGGGCTGAAAGTTGGCCAGGAGTCCCCGCCCCACACGGCAATGTAGACTTGACTAAAGAATATTACCTATAGATCCTTAAATTCCGCCATGTTGGTACACAGGAGAGACGAGAGCTAAAAAATGTGGGGGGGGTGGTTGGGTGGGTTGGACCACGGGCATCGGAGCCATGCTACCAGTTGATTAGATATAACTTGTTGAAAAGTGCGGTTGATATTTTTCTGAAAGGGGGCTCCGAAATTTGCATTTCCTGGGTGCCTCAACATTGCTAATGCAGCCCTAGTTGTTACTCTTTCACCCTAAAACACCTGGGCATGTACAGTCCCAAAATCTGAACCGCTTATTCTAGAGACATTATTTTGCACGGATGTTCGTCGTACAGCTTAAAAATACAGAGCAAAACGTTGTTGCCTTGTTTTTTTTTTGATTGCTCTTCTATACCACTTAAAGGTTGACTGGCAGAGATCCCTTCAGGGATAAGTCCACCTTTGTACTTATAATTTTTTTCTTCTGTAACCTTTTTGTTTTCCTTTTGTACAGTATAGAGTATAAACAAACAAACAAACAAAACGACGGATTAAAACTTGTACTATTTAGGGCCGATTTTTCAATCCTCAGATAAAAAAGTCCATCAGTCAAAACTATCGCTTTCCTTTTCTCAAGTCATAGGAAAAAAAGGACAGAGCTTAAATTTATCTGACAGATACTTTCAGATACTTAAAAAAAATGTTTTGTGTCGTCAATCTACAGTCTAGATTCCCCTACATAAATAGATTGATTATCGTCATATCCACTCAGAATCGTTCGATACCCCTACAGGGTGCTCCTGCGAGTCAAAGCGCCTTCTAATTAGCGGTGCCTTGCCAGTCGACTTGGGCTTCTGTAATCTGCCTCGCGAGATTGTCGAGTCTGCCTTTGTCAACGTTTGGCGACAGAAATAAGGTACTGCAACGTCGGGGTAACTTACAATGAAGACAGTTAATAATGATGAGAGCAGCGAGTAATGTAATTGTTAATGGATTCATGTGATACCGATCAATGTTCGGGGAAAAGCTTCGCGTAGTCGCGAACAAAGTAAGGTTTTATTTTGTTAATTGGATTCGTTTTCTTGTCATGTAAATAACTTTATTCGTGTGAGTACCTATAAAATA
This sequence comes from Archips crataeganus, assembly GCA_947859365.1. Taxonomy (NCBI): domain Eukaryota; kingdom Metazoa; phylum Arthropoda; class Insecta; order Lepidoptera; family Tortricidae; genus Archips; species Archips crataeganus. The sequence goes on along the minus strand of OX402051.1, from coordinate 21,931,478 downwards.
TTGTGTCATAATACCGACAGTTTGAGGTCTTTTGGTATCCAACTAGCAATAGGTGTTTTTGTAATTTAAGTATTTCACACAGTCGCATAAGAAATGTAAGAATATACCTACTAAATAAGCTAGAAACTCGTATATAACGTTATTTTGGCATTCTAAAAATTGTCTCAAAAATCTCAGGAAATCTTTGGTCCACGTTTTAAAATGTTTAAGGTTAAAGAAGGTCACGAATTTTTTATTTGTAAGCATCTTGTTTTCTGTGGTTTTGATGGCATTTGCATCTACTACAAAAAATATTTTAAAAATCACAAACTCCATCTAAACTAGGGCTGTTAAATAGCAAAAAAATACAGGGTGTCCCCGTACATGAAAAGTTAGTGGAAGTCAGACTCGCTATTGGCAGGAAAAACACCTAAAAATAAATTAGCTTCACTATAATGTTGTTAACGATTTGTAGACGCGATTGACCTTGCCATGATCAATGACGGTACGGACAGCACAACAGTCGTATGAATTAATGATGCGATGCTACTTTGAGATATTGTTTCCGGACAGGTTGCGTAAGAGTTTCTATTCGAATCGACGTTTAATATTAATGACAGCGCGGCAAACTGGAGCCAGTGCCGTGGAAGTTTGACAGCTGTCAAAGTTACCCAAGAAACGTTACGCGGTCACCGTTATGAAAAAAAGTTTACGCGGTTGGTAAGATTAGTTAAGTAGTTTGTTTAAAAAAAAATATGCCTATGGCCATTAGAGGAGAATTTTTCCAGTGTCCAATATAATACAGCTTTGAACAATAAAGAGGTATTGTATTGCATCGCAAAATCGTTTTTGTGTGACTGCACAAAAAATCTTTTTTTTTTTCATTCGTATTTTGCCATATTTCTGTTTTGGCAACCCTGTTACAAAGGGCGTTAGTTGACCTAAACCGCTGTAATGCTATTCTAAGCAAATGTCGCTGCGCATACATCTCTGTCACGCTAATGGCAGCCGAAGGCCGTTAGAGGGGGACGGCGGCATTATTGATGCCCATGCCCCTAATCTCAATTATGATTATTCGTATTCTGGCAACTGTATTATTGTTTATCATGCTTTTATTACTTGGGGTTACGGAATTTCGTATATTTTTCTTACGAAGATATTTTTGCAATGAAACTGCAAAGTAATAAGAAAAAAACTCTTATTATAGCAAGAATAACCACTTTTAAGTCACAACCTTAGCAAAATTTGTCTAATCGACCAAAAAATCCTGTTATTAAGGTTCAATATCAGTTGTATGCCTTAAACCTGCTTCATCACCAATCCAGGAAGGACTTCAAGCTTCGTAGTCAGGTTCTCTAACCACAGGGGTATCAAAATAGTCATTAAAAGTAAAGGTAAGCAGCGACACGATTAACAATGGTCCCCTACAAATAAAACGTTTAGCGATAAAATGGTCATCACATAAAATAAATAAATAAATAAATAAATATTAGAGGACAATCTTACACAAATCGACCTAGTCCCAAACTAAGCAAAGCTTGTACTATGGGTAGTAGACGACGATAAATATACTAATATAGATAAATAAATACTTTAATACACAGAAAACATCCATAACTCAGGAACAAATATTCGTGCTCATCACACAAATAAATGCCCTTACCGGGATTCGAACCCAGGACCTCTTGCTTCGTAGGCAGGGTCACTACCAACTAGGCTAAGGCGGTCGTCAAAAACCAAAATGTAATAATTCAAAAACCAACATGGAACCGGACGATACCGTTCTAGTTATCTAATCTTATCTCAGTACTTTCATGTAATACCCCTCCTTTGCACGTAGTCTATTGCATTTGCCACTTCGTCCATGCGTTGGACGATTTGACGTAGCGGTAATGGATTGAAATCTCTTGGTACAGAGTATCCGTCGCCAAAGTGTCTTATTCTTAATCTGGCAAGGGCATTCACACTTTATGTTTTCCATTGTTTCACCCTCTTCGCCACAAATTTTGCAATCTTCATTATCCTGTATCTCTGTGTTTACTTACAGTATTATTAAAATAACATCAATAAGGACTGGTCCAGTTTTTCCCCCTGTTTTATGTGCTGTAGTTTCCATTGACGCAAGTCAACCAAATTATAGACTTGTGGCACCATTGTCTGTCAGTGATTGTAGCTCGGAAATTTTTCCCCAACGCAAAATTTCAGTCCAACCTTCAGGGTAAAGCAACCAATTACTGGCTGCTGACAACGTACAACTGTATCGGTTAGCACTAAATAACCGTCCGTTTGTCACTGCGTCGCATAGGCGCGCCGATGATTTGTGCCCGATGCGGGTCATTTTTCATCCCGGCGGCCATCACTAAATCACGCTGACAACTTGGGCCAACTATCGTGGCACTCACCCTAACTGCCCTGTCGCTAGAATGGTCGGGGATACGGCGAATGAATTCTCTGTTCATTGCTCGCTCGTGACTTTCAGTGGTCAACGGTTCGCTGGTTATCTTTGCAATGTATGAGAAAATCGCGCTGCCGGCCGCGCTTAGTCTTGAGCAGGCTGTAATACCACGATTATGGTAATTTGAGTCTAAGTATTTCAGAAATAAGGCCGGTTTTTGAAGTTACGTCGAGGTAGATGCGTTATCATGTTAATAGTGGCTCAGTTATGATTTATTTATTACTTGTTTACCGAAGTTTTAGAGTATCGCGTTGCAATAACAGATCTATTTTTCTTGTAATTGATGCATTTTTGAATAACACAACCTATTCTTGTTTCTTTAAATTATTATTTATCTATACATATAAAATCCTTTGTCCTGACTGACGGATCAACGCACAGCCTAAACCGCTGATCGTAGAGACCTGAAACTTGGAGGGTGGGTTCTTTGTATGACGTAGGCATCCGATAAGAAAGGATTTTTCGTAGTTCTTCTCCTAAGGGGGTAAAAAAGAGGGGCAAAGTTTGTATGGGACAACGTGATTCCTTGGTCCAATCTACTTCAAATTTTGCATAAACATTCTATAACAGAATTGATGGAAGACGTGTTTCGTATTTTATTGAAATTCATCCCTTGACGGGGTTAAAAAGGAGTAGAAAGTTATTTTGGGGGTGATTTGCTTCGAAGTTGATATCAATACTCCTTAGTGCTTTTGATTTAAATTACTTTTTATTTTGACACAATTTAAACGAAACGAAACTTCAAATTTTGCAAACCATTTGTCTACGTTTGTCAACCACTTCCTGATCTGATCTCTGATAATAACTAATTATAATAAGTAGTATTTGCATTTCACCAAGCTTTTGCTTTTACAAGCGCAGCGTCGGACGTCCGCCAACGAGATGGACGGACGTTTTGGTGAAGGCCGCAGGTTCAGGGTGGATGCAAGTCGCTTCCAACCGTAATGATTGGGCGTCAATGAGGGAGGCCTATGTCCAGCAGTGGACGTGCTACGGCTGAAATGATGATGATGATGATGAAGCTTTTATGTGAGTTCAACCTTTTTCGAATAAAATCGAATTGAGTATTCAAACATCATTGTTGAACTCGCATAAAAGCTTGGTGCAATGCAAATACATATAAAATGCTTTGTCCTGAAGTCCTAAATGACTGACTGGCGGATTAACGCACAGCCTAACCGCTGTATGTAGAGACCTGAAACTTGGAGGATGTGTCCTTTGTATGACGTAGGCATCCGATAAGAAAGAATTTTCCGGAATTCCCACGGGATAAGGAATATACGGGATGTATATATTTCATCAATCGAGAGTGACCCTATCCACATAACGAAGATTACTAAACTGTTCCAATTGGGCATGCAATGGACTATTAGAACAGGTATAAAGCTAATTTCAATAATTTTGAAAATATCCACGGGATAAGGATAAATCAGGATTTATATACTCAAATCAACTGGATCCTATCTCCGTAACTACAATGTACTAAACTTTTCAAATTCAGTATAAACGTAAATGGTCATACATAACAGCAAAAAAACTTATTGCAGGATTTTTGGAAATTCCTGTGGGATAGATAATCTCTGAAACTTCCGAGCTGATTTAAAAAAAAACTTTTACCAGTAAAAAGTTACACCATCCTGTATTGACATAGGCTACTTTTTTCCGGAAAAATGCAAAATTCCCAAGGGATAGAAATAAAAATTAAACTTCGGAGCTCATTTTAAAATGTCTTTCACCAATAGAAAAGATACACTGTCCTTGATTAACATGGGATGCTATTTTCCGGATAAATGCAAAATTTCTGCGGTATAGAAAATAGTAAATTTAATTTCGGGGCTGAGTTTTAAAAAAAATGACCAATAGAAAGCTACACTATCCTTTGTTGGTATAGGCTAGGCTACCTACTATTTATTCGGTAAAATGCAAAATTCCCGTGGGATAGAAAGAAGTGAACATCACTTGAGGGCTGATTTGAAAATTTCTTTCACCAATAGGAAGTTACACCAACCATTATTTACATAGACTACTTTTCTCCGTGAAAAAGCAAAATTCACACGGGGAAAAAAATAAGTGAATTCAACTACGGGGCTGATTTTAAAACTTCTTTTACCGGTAGAAAGCTACATCTTTAAGGACATAGACTACTTTTTCTCGGGGAAAATGCAAAATTCCCGCGGGTTAAATATAAGCGAAAATGTGCATAGAATAAGGACAAATTTGTTGAAATTCCCACGGGATAGTGAATAAACGGGATTTATAATATTCACTAACTGATACTGATGATGATGAAATGATAATAATAATGGATGTTGCCGTTGCCGGTTTTTTGTTTTATACAATGAAAGAGATGAACAAGCTTTACCACAAATTGGAATTCTACGCGGACGAAGTCGCGGGCAAAAGCTAGTCTATATATATAAAAGAAGAAACTGACTGTCTGACTGACATATCAACGCACAGCCCAAACCACTGGACCTAGAGACTTGAAATTTTGCACATAGATACCTTATACAATGTAGGCATCCACTAAGGAAGGATTTTTGGGAAGTCCCACGGGAAAGGGAATAAACGGGATTTAAATATACGATTCCGAGTGACCCTATCTCAGTAACTATAATAACTAGACACTTCAAATTTGATACACAAGTAGGTATTACATTATTTAAAACATTAATTTCAGGATTTTTCAAAATTCCTACGGGATAAGGAAAAAACGGGATTTATATATTCAGTTCAACGGGATCCTATGAACTATAATTTTTAGACTCTTCAAATTTGGCATAGATGTAGGTAATTATAAATTCCCATGGGATAAGGAAAAATCGGGATTTTTCGTTTTACTGGTCGTAGAAAGCTGAAATTCGGCATTTAGGTTGTTTGGGGAGTGTTGAGCTGGATTGAGAGAGGACTTTCCAAAATTCTTACGGGAACGGGAAAAACAGGATTTTTCGTTTTAAAGGTCGTAGAAAGTTGAAATTCGGCATGTAGGTTGCTTGGGGAGTGTAGATGAGCATTGAGAGAGGACTTTTCCAAATTCCCACGGGAACGGGAAAAAACGGGATTTTTCGTTTTACTGGTCGTAGAAAGCTGAAATTCGGCATGTAGGTCGTTTGGGGAGTGTAGAGGAGCATTGAGAGAGGACTTTCCAAAATTCCCACGGGAACGGGAAAAACGGGATTTTTCGTTTTACTGGTCATAGATAGCTGAAATTTGGCAAGTGGGTTCCTTGGGGAGTGTAGAGCTGGATTGAGAGAGGACTTTCCCAAATTCCCACGGGAACGGGAAAAAAACAGGATTGTTCGTTTTACTGGTCGTAGAAAGCTGAAATTCGGTATGTAGGTTGCTTGGAGAGTGTAGAGGAGCATTGAGAGAGGACTTTCCCAAATTCCAACGGGAACGGGCAAAAACGGGATTGTTCGTTTTACTGGTCGTAGAAAGCTGAAATTCGGTATGTAGGTTGCTTGGAGAGTGTAGAGGAGCATTGAGAGAGGACTTTCCCAAATTCCAACGGGAACGGGCAAAAACGGGATTTTTCGTTTTACTGGTCATAGAAAGCTGAAATTTGGCAAGTGGGTTCCTTGGGGAGTGTAGGGGAGCATTAGGAAAACTTTTCCCGAAATTCTTACGGGAACGGGATAAAACGGGATTTTGCGTTTTACTGGTTGTAGAAAGCTAAAATTTCAAAATTCATAAGTTTATACTGTAAGTAGGCTGCAAAGGGCACTTTAACCGACTTCTAAAAAAGGAGGAGGTTATGCATTCCAGTTTATGAATTTTTTATGTAGGTATGTTCACCGATTTCTAAGCTAGTTAGGTACAAAGTTTAAAATACTTACTATTGTTGGCGTTTGCGTTTTTAGCATCTAAACAGGTTCTTTGTTTTGTCAAAATAATTAATATATTGCTTTAAACTACCGCATTTAAAATATCCAGTGCTAGCAGAGCTTTGATGCCATGTAAAATTTCTGCAGTGTGGGGTCATTTTACAGTGGTTATTTGGGACCCTTATTAATTTTTAATTTAATTTAATTTTAATTTGTTGTTGCAGCGGTAATAGAAATACACATAATGTTTATTTCTTTTTTTCTATCTGTTGCGGTTTTTCAGATACAACCCGATGACAGACAGACAGTGTTCCAACATAAATTTCCCACCTTTTAGGTACGCAACTCTAAAAATGTCTATGAGAAACGAACCGTTCAAACTGATTTATTATTATTTGTACACGACCGTATTCGATAAGTTTCGACTTGAACGAGCACGGATCGATAACGCCATCCCTGTTTCTCTATATTTTTCCAATAAGGACAGAACCATTCGAGCGGACACATCGAAAAGAGAATGCTCGAATGCGTTCCCGTGTTTCAACACACCTGCTTCGCTTTTCCTTCTGCCCTTTTAAGCAGCCACGTTCCTGAATACCGTGTGTTCCATACAAATGCGGCTCCATTTGGAGTCTTGGGCATACAGAGGTTGGTATTTGACAAAAGTCTTAAGTAGTTGCCGCGTGAGTTGCTTTTTGATTGAGTCGAAGTTTCAGATGAGAAAGTGTTATCGGTTGGAAGGTGACGAGTTTTGTTTTGTTAGTATTTTTGGAAAATATAGCGCAAAGATAAAAAGATAGCGCTAAACATCCCTACGAAACCCCGTGGTAGAGGAAGACCGCCGTCTACATGGTGGACTAATGTTGAGAGGGACCTGAAAGCCCTGAAAATCTCTCCAACGACAACCCAGGACAGAGCGTCCTGGCGCCGACGTACAAGGAGGCCCGACTCCAGTTGAGATGAAAAGGGGGCAATAAGAAGAAGAAGAGTATTTTTGGAAAATTTGAGTTAATTTTTTGAAAAATATTTTGTTTTAAAAAAGTAAATGCAAACTGGTTGCAAAAAAAGAGTAATGCTCTGACAAAGATCAAGCCTATTTATTTATATTTTCAACTTTTTTTTTTTATTACTTTTATGGTCATCCCGTGAAATCATATATTTCGTATCGCGAAATATTATGTTTTCACGGGATGACCGTAAAAGTAATAAAAAAAAATGAAGTTGAAAAAATAAATACAAAAAGATACTTCATAGCTAACTTGTTGAAAACTTATTATCGAACCTGCTTACAAAACTTCACGGGAATCGGTTAAAAAATACGACCTGTAGAGAACAGCGGAACATCCGCTGGACAGACATATGAAAACATTTTTGCTCAAGTTGACACGGAGACACTCCGCTCGCGCCTCCCACTCTAAATCTACGTAAACAATAACTATTAGCCATAATTCTTTACACATTTGGAACTAAATCACGACTTCTACATTGCTAAAGTTACCTCGACATTTTGATCGCGATTACCATATTGTAGGAGACGTGTTACTACTACACAGCCATTTTCTACATCTACTTACATACCAAAATAGTAACCTTAAAGATTTAACCAAACCTAAAAAGCCTACCAGAAAGTGTGTAAACTTCAGTGTGTAATGGACGTAAATTCCAAACCAGTACGTGAAACTCTTAGTAATCTAGTTGAAACACTCCTTTCAGGCCACGCCTGTTCAGCCTAAGTTATATTTATTTATATTTTCCGAGCGGTAATGGCGAATGAAAAGATTCGCTCACAAATTCTGAGCCATTATTTGCAGTGTTTTGCCCGCGACCCCCCCCCCCCCACACTGTACCCAGGAACCTTTCTCCCCCCTTTTACACTAGACAGATTCTCGTCAGTACAACTACTCATCTAGGAAATTTAAGTGTGAATTTTAGTTGCGTATTTGAATGTAGGGACAAATTCTGGAACTACTGGGAATCTATTCTAAAAATTCTTTCACCAAACTGCACTACATTAAAAATCTGCGACAGCGAAACGATTATGCATTACAAAAACATTGTAAATCTTTCTAAGTTTCAAATCAAATATGTATTAGTTAATACATAGATGGAATTAAGTGACACTTTGTGGAGATTCGCATCAATAAACTACATAACAGGCGGTATTAAAGTATTAAATGGCAAGGGCAAAGGCATTCGGTCTATGCAGACACCATTTTTTCGTATTGTTTCCTTGTATGCTTATTATAGTTGCCTTTTGTGTTTTTATGTATATTCTTTTTTGGATTGCTTAGTGATAAAATTTTGGCTGTCGGTTTCACTGTTCAGTTAACGTTTGAATTGTGGGTAAAATGGTTCCAACGGAAGACCAGCGTCAGCAGAGCTGCATAGCCGACATCATGCTGAGTTGGGACCATTTCGTGATAATGTTGTGCCGTTTATTCACCTGTTAATTTAAGATTGTCACGAATAAATATTTTTCTTTCTATCTTTTCTTTCTTTTTAGTAAAGAGAATTTTCGAGACTTATTTTTCGTATTATTACGATGGAGTTTTTTTTCAAAAGGTCTTCTAAAGCACCTATAAGCTTCAAATTGGTACGTATCCTCTAGTAAATAAAAATTGTGTATGCATGTGTACCAAGGTCTACAACTATTTGCCAAAGACATTAAAAGAATTAGATTTACCACTTTTTAAAAGAAAATTGTTCAATTGGTGCATGGACAAACTTTATTATTGTTGTTCTGAACATTTTGATAAAAGGCCGAGTTAAAAAAAAAAATTTTTTTTTTTTTTTTGGGACATTTGATGTATTGTAATCTAATTGTAATTCATTTTAATTAATTAATTTATTTACCTTGACTTATTTTGTATGGACATTTTGTACCTATTTGCTAACTGACTTTTTTATTATTATTCTATGCATGACATGTTTTATTTTTTTGGCTAAATTATAGAGAATTTAATTTTGTACGCCTATTTTTAGGTAGAAAGTGGAGATTCGGACTAGTTTTAAGATCATTTATGTACACCTGCTTTCAACAAATAAATATACTTACTTACTTAATTACTTATAAATAATATAAATCTCTACTAGCTGTTGCCAGAGACTCCGTCTGCGAAGATAAAAAATAGCCTACGTCCCATTCTCAGGCCTATCGAGTATAGAGAAAAAAGTTTCTTAATAATCGGTCAAGCCGTTTCGGAGGAGTTCGGTAACAAACACCGTGACATGAGATTTTTATATTTATTATTTATTATTATTTATAAAATAGCCTACGATCTATTCTCAGGCTTACCGAATGAATATGGAGAAAAAAAATCATAAAAATCGGTCAAGCCGTTTCGGAGCTGTACGATAACAAACACCCGTGACACGATTGGTTACCTAAGTATCAAAATTTAGGAATATTTTTTTCCGAATATTTAAAATCCCGAATGCTTCATTTATCCGAATGCATTTTTTTCTGAAACTGTAAATATTTCAGGATTTTTATAAAACAACCCTAACCTAACCTAAAGTTTTCTACACGGTGGTCCTGAAATAAATCCTGAAATATTTACAGTTTCAGAAAAAATGCTTTCGGACAAATTAAATTTTCGGGATTCTATTACCTTCGGAAATAAAATTTTCTAAACATCGATAGGTTCCCGAGATTTTTATATATAATAATAATAATAATAATTGTTGGTGTTGTCGTGTCACCAGTGCAGTCAGTCATCGCAGGGCGGCTTGTGGCGAGCTGTTGGTGCGTAGCGACACCACGAACCCGAGACCTCCAGGGATACACATACACACATGCGCTTATACACACACTCTCACACAGTTACACACCCACCCCGCCTCTAGTTTGCCTTTGTTGGCCGCCTAGAGTGGAGCGCAAGAGCTAAATGCTCGAAGGATGGATGTGTTTCCGTAAGTGGCGAGTTGGCATTTTGAAGTTTAAAGTCCAGGAACACCTCTCCATCCTTAGCCGTTCACACCAATGTTGCCACCTCGTTGCCCCGAGTGGGCAATAGTTTGAGGGGCCCATTTAGTGAATGGCGAGTCACCGCCTACCAAAAGTTCAGTTTATGAGATATTGAAATGGTAGGTGTCCGTTATCTCACTCCATAGCCCGGTAATCCTGTCCACAACATCCCAACCCCATAGCCAATTCCATGTCGATTCCTACCTGGCAATAGATTGGCAACTGTGGAGGACTGTCCGCTAGCACATCCTCATGGTGTATTAGGGGATAGACCTCCATAGTTGCGCCCATCTCATTTATATTATATGGTACCAAAGGCCTCTTCATGTTGGCTTCGGCCCCATGAATGCCTTTCAAATGACCGGGTCCCCATGGGCCCGTGATCGGAAATCCGTACCAACATAATAATAATAATAATAATTTTATTTCAGACTTAGGTCCATACAAAAGAAAATGTAAAATGTAAACAATGAAAATCTTAAAAACCTAAGTGTTAGTACTCAATTAGAAAGATATCCTATCGTTTATCCGCTAATCATACCTCTTAAACATAAGCTCTTTTGTCTCAGACAAAATAAAACAACTTTCTAATTCGGGCCAATTTTTTTGCCAGTGATGGTAGTTCTGCAGGCACTGTAAGAATATGTTTACTGTGTCCATGTACTACACCGCATTACCATACACGCCTCAGTATTTTTAAGAGCAATGTACGCAAATAAATGGGATGCTAGGAGAATACGGACTTACGACGCAGTTTGATGAGGTTGCCCGGGAATTTGCATAAACAGGCTGGTAAACACAAACAGCACTATGTGGGTACAGCCAGTCTGGCTTACATTCTAGACTGACGAAAACTGTTTTTTTGCAAAAAACCCTGGTATATTTTAACTAATAATGATCTTATTAAAGTTTTTGAAATGAAAAAAGTAGTTTTGCCTTATAATTAGAAAGTTTTTTCGTGCCCTATATATGGCTCTCCATAGAGGTATTTAGAAAGAAAGAAAGAAAGAAGACATTTATTCACTTTTACAAGACACACATACAAGAAAGCACACACAATTTCACACAAAAAAAAAACAAAGATAACATACAATGAAGTAACAAACATGTACAACATACACAGCTCTGCATGTGTGTCCCCGCAAAAGTGAAACGGTCGCTGACTCAGCATTATGCTGAGGCGTTAGACGCCTGCAGCGCTGATTTTCTGTCAGAACCGTCTGTGACTCACGGAACGATACACAAATATACTATAATAAACCACTTACTTATATAGAAATAAATTAATAAAATGATAAAGAATTGATAAATAGTATAGATTTATTATTGAGAAGCATAATAAGTTAATAAGTAAATAAATAAATTAAAATAAAGAAAAAGTAAACGAAGAAGATATGTTGTTGTATGATATTTGAAGTTCTAGTGCGTCAGATTGGATTTTTTGCGTAGAACTTTTACAAATATTGATATACTAGCGTGACTTTGCGTCTGTGGAAACTGCCTACTTCGTGCGATTTCAAGAAATCTTTTAGTGATACTTGAGCTCTATGCTTGCCAAATTTAATGACTCTAGCAGCAGTGGTATGTTTAGCTGTATGTAGTCTGTCAGTCCAATTACTGTTTTTGAACTAAAAATAATATACTGTATATTATTAATATACTGTAAAAAAATTTCGTTACCTTAAAGTTGACATTTTGATTGGACCAAGGCAATTGTCTGTCTTGCCAAAATTTTATTTCAATCACGCAAGAACGGCTGGACGGATTTAATTTAAACTAGGCGTACAGATATACCAAGATGTATATTAAGACATAGGATACGTAATATCCCGGTAATACAATCCTTTGGCTTTTATTTCTCTATGATTTCGCTCTAAGTGCACACTTTTGTGCTGTATTTTTTTTTTTTTTTTTTATTGATAGAGGGAGGCAAACGAGCAAGTGGGTCACCTGTTGGTAAGCGATCACCCATGAGAACCAGAAACCCCAGAAGGGTCACAAGTCCGTTGCCGGCCTTTAAGGGAACAATCTTCGAGGAACCGTTTGTCTTTCCATCCTCACCATCTTGATGATTGGCATTCTAGTACCGTGCGTTTTAAGCGAAACCTCTTTCCTCGCACGACAAAGATCTGGAATCAGCTTTCTGCGGCAGCATTCCCGGAGCGTTACAACTTAGGGATCTTTAAAAAACGAGCCTACCAATTCCTAAAAGGGTCGGCAACGCACCTGTGATGCCCCCCGTGTTGCGGGTGTCCATGGGCGGCGGTGATCGCTTTCCATCAGGTGACCCGTCTGCTCGTTTGCCACCTCTTATATAAAAAAAAAAAAAAAAACAATACAATCTTTTCTTGAAGGACCCGATGTCATAGTTAGTTGGAAACACCGTAGACGAGAGTTGATTCCACAATTTTACTGTGCGTGGCAGAAAATGCCGACGGAAACGCACAGTTGTAGATGGATATTCATCAAGGTGGTGACGGTGGAACGCAGACTTACGGCGCGACGTGCGATAGTGGAAGCCCGTAGCTGGTAATAAATTGAATAGCTCCTCGGAGCACTCCCCGTAGTAGAGCCTGTAGAGCACACAAAGAGAACCTACGTCTCTTCGCAAGGAAAGAGGATCCAAACGACCAGAAACTAGCGGGTCGCCGACAAGTCGAGCTGCACGACGTTGGATACGGTCAAATGGAAGGAGAAAGCATTGGGGCGCCCCCGCCCAGAGGTGAGAGCAGTACTCTAAGTGCGGCCGCACCTGGGCCTTATACAGTTGAAGAAGGTGCTTTGATGTAAAGTACAGTCTGGGTCTGTTCAATACCCCAAGCTTTTTCGAAGCCACTTTGGCTTTACCCTCCAAATGAGCGCGAAATTGAACGTCACTCGTTATGTCCACGCCGAGAATCCGTATGCTGGATTGGATATCCAGGGGAGCACCATCAAAGCGGGGAGATAGCACGAACGGGGACTTTTTCGCGGAGAACACGCACACCTGCGTCTTTGTGGGTTGAAATTGATGTAAGACTCCTGTCATTCCTATAAAACTTGATCTAAGAACTATTTCATCAATCATAATGTTACTATACCGTGGCATAATCCCTAATTAGGTACAATTTACATCATTCTGGTCAGAATGACGATAGAATTTATCGTGTAACCCCCTCTGAGACTAACCAACTGAAGAAAACTAAATATTTTAAATAATATTCGTCAATCCGTTGTGAATGACAGAAAACCAGAGTGATGGACTGAACTGAAGCTAGAATTGTCGCGTAACCAATGTCTAACAGTTAAGCTCGCTCCACTATCCACCGTTTTAAATTCTTCGTCCGAACAAAGCGTTATAAACGCTTTAAAACTACAAACGAAACAGCTAATTGAATGCAGTGGTGACTAAATTGTTTTTTGATTATCATTAAACAGTATTTATCCAGTGCTTTTAGCGCAGCCTGGATTCAATGAGCGTTAATTTAAAATTCATTAACCGCTGCCTGCGGTTTGCGTTAATTAACGTTACATTGTAGTTGGCCGTATCTCAGTGTCCTAGTCATCATCGTCATCAGCAAAAAGACCTCCACTGCCAGACAAAGGCGTCCCCCAAGGAGTTCCACAGTAATCGGTCCTTTGCTGCCCGCACTCAAAAGTTTCCAGCCACTTTTACCAAATCATCGGTCTATCTTGTTGAACCAAGTTGTAAAGGTTCTGAGATAAACAAGAAAAAAAGTTCTGTCACTTGATTAAGAGTTTTTCGAAAATGCTACAATAAAAGGCCTTCTACACGGTCGGGACCAACCGGCAACCATCGTGTCCTTGGTCGGGTTGATTTAAAAATGGACAGTGTATAAATCGGTTGACCCGACCGATATTTGGTTGATGTCAACGGCCTTGGTCGCGAGCGCATTGTTCGTGGTCGGCCCCAACCGTATGGAACGCTGTCGGCCGACGCGAGCGACACGACGGTCGGCGGTTGGTCCCGACCGTGTAGAAGGGGTTTATAGCTAAACCGTTTAAATGGCGACAAAGGGGGCTGGGAGAGGTGCGGGCGGCAGGCACACGAGGCGCGCTCGCCGCCCGCACCTCTCTCGGCCCATTTGTCGTCATACCCTCCCCCCCCCCCCTATACCGCGCGGACGAGGACTCATTTAAACGGTCTAGCTATATAATTGATATGTAATTTGACATAGCTAAGTAACAAAGATTTCTTTCTTATGGCACCTCCTCCGGGATATTGTAGAGTTTTGGGACATTTTAGCAAAGAACAAAGATAAAAGTAATTTATTGAATCAGGCGTTACTTTGCTGAGGTCCATATTAATGACAATCTACTGGCACAAGACGGCCAGGACGTCCTCGGACCACGTGGAGGCGATCAGTTGAGAAGGAGGCTGGCTCAATTGGTCTCGGCTGGGAAAAGCTGGAGGAAGCCGCGCAAGATAGAGCCAAATGGAAAACTCTTCTACGAGCCCTATGCCCCTAATAAGGGATAACAGGAACACACCATCATCATCATCATCATATTAATGAACTGAAACAATTACTTTGCTCACCCGTGACCTTAAAGATCTGGTGAGCAAAGTAATTGTTTCAGTTCATTAAGATAAAAGTACCTATACAAAGAAAGCTGAATAAGAGCCTATTAAAGAACTAAATCTTCGCGTGAACGTCGCATGTTTTTTTTTCATTCCTCTGTCTTGTCTCCTCATTTGCGACTGCGACAGATACCGGATCCCGTGCCGATAGCGAATCGCATCGCATCGAAAGAACTAGAAATCGAATGTTCACGCCGATTGTTCTCAATTCAAACGCGTCTGGAATAACGGTCTATTTAACTAGAACGGACCCCCATGCGGCCGAACCAAGCAAATAACGACTCAAAGCCAACAACCTAAGAAGTAAAGTGACTGCAAATGGACGGCAGGAAGTTTTATCGCTCGTCTCGTTGAGCCGTCTATCGCCCGAATAAAAGTTAGTCGCAAAAGTGATTAGTATTTGTCTTAACTAAAATTCGATTTGGAAGGATGCTCTGCACGTTAATGGCGTTTTGGTGCCTTTTGGTTCTTTTGTTTCACCAATTTGTTGGGCGCTTCTAATTACAGCCCGAGAGGAGTTATTTTATTTTATTAAAAGTTAAATAACAACAACCACTGCAAATGCAAATGTCTACATAGTGCCCCGTTCCTTGATAATTATAAGATAGGTACCTAAGAGGCCACCAATGCCGCCCGGCAATATGGCTTCAGCGTGGCGCAAGCCTTACTTGTCATAAAACCACAATTAAAATTCTTACAGTAAAATTACGATGTATATTTGAAAAATGAAGCAATAGGTATATTCTTAACGTTTTGTTTGTAAATCAGACTTAGTAATTTGATTATACTGCCATAATAAATGACGGAGTATTTTCGGATTCAAAATTAAAGTACGAGCTCACTTTGGCATTAAAATCTATTGAACCAAATTTGTTTAATCGTGTTTCAGAAGCAAACATGAATTATACGATTGAGATTATTCAAATTATTTTTTTTACTTCCATAATTTGGACCTAGACACGTTCTCGAGCGACTGGTCAAACACAAGTGCAGACAGGCCGAGTTGGAAGTCCAGGGGAGAGGCCTTTGGCCAGCAGTGGGACACTGAAACAGGCTATTAAAAAAAAAAAAAAAAATTGGATCAATTTTATACAGTCTTTTTAAAAATAGCTTTGAACGGCATTGGTGGACTCTTAATATAAATTATAAACCTGCTGTAGGTATAGTCAGGGTAAGAAAATTTTCGTCACTTTTCGACCTTAACTCGCTGACATAGAGTCGAAAAGTGACGAACCTTTTCTTACCCCGACTATACCTATCGCTACAGAAAGGTCTCTGTATGTACCAACCATGTCTGTTACAAAATGAATGATACAGGAAATTAGACCGTTGTTTAACGCCATAGCGACATCACGTGGTAAAACTTGTAGTTTATTTCAAATGTAACCTCGCACATGAATTATGAAAAACGCTGAGATACGGACTCGAACTCAAACCCACGTTCCTCTGCTTAACAGGCCATAGGTAGGCCACTAGACTACTACGTTTTTTTCAAAAAAATATGTCAATAATAATTAGTAGAATAATTAGCAGGTTTCTGTAGTTGGCACAATCAGGCAGAAACATTTATTTTATAGTGTTGGATTATAGTGTTGGAATTTACATTTGCAGCAAACTGACGAAGTGTAAACCAGTTTTTGTTTCTGACTTGCATCGCCAGTGCAATCAATGTCAATGTTATTTCCATCATAACATTCACAATAATATTAGACACTTTTGGATGGACTAGTGCGAAATTCCGACGCATTCAGCTTGGCAATTGAACAGGTGTGTTGGCTTTTGCTCCTCGTTTAATTACAATCATAGGGGCGTCCGTCCCCTTCGCACTCCAAATTTAATAAAATCTCAAATAATTAAAGATTATACCTATATAACTAAGTATATTAAGCAAAATTTGTAACACTTTTTAATTTACAATAAGCCGATTTTTTTACATTTAGTTATTTTTCAACATATTTTTTCACGTTTCCTTTAATCTAGAGATCAATTAACATTATCCTGATTAAGTTCACAAATAAAAAAAAAAATGAAAAGAAGGGTTAATTTTGAAACCTACTAGTTTCTACAAATTTCACAACATCAATTCCGTTTCATTAGATCCCTTATAATTACATCCGTTACTCAAACTTATTTTTGTTTCATTAAAAGAACAAAGGCACATTTCGCCCCAAGAAATAGTAACCTAAAACAACATTAAGACTAAATATTATTACCGGTCCAACGGAAACAGGCTCGAGTGAAGAAATTAGAAAGGCGATGTAATTAAAACTAAAGAAAATTAAACGCTTTCGTATTCTGTCCCTTGTTTACTGTAAGATATATAAAAGTAAACAGTCTACTTAAAAATAAATGGAGTTCTGGAGCGTTTCAACCGCCGTATCCCGTGTATAATGAAGAGCCGTGGTGGCCTAGTGGTTGGACCTATTGCTTCTCAAGCAGAGGGTCGTGGGGTTCAAATCCCGGCTCCCACGGGCTTTTTCGGAATTTATGTGCGAAATTACATTTGAAATTTACCATGAGCTTTACGGTGAAGGAAAACATCATGTCCGTCCATGTGGTCCGTCCGTATGTCAAAGCCACTTTTTCCCGAAACTTTAAGAACTATGCTGTTGAAACTTGGTAAGTAGATGTATTCTGTGAACCGCATTCAGATTTCCACACAAAAATAAAAAATAAAAACAATAAATTTTGGGGGTTCCCCATACTTAGAACTGAAACTCTAAAATTTTTTTTTCATCAAACCCATACGTGTGGGGTATCTATGGATAGGTCTTCAAAAATGATATTGAGGTTTTTAATATCATTTTTTTCTAAACTGGATAGTTTGCGCGAGAGACACTTCCAAAGTGGTAAAATGTGTGTCCCCGCCCCCTGTAACATCTAAAATAAGAGAATGATAAAACTAAAAAAAATATATGATGTACATTACCATGTAAACTTCCACAGAAAATTGGTTTGAACGAGTTCTAGTAAGTAGTTTTTTTTAATACGTCATAAATCGTAATCCGCAATTTTTTATAGATAATGGTAACGGAACCCTTCGTGCGCGAGTCCGACTCGCACTTGGCTGGTTTTTTTATCTTTCTTTCCTTCTTTCCATAAATTAAAAACAAACAATGTACATTAGTAAACATGCTCACGGCCAATTATACATAAACGTATCTAAAACAACTCTCACATCGAAACGACCCAAAAAAATAACCAAATACGTTAACAGTGTTCTTTGAAGACGCATCGCCGGAAAACTGCCACAAATCTTGTCTCGGATTAACACACAGAGCGTGTTGCCATTTTACACGTAAACAAAATATATTTAACTGGTGGCAACAAAAGGGGAAACACTATTTTGGGGTCATAAATTCTAATTTTGGGATAGGGATTACGGATCGAGCACTGGTAGCAATAATGATGTGGGAAACATTAAAAATAAATTGTATTTAAAAAACTATAATTTGTATAGCTTGTCTAATTTAAAATGACGCGCCCCACCACCGCATTTACGCACAGGATTTGAAACTCAATGTAAGTCACAATAGAGAAATATTTCTCTTGGCAGATGTGCGTGAATGCGGTGGTTGGGCGCGCGTCATTTTAAATTAGACAAGCTCTACCTAATGGTTAGAGAACCTGGCTGCGAAGCTTGAGATATTCATTATTCGACTGGTGGTCCCAGGCGTCCTCCCAGAATGAGATGGCTGGGCTGTAGTTCCCACGCAGGATCAATGCGGATCTTCATATCCCCCATTGAATTTCTTTCTCAGGTCGCAAGTTTCCTTACGATGTTTTCCTTAACCATAAGCTGGTAAATATGGGCAAATATTATGTATGAAAAATACCGATGTTGGTTTTCAAGCCTTGGAAGATACTTGTACCCATAATACAAGTTTTACTTATTTTGGGACTAGGTCAATTGGTGGAAGTAGAGGTACATAAGTATCTACCTGTTAAGTGAACTTTCAAAAAACAATGTTTTCATAATAGGCAAGTGACAAGTGCCAAGATCACCCTTGGCCGCTTGTTAACATGAACCCAAACCTTTCCCCTTGCTTCTTCATCATTGCACCATACGTTGAATATACAGCTTAGTTTATTGTGATACTGTGTTTTTAATTCGTACAGAATTTTTAATGTGAATGTTAATAAGGTTTTGTATTAATAAACAATTTAATTATTTTGCCCGTACGATTTCGGAGTAGCAAGGTACTTAAAACGTTGTGTTTCATTGATACGCACCCCCGTAAAATAACGCCTGAACCTATCAACGATAGCCCAGTTTATAAATGCCGCTCTGAATACAAAAATAACTACTTATCCACAACCTCAAACTAAGTATTTTTCAGCAGCAAAACACAATTCACAAAGTGCTTTGTTAGTACAGCTAACGTGACCTCTATATACCCACTCCGCCAAGAGTACATGCATTAGAACAAGAGCAATTTATTACGTCTAAGTGTACGCCGGATGTTGCCGACTGTACAATTTAGATTCTATTGTCTTACGAAGAATTCTGGTGCTGTCGAGGAATAAGGAAGAACTTAGCAAGTTGTTTTCTCCGCGTTTCTTGTTTAAAACAAAAAAGTATCGAGCGTCCTGATTTTTGATTCGGTTTTATACCAAAATACTTTCGTTTTATGTTTAAATTTAACTTAAACCAAGTGTAATTAAGTCTACTTACATTTGAAATGAGCAATTGTAAGTAGATGTTGGGATATTTTCAATTATTTTAGATTAAACTTGGCGTTTAGATATACAAAGTTCTGAATTTGAGACATAGGGTAGGTATTTAATATCCCAGGAATGAGTTCCCATGGAATAATATTTTACCTTTAAACAAGAATAGAGTGAAACGTATTATACTGGAACTATAGTTTATTTAGCTGTTGCTCACGATGTATGTATCTATCTAATGAGTATGTTTATCCGTTGCCTAGTACCCATAACACAAGCTTTGCTTAGCTTACTTTGGGACTAGGTCAGTTGATGTGAATTGACCCGTGATATTAAGAATAAGAATAAGAATAAGAATAAGAATAAGAATAAGAATAAGAATAAGAATAATAATAAGAATAAGAATAAGAATAAGAATAAGAATAAGAATAAGAATAAGAATAATTTAAGAAAGAAGAAGAATAATTAAGAAGAATAAGAATAATTTTATTTATTATTTATTTATTTATTAGTAATATAAGATGGTGCAACTACTCTATTACATAACGTCATAAGTATCAAATTCCAATCTATTTAAAGGACAACTTTCATATACAGATAAGAACAAAAAGCCACAACCTATTTTTATTCCAGAACCGTACTCGTGGAGACTTTTAACAATGGAGGAGCTTGCGTGGGCAAACCTCTTCTGCTAATTAAAAAGATCACTGTTTTGACCCGGTCGTGTGTCCGCGTCTCCGGGTGTCCGGCTGTCCGGCTGTCCGGGTTACGTTGTGCCCTTACCCAGTCCGCACTCAAATCAGTTTACCCTTTGAATTGATTTAAACCTTATTTGGGCCTATGTTTTTGGGTAAACTTTGCTTAGAACGTTAAACAAGGTTAGCTTGCATAGTTTTTGAGCATAGTGTTTGATCGAAAGGGATTTACTAATAGGTATGATTTGTTGTTCTTGGCTGAATGCTAGTAGCATGGAGTGAATATTTTATGTCTGTAAACGACGAATAAAGAAAAAAAACTATAGGTTGAGCCAGGCCGCCAAGCGACTCGTCGTGTTCCGGCCTGTGGCCTATAGAAGCCATTCTGCAGGAAGGGTCTGAGCAGTTGTGAAGCGTGCGGTTACCGGGTACAGTGCCCCGTATTTGTTATACGGTTTTCACTGCTTGGGGGCACGCGCAACACTGCGCTCAACTGCCTTCTTTCTGCTTATTTCCCTAAATTCAAGTCTAGGGTGAATGAACATTTACTAGACAAGCGTGCTCCATCGTAGGCCTCATTTTCGCTTTCCATCAGGCATGAAACGCAAGTCTACATTTAAAAAAAAACTCTATAGACACACCGCTGAGACACATACACAAAGGCAAAGTTATCCATATCAGGGTTTAGAGCCCGTAGGGTGACAAACGGAACCCTATTAATGTCGCTACACTGGCCGTCCGTCACTCCGTCTATCTGTCACTGGGCTGTATACCAAGAGTCATTATAGATAGACAGCTGATATTTGTCCGTTCATTCTTTGCTGCCGCCGAAATTATTTAGTAAGCAACTGTACGAAGGGAAATAAATCTGCAACATACCTAATCATTGGCAAACCATTCAGGTAGACCCAATCCATCGAACTACTTGGCCCACGCAAAAAACCAACACAAAAAGTAAATAGCCCCAACACATAATATTCCTTTCATGTGCTCGATCCGATCGCGAGCATATAATTTCGTCCCGAGATAGTATTAAATCGCCACAAAGCGTAACCGAGTATAAGGACTTAATTTTATTTCGTTTATTCGACATTTTTTGCCGACCGGCCCATTCGGCCGGAGTTTGCAAAGGCCCGGTTAAAGGGGCATTTCGGTCGTTCTTAAATAATGACGTGGATTGACCGGTATTGCGCTGTCGTTTTCGGCCTTCCGCGGGTCATGGGAATCTTTTTTGTGCGGTTTTTGTGGTTGAACTGTGGTTCGTGGGACGGAGGTGCTGGTAAGAAACGTTTTTGGTCACCCAAAAAGTAATTCAATTCAATTCAATTCAATTCATTTATTTAAATAGTTTTAGTACATAGTAATAATTATTAGTAGGCACTTTACTTAATCTATGTTAGGTATTATATCTAGGTACTATACTAATGGCTCGACTTAAGCGTCTAACCGCCTCTACGCCTTCTACAAGAAGACTAACAGGTTACTACTAAAATATAATAATGCCTAAACTAGGATACATGAGTAGCCTGTATCTTAGGCAAAAAATAAAGGACCTTAAAGTTAACATAATAACCAGAATACAAATTTAACTGTTATTTGAACTTAGAAAAAAATAAAATATGAAAAGTAAGTAACTACGGCTTAAATAATAGGGATGTTTCCTAGGTAAAAAAATAATAATTCTTATTAGTCCGTATTTTACATTATCAAAAAATATTAGACACGTAATTTTCTTTTGACAACTAAACAAAATACGTGTCGAATATTTTTTGATAATCTAAAAGACTGACTAGTTAGGAAAGTAGCCTATTGAATACATTACGAAACTAGAGTCAGAAGGTTTTCGGTTTCTACATAGGATGATGATTGTAACCACTCTGCTAATTTGGTTTTACAACTATTGTAGTTAAGATCATAGATATTCTGGAGTCTATTAATTTTGTTGAAGAGATAGGGGCCCAAGAACGAAGCGAATTTGCGCATGAAAGCATGCCTAGGGCGTGGCGTCTTAAATACTATGTCTGACCGCCTTTTGTCAGAGATACTGCGGTTGTAAGGGGCGGATTTGTGCTGATCAAGGATGATGTTTAGGATGAATAGTTGGCGCACAGTTAGGACTTTGCAGGATTTGAATAGTTCTCTTGTAGGGAAAAGGAAGGGGCGAGAAGTGGAGACCTTTAAAATAGCTCTTTGGGCTCGTTCAAGTACCAAAAGCGTAGTCTTCGCGGCACCTCCCCAAGCCGAAATGCAGTAAGACAGTAATGACTGACACAAAGCCATATAAACTTGCCGGAGCAATCTCGCGTTTGCGATACTTCGAAGTTTTTTAAATATAAAAATTAGCTTGCGGACTCTGGAAGCAACTATATCTATATGGTGACTAAAGGTGAGGTTAGCGTCGATCATTACACCCAGGTATTTGATGGTGTTAACTTGCGAGATAGCTGGGCAGGTAATGCAACCTACCCGATTAGAAAGGGAACACAGGTGAGCTCGGATAGTGTTATCACTGCTAGGCTGCTGTGCATTTCTTATTGAAAAAGCGACGTGCTTCGTTTTATTAGCATTTAACGTTAGTAAATTGCCTTGAAGCCAGTTAGTTATTTTATTGAAGCCTATTTGAGCGTGACTGTAAGCATCGTTCCATGAGTTCCCTGTAAATAGCAAAACTGTGTCATCAGCATATGATATTAGGGTGCCATTAGTTAGTTCAAGCTTGCAAAGATCATTAATATAAATTAAAAAAAGGGTAGGGGCTAAAATACTGCCTTGGGGCGTACCAAATTCAATTCTCCTGTCTGAGCTCGTGAAATTGTTAATCTTTACACATTGATTGCGGTTATTGAGAAAGTCTTCAAATAAGGATAATTGTTTACCCCTAATTCCTATGTTTTCTAGTTTACGAATCAAGATTGGAATTGACACCGTGTCAAAAGCCTTGGCAAGGTCTAGGAAAATGCCCAAGGTTTTCAATCCTTGATCCAAGTTAGTCGCAATATAATCAGTGAGGAAATTAACCGCATCATTTGTAGATCTTTGCGACCTAAAGCCAAACTGCTTGGTGGACAAGATGTTGTTGCTTTCAAGATAGTTTACTAGCCTTTTATTTATGAGCTTTTCTAAGATTTTAGAAAGAGACGGAAGTATTGAAATCGGCCTGTAATTGTCGATACATTCTTTATTTCCCGCTTTGTATACAGGGATCACAACGGCTTTCTTTAAAAAGTTAGGAAAAATACCATTAGTTAAACATTGCTGGAATATATGAGTTAGTGGTTTAACTAAGATGTGCTTATAACGCTTAATAAAGCCATTTGAAATATTGTCCCAACCCGATGCACATTTATCTTTCAAATTGCAAATAATGCGTTCTATTTCGTGCTCGTCGGTGTTAATCATAACAAAAGAATTTATTTGCGGATGAGTCATATTTTCCGAGCAGAAATGAGTATTGTCATTATTTACAATTTTACTCGCCAAGTTTTTACCAATATCAGCAAAAAAATTATTTACATTATTGACTGCTAGTTCCGGGTGTGCGTGCGACTTAAGTAAATCTATGTTAGTGTCACGTTTTGTTCGTGAATATGTGATGTTTTTTATGAAATTCCACACATGTTTACTGCTCTTACTATTTTTATCCAATTCGGCCCTTTCGTACTGATGTTTCAATTTCTTTAGTAGGTTATTACAGAAATTTCGGTATCTTTTATAAATAACTACGAACATACTGTTGTTTGGATGCTGCTTCGCTTTCTGGTGGAGTTTATCCCGATGACGGATACAGCGTATTAAACCAGGGGTAATCCATGGTTTGATGGACCTGTTACTTCTTGTTGTCTTAATTCGCGAAGTATTTGATGCTATTGCTTTTTGTACGGAGCTAACAAGGTACTCAAGTGAAATGTTAACGTCATCAGATAAATAAATAGTATCAAAACAAATTTTTCGTAAGTCATATTCAAGGTTACTGTGATTAACCTTGACATACGTAGGAGCACATATTTGTTTGGGGAGTTTTAAATTTAAAGTTAGTAGCACAGAATGATGATCGGTTAGTGTTGAGTTAGTTACCAAAGTTGAGGATGATAGATTGCTTTTGATTAAAATATGGTCAAGGCAGGAGCCACTTTGGTGCGTAGGTAGCGAATGAGCAGATTCTAGTCCATGAAGCGCGCAAAAATTGAGATAGTCATGTCGTCTGGGATCTTGGCTGTCCTGAGCTATATTAATGTTGATGTCTCCTGCAAGAATCACATTTTTATATGAGGAGAGCTTGCGAAGCGTTGAATTGAGTGACCCCAAGAAGTTATCTACGTTATTAAAGGAGGGTGATCTGTACACCGCGACGATGGCTGTGTCGTGTTCTATTCTAATAATAAGACTATTGGAATCTAATATACAGGGTTCTTCAACCGTTATATCTAAATCTGACTTACAATATACAACAACTCCATCGTTTTGAGAATTGGCGCGCTTAGTGCTAAAAGAGTTATATCCATCAATGTCGGGTAAAAACGCATTATGGAGCTTCAGCCAACATTCAGTTAAGATAATTATATCACAGGTTATTTTAAGTCTTTCTAAAAGGATTCTGAAACCATCTATGTTATGGTTAATGCTTCGGATGTTTTGAACAAGAACGGAGAATGGATGGGAAATATTTGAGATTAAGGCGTTACAATCTTCTACGTCGCATTGACTTGAATGGGATACAGTTAAATTATCTAATTCCAAACTTATGAACTTATCCATAACTTACAATCTAAAAATTAGCGCTAAATAGGATTACCTTCTATGCGGCGCTCTTAGGCGCCCTCATAGTCCGTTGAGTTTATGTACTTTAATACGGCATGTTTCCGTGCTGGGCAATTTTCGTCTCCAGTTTTGTGGTTACACGGTTTTTTGTATCGCTTACATGTAGCACAGATAGGCGCCGCCTCCTTTTTGCTACATTCTTTCATCGTGTGACCAACCAGGCCACAGTGACCACATGTCGAGTCCGAGTCGCGACAGAACTTAGCTGAATGGCCGTATTGTTGGCATTTAAAGCACCTGGTCACGTGGGTAAAATCTCTAATCGGGAAAGAGGACCAGTTCATGAATACACGCTCTTGGGCAATTAGTATTTTTCTAATGTTAGCCGAAACCTCGATTATGAAATTGGTGGTCTTACCGTCCTTTTTACCAGATTTGTGGCTTAATTTGGTTGAACTAGAAAAAGAATCTCGGGTCATTTCGGGTATTTTAGGTGCAACATTCTGCTCATAAATAAGGTCTAGAAATTCCTTCTCCGAGAGGTCACTAGGTAGTCCCAAGACGATCAACCTTGGCTTGTGTTTATCGGGTGCCGCAACTGAGAGCCCAGATTTGGCAAGTTTTTCGGACGCCTTAAGCTTCTTTATGTCCTCTTCGCTTTCGGTACTGATTATAACACCTCCATTTTTGGTCAAACTCATTCCTCGGACTTGTAGCTTTAATTCCTCGGGGTTAATAATACGTTGAACTAACGATTAATTACGACTTTGAAGGGATGTTCAAACTATAACTGTTGCCCGCAACTTTGTCTGGCATCCGCGGCTAATTTAAACATTTATAAAATAAAAATTAGCTAATATTAATTTGCAATAGTGTTACTTTCTATCAAAGAAAGAATTTTTAGAATCGGTTCATTTGCGTAAAAGTTTTTCTGTAAGTTACTTGCTGCTAATAAATTAAAACGTTGCAACGCGTACTTCTTGACAATGGTGGTATGATTCAGAGTGTGCTCAGCTATTATAGCAAAAACTTACATTTCATAGAGCGTTTTGTAACGTTCTTTCTTACGTAGTAAGCATTCTTGGCAATTTAAAAACAGACCAGAAGAGCAAAAAATGGTAAGAGCAACGTTCTGCCGTGCTCAAGCTAAAAGGCGGCTAAGTGACAAAACCAACTTTTGAGTAATCGGCGAAAAACGTCACAAAAATTTCAAATCGATGCTGGTCAATTTCTGTAAATCTTTAGCTATGTTGTCATATACCAAACGGTAGATCTTTTTTTAATTTATGATTTGATTTTACTCACTCGTGTTATATTATAGTTTTTGTGCCACTAAAAGTCATTTTTTCCTTTATAGTTATGAAAATAAAATAAAATCCTTTTTACTAGGGGCGTTCAATATAAAGTGAGAATGAGATGCAAACTCTTTTAATATTACGAAATTAAATACTGGCCGGTAAAGCTAAGCTATCTAGCTGATTGCTATGAAAAAAAAACTAACTGTCTTTTGTTTAAAAAAATATACGATAATTTCTTTGCAATGCTATTGAGTACGTTAGCGAAAATGGAGAAAATTGAACTGCGCGCCGTTTTCAAATACTTGTATTTGAAAAATTTTTCTACGGACCAAGTCAATTGGGATTTGCGGGACACTTAAGGGTCTAATGCTCCTCCGTATTCGACAGTCGCACGTTGGTGCGCCGAATTTAGACGTGGAAGAACATCGACAATGGACGACCCCCGCTCCGGACGCCCTACTACAGCAGTAACTGAAGAAATTGTGAAAAAAGTCGAAAACTCAGTTTTGGCGGATCGTCGTGTCACAGTTCGTTTTATTGCTGAAAATGTAAAGATTTCAACGGGGAGCGTGCATAATATTTTACATGAACGCTTGGGTATGAAAAAGGTATCTGCGCGTTGGGTACCAAGAATGCTTACTGACACGCAAAAACAAACTAGACTAGAGATTTGTCAAGAAGCTTTGAACCTGATGCAGCAAGAGCGGGAACTTTTTTTGGCGCGATTTATAACAATGGACGAAACATGGCTCCATCATTACGACCCTGAAACGAAACTGCAGTCTATGACATGGAAAAGGCCATCATCTCCAACTCCGAAGAAATTCAAGGTGAGCCCATCTGCCGGTAAGGTCATGGGCTCTGTTTTTTGGGATGGTAAAGGGGTATTAATGATTGAGTATCTCGAGCATGGAGCCACTATTACGGGCACTTTATACGCCAAACAAATAGCAACATTGCGCAATGAGATCCGCGAAAAACGACGAGGTAAACTCTCGAAAGTTGTGCTGTTCCACCAGGACAATGCCCCGGCACACAAGTCCGCCGTTGCAATGGCTGCAATTCGTGATGCTGGGTTCGATATCCTTAAGCATCCTCCGTATTCACCAGATCTCGCTCCCAGTGATTTCTACCTATTTCCGAGATTGAAACAATACCTGAGAGGCCAGAAATTTGAAGACGACGACGCGGTAGTCGCTGCAGTACAAGATTTTTTAAGTATTCAAGATGAGACCTTTTTTAAAAATGGAATTTTAAGTTTAGAAATAAGATATACTAAGTGTATTATGCTAAAAGGTGACTATGTCGAAAAATAAAATGACATTTAGTAAAAGTTGTTTATAACATACTCATTCTCACTTTTTATTGAACGCCCCTAGTACATTGCAGTACAAAAAGGCGGTTATCGGATCTTAACTGCTTTATAGACATGTATTTTTTGTTAATGATATAGGAATTGTTTTGTAATAGATAGTTAACTACAATTACGTAACTAGAAAGCAGTTATCTGTTTTAGTGGCATTTTAATCTAAGTTAGTGAGTATTATTGTTAACCCAGTCCATAACTATAAAGCGGCAAAGGGCACATTGCCGCCTTATAAACTAATTCACTGTTTCTTGTTTACTTTCCGATATACTGGAACATAGCTTAAAAGCGGTTAACTTACAAACCTTTTGGCGTCACTGCTTTTTAGTCTTGTACGAGTCCCAATATTCTTTTAAGAATCCTTCAAAATTGACCGTAACTACAAATTCAAATAAACATTTTACTGTGAAATATTCGTTTATTTCGATGTAAAATCGACATTCAAATAGCTCGTCATTGCTACCATAGTTAATACCTACTTCATTGTGATATTAAAATAGAACAAAAATGGCACTCTGCGCAAAAATCAAAAGGATAGTTACAATCTCAAAAAAAAGCAACTTAGTCACAGTAATTTGGAATTATGTCCATTTGAATTATTATTATATGGTACCTATTGAAAAAAAAGGTCATAGGGGTGTAGTAAGGGAGAACCCAGAATCTCAATGTACAAATGTCAACCTCACCTGTCCGTGGTGCACCCTGCTAGCAACTGACGAGGCTCTGGCGACCGACAGATGGCGAAATAACCATCCAAAAGCAACTAGGCAAAATTAAGTAGGCCAGCAACGGGCAGCAGCGTTGCTGGTGCAAGTGGCCTAGTTCTGCGATCACCAACCCGCCTGCCCAGCGTGATGATTATGGGCAAAAGCTTTTCCTATAATCACCACGCTCTCGGTAGTTCTCGGCAGCCCTACTATTCCTGGTTACGGTAGCGGCAATGGTAACGGTAGGGCCGGGGGTGCTAAGAATCACCGAGCTACGGACGGCTACCAAATAAACGACTTTACCTGACTACCTATAACGGACGTACTCTGAGGAATGACGAAAGGATCGCAGAATTCGAAGTGAAATTAGGTCAAATCAACTGGTATATCTTGGGTTTGTCGGAGGTCCGTAGAGACGGAGAGGATACGATAACCTTAAGCTCCGGTAACCTATTCTACTTTCGGGAGGGCGAACAGCAGTCCCAATGTGGAGTCGGCTTCCTTATCAATAAAGCTCTCTGTAACAACGTTGTGGAGATCGGTAGCGTGTCGGCAAGGGTAGCATATCTTGTACTTAAGTTGACTGATGGGTACTCCTTGAAAGTTATACAAGTGTACGCGCCGACCTCAGCATACTCCGACGACGAAGTGGAATCTATGTATGAGGACATAAGTAAAGCCATGCATAGCACCACTAGAACACATTACAGCGTTGTTATGGGAGACCTCAACGCAAAGGTGGGATTACACGCATGCGACGATTCGATTATCGGACCGCACGGATTTGGAGTTAGAAACCACAGGGGCACATGTTGGTCAGCTTCCTGGAAAGCAAAAAGCTTTTTCTAATGAATTCTTTCTTTAAGAAGGGGCCTCACAGGAAGTGGACTTGGAGAAGCCCCGACGGTAACACGCGAAATGAGATCGATTTTATCATGACGGATACAAAGCATATATTCAGGGATGTCTCAGTGATCAACAGGCTTAACACAGGCAGTGACCACCGACTTGTTCGAGGCACTCTGAGTATACGTCATAAGCTGGAGAGAGTCCGCATGGTGAGATCTGTTTTGCGTTCAACACAACTCTTGTTGATTTGTTGGAAACCACCGACGATGTTGATAAGGAGGCCGACCAGTTGGTGAGGACGATTCGGGATTTGGGAACAACGTGTTTCCCAAAGAAGCAAAGTGTACAGCAGTGTAAACTCTCTCGCGAGACTCTGGAACTCATGAGGCGGCGACGAGAAAGAGCTCTCTAAGCATGTTAGAAAGCTGATAAGGCGAGATCTCCGTAGCTCCAATACTCGCTCTATTATGGAGGCAATAGAGCGCAAGAGCGCAACCGGGGATCGAAAGTCTTTATGTAGCAACTTGAAAAGAGCAACCTAATGAAACTAAAAACTGCAAATGGCCAAACCGTCTCCTCTAAGCCGGAAATCCTCACCGAGATTGAGAACTTTTATGGACAGCTGTATGCTTCCCATGCTGCACAGCCTCTTCCCGATCCAAATCACATCAGAGCCTCACTAACACGCCACTACACTGAAGATATCCCGGACGTCGAAATGAGCGAGATTAGGATTGTCCTGGGGCAGCTTAAAAACAACAAAGATCCGGGTGAAGACGGAATAAGAAGACGGAAGACGGAATATTAAGTATGCGTATTGTTGATCGAAGTTGCAAAATGTCAGCTCAATCGGTAACCAGGAAGTGGGTCAAATTTAACGTACAAGATACATACCTACATAGCCAATCAGATGCTTTGTGCAACCACGGTTGCCAATTTATTTATTTATCACTTGTCAATAAATTATAGTAATTGGAAAAAAGGCACGTGAGTGGCTAATTGTAATATATTATGTACATACTCTACTAGTCAACCGAGTACATTACAAATCTTGTAAAACTAATTATAATTCTGCGATTACACAAAAAGAGAATTATGTAACTTACAGACCTCATAATAATTATGTTTATCGGCCATAATGTTATTTGGTGGGAAAGCGTCGCCGTCCGCCCGCGAAACGTCTTCCTACACTAAGAGCTTGCTGCACATTGACACAACTGTTACTTTATTATGGTAAGTTTTCCGGTTTAGCGAGGGTACAGAAGAAAGAGGCAGGCGTAGTTAGCTGCGTTTTAGTCATGTATTGTAGAATAGCCCCCTTTTAGTTATGCAAACAATTAAATAAAATATGTCGTTTACTTTGCGCACGGACCAATGCCGCTTTCAACCGTGGGTTTTTTACTGGAATTGTGGCATGAATACAGGACTAAAAGGCGGCAATGTGATTTTAACTGCTTTTTAGTGATGCATTGTCGTATAATCGCCTTGTAGTCAGGTATCAGCGAAGTATTTTATTCAACGAAACCTAGTTAAATAGCGGTTAAAGACGTTTAGCCGCCTTTTAGTGTACCCAAAAATAATAACCGCTTTTAAGCTTGGCATTTATGGAAAAACAATCCAAACGTTAAACTACTTTAGTAGCTTTTTAGTTAAGTAAAGTGGTTTAGTCGCCTTTAAGCATAGCAAAATCCATTTTTTATGTATCTTACCGCTTTTTTTGAAAAATTATTTTCGAAACGGTAAAAGATAGAAAAACCGTTCCTAGACAGATCGATAGAGATTTTTTTTCTAAGCAGAATGGTATTGAAAAGTCGAAATTGACCAAATGTCACTTAGCCGCCTTTTAGCTTGAGCACGGCAGCGTTACCAATATTTTACAACACGCACATACCCGATTAATCTAAACTAAAACTATGACTACAACCTAATATAACTTTTAATTTGATTAACTTGGATCTTGGATTACATTAAGTGGTGTTAGTGACAACTTACAGAATTATAAAACAGTATTTCAATAAAGCTTCCGATAAATCAATTCTAAAATCAAGTTATACAAGGCTAGCAATTGATATTTAACAAAGTACTTTGTCCACGATCCAGAATATCTTCGTCTTTGTTGTCTTCCCTTTGTAGAACTGAGACTTACCAAGTTTGCTAACAGCTTGAGCAATAGTTTTATTATTTCTAAGATATTAATTAACCTGAAAGTTGACGCTGTTCCAGACAAGCATTCTGTTGTGATCAACTTTTGTTATAACACTAGTGTTATTTTGTGGCTTCACTCCCCTGAAATAATCATAATTGGTTAGTTTTCACATCATCATCATATCAGCCAAAAGACGTCCACTGCTGGGCGTGGACAAAGGCATGTCCCAAACAGTTCCACAACGATCGTTTCTACGCTGCTCGCATCCAAGTTGTGTCTTGTGAAAGTCTTTGAGTAAATAATTACAAAATCTTGGGTAAGTTGGGTAATATAATGAAGATGATGGTCTTAAAATAGGTAAATGTACCTTGGGATCTTTAGTAAATCAACTGGAATTCTGCCTGTGTAGCTGGTAATCTTCTGCTAGTTCCTCTTCCTCGTTCTTATCAATCACCTCCGTCGTGGCATCTAGCCTGTGTAAAATCTGAAGTGGGTATTTTATAGAATTTATATTTTTATTTACTGTTTATTTGTATGTTTGTTAAAATAGTAGTTCAATGATAGTAGTAGTGCCAGTAGTAGACGGGTCACATATGCCGTAGAACTGACGGTTGTTGGAGTAGACTGGTATTTGAGAGTGACTATAATGTGACAGAAAACGTAGTGTAGGACGCCCTGCAGCTAGGTGGGGCGACAGTGGTAAGGCAGCGAGCAGGGATTGGAGGAGAGTAGAAGATCTCAGCAGGGATTGGAGACATTAAATGATGATTTTCTGTCAAATTTCTTGCGACACATTCTTCTTGGCAATAATGGTCCTTCCGAAAGCGCTGGTAGTTTTAACAAAAAGGTGACATGTAAAAAAGCCCTTTGCGGTCTAGTTGCAGAATAAACGTTTTGATTTTTGAGTTTTTTGATCGAACTCAGTGGAGTGCCATAGAAGAGGCCTATGTCCAGCAGTAGAGTGATATAGGTAGACGATGGTTGATGATGTATGTGTAAGTACAAAATGCCAAAACAATCCTAACTCTACGATTTTAACTTTACTAGGTATGTACTTGAGGCGATCCTTAAAATTTCAGACAGTGATACTTCCATACGTCACAAAGCAAGAAAGCACTACAACCCTTGTTTAAACATACGATTAACCCTTCCAAAATCGATAAATATGAACTATAAATGAATCCCCGGCATAATTATGTGTGGTGAGGAGGGTAGCTGTCAATACACGTTTATGGGTCACCCTGGACGAGGGTCCCTAATTCAATAAACATCGCCACGGGCTAAATTAGTGTGGTGACGTCCGATAGAGTATATGTGATTTTACAACTACTCGATTAATCGTTTTAGTGAATCTATGTACCTACAATAGTAATTTTTCCGTTACTTTCTGTGTTTTGAAAAATGCCTTATGTATGTTCTGTGCATACTGTACCCGCCAAGTTATTGACGTATTGTTTAGCATTTTTAACACACTTTGACTTGGGTGACCTCTAATTAACTAATTAAGTTTGTAATGGGATTTATTAATGAACTGAAACAATTATTTCAAACTAAATACAAACTGAAATATAGATGCACAGAAAAAACCCCCAGAAAAAAGACCAATGCTGGGAATCGAACCCAAGTCCTCAGCGTTCCGAGCTGCGTGCTTACCCCTACACCATCACTGGTCAGCATTGGTCTTTTTTCTGGGGGTTTTTTCTGTGCATCTATATTTAAGTTTGTATTTAGTTTGAAATATATGGTTTCACGGGATGACCGTAAAAGTAATAAAAAAAAAAATGAAGTTGAAGAAAATAAAAAATAAATAGAAAAAGATACTTCATACTTAACTTGTGAAACAATTAGTTTGCTCATCCGCAACCTTACGATAGTTACGTTTATGTAAGAAATGCGTTTTCAAGCAGTTCCTCCACCTCTACACTGTATAAACACACACAAATTACACAAACCCAACTATCACCACCACCAAACTACACTGACGCGTTTCGAACTCAGCCAGAGCTACCTCAACCGTTCACTATGCTACCAAATGTTAGACGTGTGGGATTTATTGACTTTGTTTTCATCAACTACTTACTGTGGGTGACGCATCCAGGATGCCAGGCAGGGGAGCTATGGTAGCCTAGTGGTTTGACAAAATGGCCTCTCAAGCAGAGTGTCGTGGGTTCAAGCCCGGGCCGCACTTCTGAGTTTTTCGGAATTTACATCTGTAAATACATTTGAAATTTACCATTATCTTTACGGTGAAGGAAAACATTGTGAGGAAACCTATGTACACGTCTGAGAGGAAATTCAATGGCATGCGTGTAGTTTCCAATCCGCACTGGGCCCGAGTGGGAACAGCGGCCCAACCCCAAGTAAGCTATGGGCTGTGCCCTGCAGTGGGACGTATATATATAGGCTGGGATGATATAATGAATATATTTGAGCATCTACGCCTGAAAATTAGACACGAAGATAAACATTTATGGTTTTACGAAAAAGAAAAAAACGTGTAAGCCATATTTAGGTATAGGTACCTATAATATAACATTTTGAACTTTCGAGATTTTTACTCATACTCATTATAATGCTAAAATCATCTCCATATTTGGAGCACATTGCTAGCTGTGACTATGGTCCAGTAGACCATTGCATTGTGGCAGAAACCTCAAAGTAAGGGCCGCCATAGACGGACTGCTTAGAGCAGCCAGTGCCAAAAGCTTCAAGCGGTCGCTGTTGGGTGATCTGCAGTTTCAATACAAAATTCAGAGCATTCGGGTTGAAGTCGACTCCAACCGCAACACGACTACTCTCGTGCCATTGGTCTCAACTGCTCTAAGCAGTTCGTCTTTGGATCGTCTAATTTTAAAAATATATCTTATACCTTATATTTAACGACCGTTTTAGCCTAGTTGGTAGTGACCCTGCCTACGAAGCAAGAGGTCCTGGGTTCGAATCCCGGTAAGGGCATTTATTTGTGTGATGAGCACGAATATTTTTTCCTGAGTAATGGATGTTTTCTATGTATTTAAGTATTTATTTATCTATATAAGTATGTTTATCGTCGTCTAGTACCCATAGTACAAGCTTTGCTTAGTTTGGGGCTAGGTCGATTTGTGTAAGATTGTCCCCTAATATTTATTTATTTATTTTAGTCATAGGTACAAAAAACTGTTATGCACTGCTTAACTATGGAAGTATCCTACGAAGTGACAAGTATTAAACACCATGTTCAGCGGTTGTCTGTGTTTTAATGGTAACACGGATAATTCTGCACCTGGTCGCTTTTTTTCGTAATCAACCAACGTTCGATACGTTTCATCGTCATTTTGCAACGTGCATATGCCGCGGGCAGCGCTTTATTAAATTGCAGGCTTCGTGAAATAATCTCCTCGCCCGTTACGGGGTGTCGTTGAATCGTGATTGCATTACTGCCATCCTAGGCACGCTTTAACGATATCCCAAAAACATCATTTTCAATTTGTTGCGAGTCGAAAACTTGTTTGAATAAAATTTCATTAAATACGAGTTTTAATACGAATTACTTCGTTGTACAGTCAAGGAATTTCATTTAAAATCCACCTAAGTTTGAATATCGCACAGTTAACTGTCATCAAGAGCTAGCTACGATGTTGCTTGGACAATGCATTTGACATTTCGACCTTAACGCATTGCGAATGTTTAACGATTTGTTTCTGATTCGTCATACCTACTCCTAATTCGACACTTTCCTAAATGGTCATATTCCTAACTTGTCATATTCCTGGTTCGTCATATTCTCAACTCGTCATTGTAGGTACAGTCAAATGAAATCGTGAACACGTGCGTGTGTGTGCGCGTGTCCTTAATACTTTGTATTACGGTTATTAGGCAATAGTCTTATATCGTTGATACAGAATCTAGGATTATCACTACCTGCGGTGATGGTAGCTACCACCAACGATAGCAGCTCTGCATTACGAAAATATTAGAAAATAGATATAGAAATAGAAAATATTTATTCGCTCTTCGCACAGTACATAGAACACAGAAAAACACTTTAAAAAATACAATTTAGCTAAAAATAAAAACAAAATAATTAAAATACCTAGCAAATAAAATCAAGTGTTACTTTTTTTATATTTTGTGGTAAAGAAAGACAGAACACTGACAAAGTTTTCTAAACGCGTTTCAAGGTATTTTTTAGATAAGTGGCATTTTTGGATTATTTATTCGATCATCTTTCTAAATATTTATTATTTTAAACAACAGTCAGGAAAAAACTGTCCGTATTGACTAACATAAGAACCAATATTGGCTACCTTTTCTGGCCCACTTAGTGACGACTTCTTTCATCATAACATGAAGGAGGGTTTTAACCATTCAAAAAGCCATTAGAGTAATAAAATTGTGGCCAATCGAAACCACTTTTAAACTCAAGTTCTCGAGCTTAAAAAGCCAAAGTCTAATTACAGTTCAACGCAGTGTAATTTATACCCAAAACGTTTTCATCGAAGGCACATTCTTGTGTTTTAATAGTTTCGGTTCTTTCTTGCCCTCATACATTTGGTAATAAATCCAGCATCCCTTTATGTTTCCTTTGAAATTTGCTTTTGTTTTGTTACAAAGAATCAGTACATAGGGTTACCTCATTAAAAGACTTGCTAACCTGTGTCTCGTTTGAAGCAAATACGAAATACGTAAATATAACCTTCAAACGAGGCTTGAATCGAGATAAAAGAATAAAAAAGGATAAAAATGGACATATTTTATTTTTAAAACAATTCTTAGAGTAGAGTAAAGATGTCCGATAATGTTGTTTACTTAGTGTCCGTTCTTGAATAAAATATTCCAAGAAACAGTTCCCTTTTCCAACAGTAACAAGCACGATATTTAAATAGCCGTAGACGGACTGCGTCATTTCAAGTATTACAAATTTAATGTTTTGTCAATCCCCGAAAACATCGAAACGCTTGTTTCGGAAAACGAGTTGCACGCATTGTCAACTCGAAATGGAAATGAAAATGATTATACAAATTCCGAACGTTTCGATTCTGCTAAACACCGTGAAAGGACCAAACATCGACAACCTGCCAAGTCAGTCGACAAAATCAATCGTCGGTGCCAACTCGCGTAATTATGTTTGCTCCCAAAAATGTAAGTCAAATGAAATAAAAATTTCACTCGAACGCTTCGTCAAAGGCACGTATAACAACGTACAAAGTGACCTATTTTCTTGGTCCTTTGCAAATATGCGGTGGCCCCTTTTTGGATACAAATTCGGAGTGTTTGACCGTTATCTGTACGGTCTGTTACTTTGCTTCACTGGGTACATAAATGTGAAGTATCAATTTATAAATGGTTAGAGTGGTTTTTGTATTTGCGCACAACTGTTAATGTAACGCTAGAAGGTTTTTGTGTAAACAGTAAGTATTTTAGTCGGAGAAGTTACATCATCCATCCATACGATATTTTAAATGCGAAAGTGTTTCTGTCTTTCTGTCTCTCTGCTACCTCTTCACACTTAAACCGCTTTACAGATTTAGATGAAATTTGGTATAGAAACAGTTTTAAGCCTTGGGAAAAAGTATAAGATAAACTTTTATCCCAGAAAATTGTACAGTTCCCGCAGGACAGCGGTAAATTAATTTTTCGCAGACGGAGTCGCGGGCAACAGCTAGTGTACTATATTACAAGTAAATCTGACTACTTTTACTAAAACTTTGTCAACATTGTACAGTTTCCAATAACGATTGTCTTTTGTTTCAGACTGGCAAACACTTTCACCGGACGTCACTTCTCATCAAAGCTTTCAACCACAAGTTCAGACTGGACCTTGAGCTTAACACGTGAGTGCTTTTATTAATTTATTAACAAACCACAGTAAAAAGGATACTGAATTTACAAAAAACGCGCCGGACTTGTACTAGCCTAAACACTCCGGCTGCTCTCCTCCGCTCTTACGGATTACGTCAAGTTTTATGTGTGTGTGATGTACCGGACAGTTAAAAAAGTATAACCGCAAATACGTATACGGTTTTTTTCGATCATTGGCGCTGACCTTGATCTGGGACTGACTATTGAAGACGTCAAATCAAATGAAAAATATAACAAAGCTAATTAAAGTCTCTGAGTGTGCCAGTTATCCCTTCAAACTAATAGTGAAAACTTTACGAGTTATTAAAAGAATTCAATGTGTTGCAACAAAACATGTAACACTGCTGAAGCGTATGAAAACAATGTACTATCGCGTATAGAAATATTGGCAAAAAAAACCCATAGATTATTCGGCGAATTACTCTCGGAGCCATATCCAGGCCGCTATTGGGGAGGGATATTATGATCCCCAGGAACGCGATATTCGACAGTGCATGACAGTACACAGCTAGGAAACAGTAAGCGTTAGTAGGATTATTTGTGGTTAGAAGACGGCTACGTTTTGTAGTATATACAACTTGCATGATTTTTCGTGTAGGTGTGAACCAGGTTTTAGATATAAATCTTGCTGGCACACCAATAGTACAAATAGAGATAAACTTGTGTTGAAAATACTACTGAAAAGTATACTAATTGTGGAAAACTTTATATTTTTAATATTATATTATTTGTACCTTTAGTCTTAAAACTTCATACTAAATCTAAAAGGTAGAGGACGAGGGATTATATTTGGTATACGTATTTATTTACAGAGAGTTTTTCTTTACATGAGAGGGAGGCAAACGAACAAGCGGGTCATTTGATGGAAAATGATCACCACCGCCCATAAATATCAACAATTCAAAGAGAGTCACCAATATATTGTCGGCCTTTAAAGGAAGTATAAACCCTTTTCTTGAAAGCCCCGATGTCATAGTTGTCTGGAAACACTGCTGCCGGGAGCTGGTTGGCTGGTGGTGGTAGGAAGTGCCGAAGAAAACGTACAGTGGTAGACTGCCATTTATCGAGATGGTGACGGTGGAACTTAGACTTTCGGCGGAGTGTAGTTAGAGAGTGTGTGTTGTGCTGCATTTGGTAGACTACAATTTGGCCGCTTTCAAGTTTAGGGTGAATAAGCATTTACTAGGCAAGCGTGCTCCATTGTAGTCCTCATCTTCGCTTTCCATCAGGCGTGATTGTGGTCAAAGGCACACCTATATTGTATAAAAAAAATAAGACTGGTTTATTTGGTGGATAGTAAAAACTAATTATTAATTTATTGGTTTCATATTCCAGTACTGTTTATAATCTGGAACGCTGTGACATTATCGAGACATGTGTTATATGGATTCGTTCAAAAACCTTCTAACTCGAAGCATTCCTTTGTTTTTTCGTCCAGAAATACGATATTTATTGCTTCGTGATATTTATTAAATCTGAGCAAGATCTTTTTTTGTACGGTGCGCTAGTTTCATTTCACCGTATGATGTCATTTGTATCAGTTACTGTCGAGGAAAAAAATATTATTAATCTGATACAGAAATATTAAAGGTCACGTAATTATTTTTTTGTATTATTTTACTCACTCCCTTGAGGAAAACATGCTATTGGCGTAAATTAGGTAGTTGACACCATTAATCAATTGACATGCTTTTTGAGCTGTCAGAACGAGAATTCTCACAGATATTTTGGTTATAGAACAAACTAGTAGTGGTGGTTTAGTAGTGGTAGAGCCATGTTGTAGCTAGCCGCTGCATCACGAATTGGCCGGCTCATCCGGGGCAGTACCACCCTCTCACAGAACACCGGCGTGAAGTAGCAGTTCCTGCTGCGTTTCGTACGGTCAGTGTGAGCGCCGGGGGCCCAATACCTCTCCTCTCCCCTATTCCCTCTCCTTTTTCCTTTCACTTTAGGGCCGGCAACGCACTGGCATCGCGTAAAGCGCTGCGGGTGTCTATGGACAGTGGTGATCATTTAACATCAGGTGACCCACTAGTTCGTTTGTCTGGCCTCTCTAAGATAAAAAAAAAACTTTTCCACACTCACCACATTAATTGGTTGACAGTCCACCACCAAGTGTTTTTTTTAAATCTCGTTTTTACAGTGCTCAGACTAAAAGTTACAAATGCGACATCCGCCAATTAAACATCTAAACGAGTTTGCATATTTGTTAAGTAGATAATTGAATACTAGCTGTTTTAAGTCGGTTTTGTTTTTTTCTTAAAAACGACGAAGCGCCAACTGTGAAGTACAAATTTCGACTGCAAAGTCAGAAATTATGTAGAATTACGGATTTAGCAAAAAACACGAATATTTTTTGAAATAGTTGATATATATGGAAATATAATTCACTAAACAAACTTAAAATAGAAAAGACAGTTCGGGTGGTTTGAAGTTTCTTTTTTTACAGTTTAAAAACTGTTTTACGAAGCTTTTGCCTGACTTTCATAGCGTCATCAGCCATAAACATAAAGTTCAAAAAATGCAGAGCAAAAACAGCATTCTCTCCGTTTACCTACCAATAAATAATAGCATATTTCCGTTCCCACTTGTGTTACTTTAAAATTCATTCACAGCCCAATCTGAGGGTAGAAATACAGGACGTGGCGTCAAACGCGCCGTAACATTCAATTTTTACACAAACATGACGCAAACTGCGAGGAATAGTGAAGAGTTCCGTTAACTAAAGCAAGCGCCGGTGGTACTGTAATATGTTAAAATTGGTTGCCCTTCATCAGCATAGAAACTTTTTGTACAACTGTCAAAAAGCATAGGTAATGTTTAAATGACATAACACTTATTCATCAGAACAAAAAAAAACAACTTTTGACGTAACGTTCATAATTATTATTATAATAATCAAAATACATACTAATATAATAATCACAGGACATAATATCATTTTATATAATTATTAGCTGTTGCCCGCGACTCCGTCTGCGCAGAATAGGGGTATAAAAAATAGCCTACGACCTATTCTCAGACCCACCGAATAGGTATAGACAAAAAATTTCATGAGAATCGGTCGAGCCGTTACGGAAGAGTTCGATAACAAACACCGTGACACGAAATTTTTATATATTAGAAGAAGATATCTCGGCGAAGACTTATAAAGTAAGTTAGGTTAGGTAAATATTTCATCAAAGAGTGAAATATGTTTTAACTACATGGATTTTGCTGTTGTATAAAATGTAGGTACAAATGTAGAATTAATGTAGGATTGGTGACTCTCTTTAAGTTGAATGATGGGCGGTTGTGATCATTTTCCATCAGATGACCCGCTTGCTCGTTTCCTCCCTCTCATAATAAAAAAAAGGTACATTATAGGTTCATTTTAAATATTATCCAATGTGACTATTATACTAGTAGCATTTAATATCTATAACTATAACATTCTTCCAATAATCGTGGATAAAACCTGTGTCCAGAGTATCTACATATACTAAATAACGAAATAACCACAAAATATTCCACGCAGTACGTTTTTGCCCTTAGTACTCATACACACACGTATTTCGCTGCTGCACCAAAAGATTTTTAATTCTCCGGCCTCCTCAAAGGCTGGGGAACTCTAAAAATTTGATTGGCACACAAAGCACCGGCCGTTGCAGCGTGGGTGTTGTCGCGCTTTGCCTGTTTTAATTAAGTTGTCGCCGGCGTGTGGAACGCAAGCTTCAGTTGGCTAGCGGGGCCAAAAACTGAAAAACATGAATTGATAAGTTCACAGGTTTGTCAGATACAAGGGTTAAGCGGGTGTAAGTGTTGCGTAGTTTTATTTCACAACTTTCAGTAGACGTCGTAATTCTTTTCAAAAAAGTGCATCTAGAACAGCTATAAACTATCATTTATCATATTTTTCTGTAATAAACTTAATCTAAATATACTGTTTTAAATTTTCGTGATTTTCACTCTTAATTACCAGGGTTCGGATTTTTCATCGCACGGTAAGATGAAGAAAACTATGGAGTCGATATTAAAGCTAAAATTTAATTCATATTCATACTCGTACTCATTCATTTAATTAATACCGAAAGTAAATTTTAAATGAAGTAAATAATTTGAATTGAATTAAATTATACTTTAAATAAAAAAAAAACTGCCACACAACAAAAAAAAGAACATTAAGAAAGCTCCTAATTTGTAATATCCATATAGGTGCGTCAAAATCTTGACAAGGTATGGCGTGTGTATTGTAAAAAGAGTATAATAATGGCGACCTTTTCCATGTTTTCTGGAGTTAAACAGGTTCTATATTGGTTGAAAATCTACTTGTGACATAAAAATATCGTTCTATATCAACGGACCTTAGATTAGTAGTATATTCTAGACTTCCCACATCGTACTACAAAAAATAATTTTAATTACTTAAGTAAGGTTAACTTTCGATTGATGGTTTCGATCTGTCAGCCTTATAAAGGGATAAAAGTATTAAGGGACTAAGAAAATGAGTGAGTGTGAGTATGAATATGAATTAAACTTTAGTTTTAATATCGACTCCATAGTTTTCTTCATCTTACCGTGCGATGAAAAATCCGATGCCTGATAATAACTATACTAAACGGGACTTATCACGCAAATAATATTTACCTCGACGTTTCGGCCACGTTGCAGCAGCCGTGGTCATGAGTCAATTGGTCGTGGTTTAATGAAAACTGTTACGTAACTATTTTTTTATTTATTTATTCAAGGAGAGCAAACAGAAGCAAGTGAACAAAATTTACTTATAAATAAACCACTGACTAACATGCACTTACTCCCTAAACAGCTCCCAATAAAACATATAAGTGGTATTTGTTACAAACAACTGCACAGCACTGAA
Source organism: Archips crataeganus (assembly GCA_947859365.1). NCBI lineage: Eukaryota > Metazoa > Arthropoda > Insecta > Lepidoptera > Tortricidae > Archips > Archips crataeganus. The sequence continues at coordinate 21,889,485 of OX402051.1, read as the reverse complement.
CGCACAGTTAGAATTTTAAATTCATAAACAATCTTGACTTAAGTCGATTCCGATTATCGAATCGATTGGAATATTCGAGATTCAAAAATATTTGGAACAAGAATTTTAATTTGAACGAAACTACAAATCCACTAATTCAATAATCGATTTGACAATCAGAATTCGATAATCAGAAGATATCTCTTCTAAACATATAACAGGGAAGTTATGGTATGGATGTAGATAAAACTATTTAGGTACTTAACTCAAACCGCAGCTATAAACTTAACTTAGAATTTCATATAATTTGTTTTTAAATTTCTGTTTAGACATAATAAAAATTACACTACATAAAGTCACAAAATAATGTCCAATGATTTACTTAATCCAATTCACACGCGTACGTGTTCTTACTCCAACGTTTCGCTGAATAGCAGCAGCAAGTAGACAATCATTTCAGAAATAATTGACACAGGACCTCACTTAAACAACTGCATCCGCGCCGAGTTTTCCGGCGTAGTACAGAATTTGAACCGAGTCGGAAAATCGTAGGAAATCGTTGCTTTGTCGTGTGCGACACAATCGAATAAGTGCCGAATTGATTTGCGTCGAGGGCCGTCGACGTAACTCTACGTGTGACGATTGACTTGATAATACCCCCGTGCAACGCTTGTTGTAGAAATTCTGCACTGGCATTTTACATTTTTATATAAGACAAGTGTAACAAGGATAAAAAATTTGCCAGGACGTTTCAGGGTGGGTATATTATGTATTTAAGAAATGAGTTTTCTAAACATGTAGCTTGACAAAGCGGTTATGCTGCGCTCCGCCATTATTTGAAATCCTCTTGCTTGCACCACTCAATCGCCCAATCCAATTTCTGAACTGTCGTTTTTTTCGTGTCTTCCAACTGGACAAAAGCTTCTCTTTTAAACTTACGTAACTCCAAGTTTAGTTCAAAGATATGTCTATACAACGTTGCTGTCGAATACCTAACCTTCGTTGTTCGTATTGAGCGAGAAAGATTTAAAACATACATACAAATGAAGTATGAAGTCCTGACTTCAACTGACCTGACTTGACTTGTCAATTTGGGTTAGCTTGGGAAAATTTTAATTTTTGTAACAAAACATTTTGAAATATTCTGCAGTGCTACACACCCTAATAATAGACAACATTGTTATGGTCTTCAATACTAAAAAGTCTTATTATAACATATAACGTCATAACATTTAAGACTCTTATTCTTACAATGCGTTGACATGCTTGTTCTTAGGCCTTGTTATCTAGAAGTTCTGTTTTTTATTTGAAAAATCCCAGGTTCATAAAACGTTTAACCTTCCGAGGGACTCAGAAATCTATCTATGACTGCGGCATTTACCGAGGTTGTTGCAAGCATTTAATTTGATCTGTTTAAGAAGTTTCCTAAGTCAAAATCTTACAATAGAGGTCTTAAAATAGTTACGCCAGGTGCTCTGAAGTATCCCTTGCTGCTCTCGTAGTTATGCCTTGTGTTTATAAGTGTACTTTGCTATGCTCATATGTAGACGAAGAGGCACTTACCTCCATGAGTTTACTACATAAGCGTATTTTCTTATAACTGCAAGATACTTAGTATTTAAAAGCAAAATGTTTTAGTAAAATTCGCCGCGAATTCAGGATCTGCTTTCGAGATGCTTGAATTTACACAAAATATGAGCGTTTAGCACCAGGGCAAGGTGTTTAATGTAGATTATACAGCGAAATTCCTTTGGTATCGAAGACACGAGTCAAAACGCTTTTATGCTTTAAAACGTTGGGATCTTTTTACTTTACTTGCGTTGATGCATAGAAAAAGCAAGGTTGAATAAGTATGAGGCGTAAAAGATACGACAAACGGTGATATTACAACAGCCTACTAAACTGGCAAAGCATTTGTAATCCATAATTATCTCATTTGCCCGGTTTCATCCCTATGCCATAAAAATAACTTTAAGTATTAAATTGCCTGAATATACCTACTCACCGTTCTTTGGTCTGCATGTACCAAACCAAACCAAATTTAAATCTGCCCACTTAAAGTCCGCGCCCGGTAGTTCCACTAGCGTGACTAGCGTTTCAATCATCATCAGCTTTATGGCGCATAATATATTGAAGAAACAAGCAACAATAAAATTACACTGTAGCTGTATCGATTTTTTGCACCTTTAACGGAAGCTAAGCGGTTTGACTAATTTTTTCAATAATAATTATAATATTTGACAGGGTACTGATAGCCGTTGCAACCTTAATAGTACGTTTACAAATTAAACTTGCAAAATTTGACTTAAAACAGCCAACCAACTACCAAACATTGAAAATTAAATAAAAGGTTGTTTAATAGGAGACTTGAATGCATGTGTTCGACTGTGATTCACTAGTTTACCTAGAATTTTTTATTCATTAAAAAAAATGAAAAAGCGTTTATTTCAATCAGTGCAAAACGGAAGTTCTGTGTGTCATAACTAAAACGCCGCGCCATCACAAACCTTTACGCAAGCCAAGCACTGACATTTTCCCCGTGTAAAAAACTCAAACCGGTAATAATATTTCACGTCATTTTATTTATTATTTCCTCAACGTCTGTGGGCCGTAAGTTCTCGGGCATTACCGTGGAGGAAGGCCGTAAATTACCTCTCACCTACTCCTTTAGGACCGCGAGAATTATACGATATCCTGCCTTGGGGCAAGTTCGTAAGAGAAATGCTTAAGGGGGAAATTATAAGATGACAAAATGCGTCCGTGCGGTGCCCCTGGCACATAGAATATACTGAGAGGAACGTGATGTATGGTTATTAGTTAGACGTAGAAGTATTCATGATCGTTGGAAATATGCTAAGTAACCCGTGTGATTGCTACCCGAACGTTACAATATCTCCCATCTTAAAGTAAAGACGCCATAGTTTTCACCAGTTAGTTAGATTTACAACCCTTTATTGAACTTGCGATGTTCATGTGTGTGTATGTATAAATTGTCTTCAAATCTTGTAAGATGAATTTCGCTCACTTTCAATGGTCGAAGTGACTTGAAATTAGGTAAGTTGTATTTTGAATGACAATAATTGTAACTGCAGCCAGTAAAAAAGCTTCCGAAAAACTTAATTTTTAACAAAACTTGTTAATACAATCATTTTAGATAGTGAGAGAGAGAGAGACAATTTTGCACAGAAGAAGAGTTAAAATTACCTAATTAACGCTTATCAAATAGTATAAAAGTATCAAATAGTATATTTAAATAGTATAAAATTAATAGTAATATTGTAATATACATAGCTACTTAGTGAACTAAAACAATTACTTTGCTCACCCGCGACCTAGGTCGCGGGTGAGCAAAGTAATTGTTTTAGTTCATTAATATGGACCTCCGCAAAGTAACGCCTGATTCAATAAATAGCTACTTAGGTTAAAAGTCTAATCTGTTTCTGCACATTTTAAATAGGTTGTTGTAACACGCCCGAGTTTATTGAGCTGCATTGTTTTTCAATCGGCCGGTGGCGGTGACGTCACTCGCAAAACATGGCGCCGCGGTTTGCGCGCGAATCGATGCCCGCCTGGGGGTTAAGTGTTTTTTATGCGAAACTTCGTGTACGGTGTTTTTGTGGCGAAAAACGCTTTGTTGCGTTTATTTTCAATCTGTACTTTGAATAACATTATGAGTTGTGCTTTTATGCGTTTGGTACAATACTTAAACATTATAATTTTTAGTAATTGTAAATATTTATTATATCTGTATGAGGTCAAAACGAGAACAATGTCGTTGGTAACTATTAAAAAAACCGCCCATGTGCGACTCGGACTAGCGTACTAAGTCTTCTAGGTCCAAATATCTGTTTAAGTCCATAAAGTACAATTGCTGAGAGACATTTTTTTCACCAAGGACCGACTCACGTTTGACCGGTTATTTTTATTTCAGAATATGTGTCTGCTAGTATAACTCCAAGTTTAGGATTCCTCTCAGATTAAGAGAGCTTGGCCCGTAATCCTCACGCGGGTCCAACGCAGATTCAGAACTTCACGCACATCATTTAATTTTTCTCAGGTGTAAGTATGTAGGTTTCTACACGATATTTTCCTTCATTAGCTTTACGCTTACAGTAAATTTGAGTTCGAAACGCGTCAGTGTAGCTTGGTGGTGGTGATGGTTGGGTTTATGTGATTTGTGTGTGTTCGTACAGTGTGGAGGTGGAGGAACTGCATGAACGCACATTTCTTGCATAAACGTAACTATTGTAAGGTCGCGGGTGAGCAAAGTAATTGTTTTAGTTCAGTAAATTTCAAATATAATTTCGCACATAAATTCCGAAAAAGTCCAAGGTGCGAGCCTGGGTTCGAACCCACGCACGAGTCTCTGCTTGAGAGGCCATATAAGTCAAACCACTAGGCCAACACAGCTTTTTTTACCAATCGCTGTTATTTAATTTTGATTAAAGCAGAGACTCGTTATGTTTGATCAACAATATCGCTCATGTTTCAGCGACTCTCTTAAAATTACATGCATATAAAGATTTCTCGTTGACGAATTTAAATTTATGTAGGTATAATGTAAGTGATGAACGTGCATACAAATCCAAATAAACACCTGCTCGGTTTTATCAGTAGACCCATTGTTGTTCAACGCTTTTAATGACGATGACAATAATTAAGTGCATTCAATCATCCTGCAGAATATTATACTTTCATGAAACACGTGTACTGACAGCGTGATGATTGAATGAGTGAATGGAATGAACAAGTGAAATATTTGACGTGTGCTTTATATGCCAGCGAAAGAATGAACAAAGTTTGTCTAGTATGATTTTGGGTCCATGGCTTGAGTGGCGGCGACGTACCGGAAAATGCAGTGTGATTAGACCCTGCACAAAGTGAACTGAACTGAACTGAAGTGAACTGTCTCAGTAATAGGGCGCCTTTTTTACCCTTTCGGTACGGAACCCTAAAAACAAATAAAAGTACAGAAAATATTATTTATTTTTATTAGCAATACGGCTGCTCACCGAATCTAAGATTATTTAAAAGCGAAAAAGAAAAAAAAAATGAAATTGAAATTGAAATTTTTGAATAAAATAGATGTGGTACATCATTTCCTACGCATTTCCAATGAAATTCGTAACGTAGGAGTCATAGCTTCTAATAGATGTGATGGATGTTACCACACGCCACTGTTGGCGTATGTAAGCGATTAAGAATTTCGGGGAAGTCGGTTGGGAGCGACGTGGTTCAATTGGTAGAACACCCAGGTTGGGGCGCATACCTGGGAGACGTGGGTTCAAATCCCGCCGGCGCACCCGAAAAACTTTTTCGCTTTTAAATAATAAAAGTACAGAAGTAGAAAACACAAATTAATGTTATATCCAAAAGTAAAGCACCAGTTACTGTATCGTGTAAGCGTGCAAAAATTACTACCCCTTTAAATGCAAATGCGGTCATTTATTTAATTTTCCACTTTTGTAGCGATAAAATCTGACATTTCAATCGCGCGACGGAAGATAAAATCGCATTTTATCGTCCTATTTACATAATTACCGCGTTATGGGCATTCGATCTTTTCGCTAATTTCAATTCCGTGATCTCTTCGTCGTTCTAGTTTATCCCCGCTTCAACTGATGACGCCATTTTGTTTTATAGTGGCACGTAAGAGGAAAGACGAGATTGGAGATGTTTTTTTTTCACAGTGTTTCGAAGAAAGTTTTATATTCTGTTTCGGAGTTGCTTTTGACTTTCGTATGTGACAGTCTGATTTACTTCATGTAGAAGTCATCTGAGTGTTCTGCCAATCTAAGTCAGTTTGGTAGGATCTGATTCCCTACGAGACAACGGACGGAAGTTTTATATTCAGGTCTTAGCTTGAGTATATTCAATTGAGTATCCTCAGTATTGTGATATCTCTCTTGCATAAATAAACACGCATAACGCGGATCGGTATTTATATCTCTAAACATTCTATAATCTTTAATTTTATCGACCGATTTAGCCTAGTTGGTAGTGACCCTGTCTACGAAGCAAGAGGTCCTGGGTTCAAATCCCGGTAAGGGCATTTATTTGTGTGATGAGCACGAATATTTGTTCCTGAGTTATGGATGTTTTCTATGTATTTAAGTATTTATTTATCTATATAAGTATGTTTATCGTCGTCTAGTATCCATAGTACAAGCTTTGCTTAGTTTGGGCCTAGGTCGATTTGTGTAAGATTGTCCCCTAATATATATATATATATATATATATATATATTTTTTTTTATAGTACACATAAGATAATACTTTGCTACCCAAGTTAAATGTAACTAAATCAATATCTGAATTTACTAATTGAGGTCGTATGGATACGACACTACATTCGAAGATTTTGCAAACTACCGATTGAAGCCTCACCTCTCAACCGCGGCAACTAATCCTACTCAAATGCTGTAAGGACCAAATGGGGACCCAAACGCTATCGGTGCCGGCAAGCGGTGATACCTTTGGGTTCTGTGGGCCCGTTGGACCACTAAACTTGTTATGTGATTTAAGTTACGTAGTTGTAGTTACATGTCCTTACTTTCATGTAAAGCCCAGTTTAGGGTTTACTAATGTTTCGCAAATTATTTTTCCCAAACTGATTCATTTGGCAAATGTTTAATTTCCCAACTGTTTATTTTTTCTGAAACTATAAACTTTTCAGGATTGTTATAAAACAAAGCTAACCTAACCTAACCTAACCTACGTACAGAATAGTCCTGAAATATATCCTGAATACTTTACAGTTTCAGATAAAAATAAACATTTTGGAAATGAAACATTTGCCAAATGAATCCTTTTAGGAAAAACAATTTGCTAAACGGATGTACACCGTTATTAGTAAGACTTTGCGAGCTCTACATTTTGCGATTAAAATCTAATTTTTCAAAAAAGGTGACTAGAATGTTTTCTCTGTTTACCCTTCAGTTGTTCTTACAATTGATTAGTTCTTCACAAAGAAACACAAGGTCTAACAAGGATATCTTACAATCCATCGTAAAATACCACGAATAATCAATGAATCAATTCCCTGAACCATCGCTCACCACAGAATTTAATCCCAACATGTTCGAATTCCGACTAAGCCACCTGCGAACGAAACCCGTTCAATGGCATTTGTCCCCAAACAGTGGCAATGGAGGGTCAGCTTCAAAAGAACCGCTATTCAATGCAAACGAAGCAACATTTTATTGTTGATTGTACGAAGATACGCTGAAAGGTGTGAAGATAGGTGTTTTGTGCGTGAATTGAGGGAATATAGAATGAAATGGATATCAAGATAACAGACACACAGACGGACACAGTTGGAGTTTGAGAGCGGAACTCTAAAAAAAACCGGCCAAGTCCGAGTTGGACTCGCGCGCCGAGGGTTCCGTACAACAAATTAATATGTATCTATGAACATCCAGTCTTAGCAGACCCCTGCTCCTAAGCAAAATGTGCGCAGTTTGGGATCATTGTAGATTGGTTACTGATATAGACAGACAGACAAAAAAATTATGATTTTTGCAATTTTTCCTTTATCTGTGCTATAAGACCTTGCTTCGTACCATAGTTCAAGATTCCAAGTTCAAGGGAAGTACCCTGTAGGTTTTGATTCCCTTGCAAGTGTCGAAAATTTGCGGCATAAATGGCTGTATCTTTTGATTGCGTTGGCTTAGAAGTTTGATTTTTTCACAGCTCCAAGGGACAGTAGACTTGAGTATTTGATATAAATTTCAGCTTGATACCTCCACGCGTTCCTGAGAAAAAGGGTCTTGACAGACTGACGGACGGACGGACGGACAACAAAGTGAGCCTATAAGGGTTCCGCTATTTCCTTTCGAGCTGCGGAACCCTAAAAAAACCTAGATGAAACAATCGATGGCCAGCGCTTCAACTGGCAACACGACAGAAAAACTTCCCGGCTGTTTTCTTCTAGCGACCTCAGAAACTTCGAGACTTAGATCCCAACCAGTTTTATTTTATTTCCGAAGGTTTCTAGATCAAACTGCTACTCGTAAATAAAGTTTATTTTTAGCTAAAGTAACAATACCTGGGTGCTACCGTCCTTCTTATCAAATACAAACTTACTCCATTTCATTGTTTAAATTTTAAAGTTACCGCTTCATAGTTGGCTGTTTAATGCTAGCAATTACAAATTAATCAAGTACCTAGTAGCTGTTAAAGAGTTCGTTTATCGATATCCCGTGGGAACTATGCAAATTTTCGGAATAAAAACTATGCTATAGCCTTCCCAGGGTCTCATACTATCTCGATATCAAATTTCATCTATGTCGGTTCAGCAGTTTAAGCATAAAGAGGTTACAAACATTCAGACAGACAGACACAATTTCGCATTTATAATATTTAAGTATTAAGTATGGATGAATTGAAACCAGTTACTCCTTGTCTTGCTATTCCATGACCACATGTGCTGAATAGTGTCTGTGCTTAGCTTTGTGAGTATATGGCATACAGTACCCGGCCATAAAGATTGCACATCGGTCTTTGGAGAAAGACTCGGCAAATGTCGGCTTCGTCGAGCGTTGTCGCACGCTACTTACAAGTAATGTGTGACAACGCTCTACGAAGCCGACACTTTGCCGAGTCTTGTTCCAAAGATCGATGTGCAATCTTTATGGCCGGGTACTGCATTTATGCTTATAATATCATTGTGATTGAATTGATTACTATTTCGTATCACTTCATTTCTCACAAATCTATATATATAAAAATGAATCCCTATTTCCCTTGGTCACGGCATCACGCATGAACGGCTGGACCGATTTCACTAATTCTTTTTTTGTTGTGTTCGTCATTGTCAGGAGAAGGTTCTTATGAAAGAAAAAATTAAGAAAATTGCGCGGAAAATTAGAAAATATAAGAAAAATTACCGTCCATAATAACTTTTCTAATGTAACCTTATGGCGTTTGACATAACTGCCAGTCGTCTGACAGTTGGCGTGATTAACAGAATACGATCGTTTAAATTAAATGTACGGGTCGAAATTTTATTCATAAAACTAGCGACGCGCCCCGACTTCGTGTGGGTGTAGTTTGGGGAAAAAGAGGTAAATATATAAACTTACCACCTTAAATTATAGACTTTCTTTATTTTTCACACCTATTTTTCAAAGTTACACCCGTGCGAAGCCGGGGCGGGTCGCTAGTGTATTATAAAATCGTGCTATTTTCATGATAAGTTAGATAGATGGGGTCATAGATGAGAGAAAAAACTCAATCAATGTTTTAAACTGTCGCAATTTTCACGCATAAATTATTATCACGCGGGACTTAACCATGACTATCTTTATTGCTAAATTTACCTCGACGTTTTGACGACATTGCAGTGGCCGTGGTTACGAGGTGGTGAACGAGTAGTATCTACTCTCGATCATAACCGCTTCAATGCGGTCGAAGCGTCAAGATAATTTTAATCCTATAGCTAGTCCTGATTAAGTCTCGGTTGATAGTAATTTAAATTCAATAACTTCGCAGGCAATATTATTGATTAAACAATTGATACCCTGCGTGACTGTAGCTCATAAAACAGTCGATAAACACATTATACCTACACAAAGGAACATACTTTATAGACACTAATTATAGGCTACAACAGAACTGTATTAACCATCAACTAATACACAAAAACATAGCTATGTGTGTGTAATTTCAACAAATGCGAGCACTGCCTATATGGAACATGATATCGGAGATTCGAAATCAGGAAACGGAGTTTTAGTGAACTGAAACAATTATTTTGCTCATAAGTAGCTACGTTTATGTAAAAAAATGCGTGTTTATGCAGTTCCACCACCTCCACACTGTATGAACACACAGACTTAATCACACAAACCCAACTATCACCTCACCACCACCAAACTACACTGACGCGTTTCGAAAAAGACCCAACCAACCGCAAGGTGTTGTGTTAGTCTAACATTTGGTAGCACTGTGAACAGTTGCGGTACTCTGAAGATGAGCTCTGGTTGAGTTCAAAACGCGTTAGTGTCAGTGTAGTTTGGTGGTGTGTTGAGGTGGAGGAACTGCATGAACACGCATTTTTTGCAGAGCTATCGTAAGGTCGCGGGTGAGCAAAGTAATTGTTTCAGTTCGTTATTATGGAGGAGTAACGCCTGATTCAATAAATGAAGTTTTAGTATCGTAATTAATCGAATATTTAACGCTATAAGTAGATAACATTAAAGAAGTGGTGGTGGTGGAAGAAAGAAGCCGTGGTGGCCTAGTGGTTTGACCTATGGTCTCTCACAAGCAGAGGTTCGTGGGTTTGAGTCCGGGCTCGCACCTCTGAGTTTTTCGGAATTTATGTACGAAATTACATTTGTAATTTACCATGAGCTTTACGGTGAAGGAAAACATCGTGAGGAAACCCGTATACAACTGAGAAGAAATTCTATGGTGTATGTGAAATTCGCAATCCGCACTGGGTCCGCTTGGGAACTACGGCCCAAGCCCTCTCATTCTGAGAGGAGACCTGTGCCCTGCAGTGGAACGTATGTAGGCTGGGATGATGATGATGATGATTAAAGAATTAAAATTCGAACGACACCGATGAGGCAGTGAGGTTCTGAAGTGGTGTCTGTAAACCGGAAGACGTGGTGTGGGAATACCCCCAACAAGGTCACTCTATCCAGCAGTGGACGTTTTTTGCTTGAAATGATGATGATCTTTGAAAGTCAACACACCGTCGTTGCTCAAAACATAAATTTAGTATTTCGCCGAAATGCTCTTAGACTCAGTTTTATTACAATTATAATAGAGAGAGAGAGAGAGAGATGTTTATTTACACATATTCGATACACAGGAAATACAGTTGACAGGAAAAGATACAAATAAAAATTATCGAATAGTATAAATTGGGCCCCACTCAGCATAATGTTGCGGCAAGCCGCAACGCTGTTTTTTAGTGGGACCCATTTAAAAACTAAACACAAAAAAAAAAATAACACATTGTGATGACACGAACGCCAGCGGAAAATGTAGTTCGCAACAAAACCTAGATAGGTATACAAACCGGAAGTATGTATGGCAACACTTGATCAGTTTAATCGTATCAGAACCATTAAACCGCAACAAATTACGCCAAGGATTATTCTGGCTACTGTAGTGAATTATCAGCAATTTCACAAATTTTGATATTGTGACGCATATACACACGATAAAACAAACTTAAAAAACAACAAAACATTCTAATGACTTAAGGTTAGGCGGGAACGCAGCCCGGCCCTTTGTAATGTCGTTCACAATAAATTTAAGCTACCGCCATTTCGTGTGAAAAAAATAAATACTTAGCAAATAACTTAGCAAATAACAAATTACAAAAAATATATAAATATATCCCAACGAATAATTAAAAACAATTAAAAAGTCTGTGTCAAATGCGCTCAATGTACGTGTTGCCCTGAGAGCGTCACCCAAGCCAGCCAAATGTCTTGTTAATACTCAAGTTAAATGCTAGACGTACTTAAAGTTTAAGCCGAGGTCGTATATCAAAATAATCGTTTCTTGTACTCAATATTTCTACGAAGAAGGTAACATTGTTATTATTTTTAATTTAATTAAGATGACTCCAAGTGAACGTGCTCAAAATTGGAAAACCAATTGTGAAATGAGCGTTTTCGTAATTTTCTGCGACGGCGCCATGATAAACATTCTTCACGGTTGAGCAAAGCCTCCCCTTTATTTGTGTTTACGTTGTTCTACTTGCTCTATAATTAAGTTTTTTTTTTCAACATGGCCGCCTTAGTGATATTGGCAGCTGAGCGTTCAGCCCGCGCCGTCACTGGCATTGAATAATGGAAACCTTTCAATCGATTCCTTCGTAATTCGAACCCGGCAGCCGCAGATGCTTTTTTTTTAATTCACTTATTTTCTTAGATGGACTCTGATTACCTAATAATGCTATAACACTCTAGTCTATCGTAAAACGGGATTGCTTTATAAAAGTGATTGCTTTTGTCCTTCTTTCTCTTTTGTTTTTGTATTCTTGGAAAAAATTAAGTACTCGTATGTAAAGCCGTAATAGCCTACTGGTTTGACCAATGGCCTCTCAAGCAGAGGGTCGGCTCGCACCTCTGAAGGTTTCGAAATTTATGTGTGAAAATCACATTTAAATTTACTGTGAGCTTTACGGTTAAGGAATGACATTACAAGGAAACCTGTATAAACTTGCGAATAAATTCGATGGTTTGTGTGTTGCCATTCCGCACTGGGCCCTCGTGGAAACTATGGCCCAATGCAGTGGGATAGGTATAGGGTGTGATGAAGATGATGATGATGAGAGAAATATTTTGTGCAAAGTCGCAGTAAAATAGAATAGTATTTAATAATAATTTCACAATGTTAACTTGATCATAAACATATTTGGTACGCGAGTTTCGAAGCGGCCCCACGTTGGGCGCCAAATATCATTAGGTGAGACTCGGATACTCTCAGATTCGGAGATTTGATTTACTCCCGAAAGATACGAGTATATGCGCTTATCTGGGTAACTTTGAGCTGGTTTAATATTTAATCTCAGCGTAGAGTTTTAGTTTCAGCTTCAATTTTAGATTTTTTATCGTATCTTTTTCATATTTTAAAAACGCTTTACATCTCTATTTTTTTCTCCACTTAATCATATCAGAAGTGCACTACTTACTAAGTTTCTACACTGTGTTTTTTTCATCTCCGTTAATTTTAAGGAGACATTCTGAGGTCAAATGATGTTAATTTCTCTAAGACTGTCCTAACTGTTATTATTAAAAAAATATCCAAGTATTAAATTTAGTTTATTAATCATCATCATCATCCCAGCCTATATACGTTCCACTGCAGGGCACAGGCCTCCTCTCAGAATGAGAGGTCTTGGGCCACAGTTCCCACGTGGGCCCAATGCGGATTGGGAACTTCACATACACGATGTTTCCTCACGATGTTTTCCTTCACCGTAAAGCTCATGGTAAATTACAAATGTAATTTCGCACATAAATTCCGAAAATCTCAGAGGTGCGAGCCCGGACTCGAACCTACGACCCTCCGCTTGAGAAACCATAGGTCTGAAGATCTGGAATCAGCTTTCTGCGGCAGCATTCCCGGAGCGTTACAACTTAGGGATCTTTAAAAAACGAGCCTACCAATTCCTAAAAGGGTCGGCAACGCACCTGTGATGCCCCCCGTGTTACGGGTGTCCATGGGCGACGGTGATCGCTTTCCATCAGGTGACCCGTCTGCTCGTTTGTCACCTCTTATATAAAAAAAAAAAGGTCAAACCACTAGGACACCACGGCTTATTTTTTTATAATGTATGTTTTTTTTTTAATTAGGCAAAAAGTTTATTACTAGGTAGCTTCTGTTGATGTACCAAACCATCGTCCCAGCCTATTTATGTACGTGCTACTACAAGGCACAGGCCTTTGGCTGAGGCTGTAGTTCCCACGTGAGCCAAGTGCGAATGGGAACTTCATACCATTCAATTTCTTCGCAGGGTGTGTACAGGTTTCATTAAAGCTCATTATCAGCATCCCAAACTATATACGTTCCATTGCATGCCACAGGGCTTCTGGGACCTACCACGCGGACCATTGCAATGAACTTCACACACATCATGATTGAATTGATGTGATCAGTTTCCTCACGATATTGCAAAGCTCATTACTTTGCAATCAACACGCCGTCAGGTCGCAGTCGGCCGTCAAACATTGTTACGATAATCCGAAGCACCGCCGGCGTCTTTTTGGGTCCCTCGTCGATTTCACGCATCGAAACACGCGAGGAGACGAGGATTTTTCACTTTTTGCACTTTTTTCAGCGCCGCCATGTAGTGGAGGGTAAAAAGTAAAAATCATTAGTAACTGTAGGCTGTTGGGGGGTCGATGGGATGTTCGCTCGATCGGCGAGATTTAAGGGCGATGCTAGTGATAATTTTAAGCCCGCGATCAAGAAAAATCTTGCTTTAATACCTGCAAAACGAAATCTAAGAAGTTTTGTACAAAAAAGAACTGTTAGGTATCTGGTAGAAGTACTAGACTTCTTATGAATGACCGAAGATGGCATCAAAATCTGCCGCTAATTCGTAAAAAATGTTACTAAGAAACTAAGGCACTTGAAAGGCTCGAATAATGACCCAAAAATGTTTCCCCATTTTAAAATTACACTGCACAAAATTAAATTATTCCGCCAAACTTTTCGCTGCTGCAGGCAAACGAACGACATCTTAGTTCCACGCGACGCCTCCCTGGAATTACAACCAGCTCACGTCAAATAACCGTCACTCGGTAAGTGTCACGGTTAACCTTCAAACTAAAATAATTAGCTGAGTTGTCAACTTCGGCATGTCAGGAGCGGGGATGTTAACAAGTTAATTTACGTTGAGACTAAGCAAACGTTTGCGCGCGTTGTTTGCCTTAAAGCAAGTCGATATATTATGGAACACCGGTGGTTTACCCTCGTAATAAGAACAGCTGGTTATCCAAGGTGTCATGTTAAATTTAATTGTTGTAAAGCTTGTGTTGGTCTTTTGATTGGTGGGTAAGGAACAGAGATAAGTTGGTTCGAGACGTGATCTCTAATAACTGGTTTCAGAAAGTTGCAGGCGTGGTTTTGCACACCTCGTGTACAAATTTACGTCACTTGGGCAAAGATTTAATTACTTGGCTGCTGGGTCTGGGAACCGGTTGCGGTCAAGTGATAATCTTTTGCTAGCCTTTCCTATATCTAAATCCAAATCCTATTCCAAATCCTTCTCCGTGCACGCTGTTAGTCTGTGGAATCGGTTGCCGAGTGACATGAGGCGGTCGCAGTCAATAGCCATCTTCCGGAATCGCTTAGGGGCGTACTGGCTTGACAGTTCCTCTTAAATTGAGACTACCTCTGTTGTGTTCTTTGTTTAGTGTATATGCGTATATTAATGTAAGTATTTGTAGTTTTTATGTAGTCTATTTATGTTGGTATGATATGTATTAGTCTATTGTATTCATTATATAATATATGTGTGTACTTGTGTGTATTCTTTGTAAGTATGGGTATTGTTTATGTTTTGTTAGTTTGGGTTTATTTTTGATTTCGGCTCTTTTTTTTTTTTACTCAGCATTGTATGCCTACTCTTGTCTCTAATGTCCTGTCAATTGTTCTAAGGTTAACTGGAAGAGATCCCTTTAAGGGATAAGTTCGCCTTTGTACATCTGTATCTCTTGTTAACTAGTTATTTTCATGTTTTATGTACAATAAAGAGTTTTACATACATACATACATACAAAATGGTAAAACCTAAACCTTACAGTTTCACCATGTCTATCTGTCCGTTCGTCTGTCCGCGGCCTAGCTCAGAGATTCCTTGACCTTATTATCCTTAATAAGTCTGGCTGCTACCTCATCACACTTAAACCGATGAGATTATTTAGATGAAATTTGGTATGGAGATAGTTTGAGGTTCTAAGATGGATTTTATCCCAGAAAAGTGAATTGATCCCGCGCGCGGGATAGCAATAAGCTAATTGCCCACAGACGAAGTTTCGGGCAACAGCTAGTACTTAATAATTAAGTCAAGAAATTATTTAAAAAAACCGGCCAAGAGCGTGTCGGACACGCCCAAGGTAGGGTTCCGTAGCCATTACGAAAAAATCAAGTAATATTTTTCTAAGGATTTCGTATGTGTACGGAATCATCCAAGTTTAGGTATGTTTTATACCTTAGGCTACTATTTACTCTTAAACTACAAATAATTTCCAAGCAATCTTAGCCGCTATAATTTTCCTAGTAAATTTGATATATTTACTACTATTCTGAATTTTTTCAAATTTTTCCACTCATCAGTTTAGATTTTAGAGGGGGGGGGGGACGGTCGATTTTAATGAAAATTGTCACTTTAAAATTGAATATTTCGCAAACAGATACCTGAATAGAAAAATCATGTTAGCAACCTCGCAATGGTTATAAAAGACCTATCCAAAAATACCCCACACTATAGGGTTAGTCGAGAAAAAAAAATCACCCCCTTTACGTCTATGGGAGGTACACTAAAAAAAAATTATTTTTTATTTTTTATTTTACCACTTTGTCGGCGTGACTGATATATATATTCATGCCAAATTACAGCTTTCTAGTACTAACAGTCTCTGAGCTTAGCCGCGGACAGACAGACAGACGGACAGACATGGCGAAACTATAAGGGTTCCTAGTTGACTACGGAACCCTAAAAAGGATTAAAAAATCACTTTAACACCTTATCTTAAAGTAGTTTTGATTATGACTGAAATTATAGGAGTACCAAAGAGACATTGTGGTATTAATTTACGTTGTATTAACTACCCCTATGTAAAATTTAATGTCTATAGACATGAAACTTACTATGAGAATCTTCTGCATATCAAACTTTTTCTTCTTTGTACTAAATCTGTCTAGTCGTTTTATAGCGTAAAAAAGTAACAAACATACACATTTACAGACACACTACACACCAAATTTCACAATAATGTTAGTAGAAACAGCAGTACTTGTACTGTACAGCTAGCTCACCCACAATGGCATACAATACATTTTAGATTTGAATTAATAACATAACGTGTATGAGAGAACTAATGATTTAACTTCAGCTCTCAAGGGTCTACAGTCGACTCATACACTTACATATATAATACAATCATAACTATGATCCTTGTTCGCAAACTGTCGGCTTTATAAGATACCAAAGCGATAGAACAACATCTATTGCCGTTTAAAGTACACATTATGAGAAGGCCATTTTTTTATTTATCTCCAATGTCCTGTATCATTCTAAGATTAACTGGAAGAGATCCCTTCAAGGGATAAGCCCGCATTTGTACAGCTGTTTCTCTTGTTAACTCTTAGTTACATGTTTTTGTGTACAATAAAGAGTTTTCATACATATAGCTCTTTTCAAAAACTGTATCTTCTGGAAAAGTGTACCAAATGAGAAAGTGCGTTTTCCAACAATGCAATAAAAAGTTTAAAAAGTTTTAGAACGAGAAATGCACATTTTGGTAAAGTGGTTTTTAAAAGCCTCTGCCATTTTGCTGTAGGACTTAATACCTTAATTTCCTTTTTTGCCATTGGATATTCAGGTGGAGAAAGCGTCTTCTCTTCATCCATATAATATGTTGTTAGTATTACATAAGCCTGCACGGAGTAGTTCACTCCACCCTTCCTAATATGAACTATCTAGGTTTGAATTCTCTCGACCGTATTTCCGGACTGATACAACCTAGAGATTCAAGAATAGAGTGAATAGGCTGTTACAGAACCAGTGAGTTACATCTTGGCCTTATATCGCCGGATGACAAGCAAAACTCACTAAAATTTCTATCGCTGCTCTTCAAAAAGTCGTATCTAGTTAGTAATTTCATACTGAGATACGAGCTTTGTTTTTAAGTAGGTATTTGGTACTTAGTGACTTTTGCTTGTCACCCGACGATATACGCTTTTTATCTGGTTATATACAGTACAAAAACCTTAATTAAAATCTATTCAGTGTATAGGCGAGTGTTGAATTCATTAATATTGAGTTAGCCCAGCAACTAAGTGACATTAGGTGTATTTTCGGGGTGCTTATCTGAATATCGAATGTTACCTAACGAGTTCTTTAAAATGCTGTTTAAATAAATTCTGTGAAATTTACTGGTTCAGAATATACTTTTCAATTTGATAACCCATCTGGTATATTAACTATCGACATTTAGAAACGTGCCTATATTTTCTACAAAATATAGACCACGTTTAATTTTCATGAGCTCCCGACCTTTGGACGCAGTATCGTTAGTCATTTTCAATTGTTTAGGTTACACTACCATGTAGCGCTAATTTATCTATCATACAATAATAGCTAAGCAAATTAATTTAATAAAGCAATAAGTAAGGGATATTTATCAGATTGCTATAATATTTATACATTGTTTAACGCATTTAAACTAAAACATTGTTATTAATTAAGAAAAAGCAGCCAAGTACGTGTCAGGCCAATAAATCTGTCAGGTTACGGCCAAAGCCAAAAGTTGGGCTTGCAGTCGAGGCGTAGGTTATTATTATTATTATTGTGAGAGGGAGGCAAACGAGCTATCGGGTCGTCTGATGAAAAATGATCAAAAATATCAACAACTCAAATAGAGCCACTGATCTGTTGCCGGCCTTTAAAAAAGAAGAGTGAATGGGGAAGGGAGAGAGGTATTGGGCCCCTGGCGCTCTTACTGAGCGTACGAAACGCAGCAGGAGTACTGCTGCTTCACGCTGGTGTTCTGTGAGAGGGTGGTACTGCCCCGGACGAGCAGGCCCATTAGTGATGCAGTGGCTAGCTACAACATGGCTCTACCACCCCAAAAATATGGGTTAGGATGATGATGATGATGAATTTTAACAATTGAGTTACTAATCCATTACAGTCTAGCATCAATCACATCTTAAATTTTTCTTTGTATATTTTATACTCGTCAAATTCTATTTCTATGCTCTAACAATTTTAAATGATAAAATTATCGATCCTCAACATTTACAAAATACAGCCACAAAACGTTTATTGAAACCCACAAACATTAGCGTGGCATCAGAATAAAAGGAATAGCCCGCACGTGTGCCGCTCACGTCAGGAATAATGCTCGTCCTGGGGCGGTATTAAATCATGAAAGACAAGACTCTTAGTACAACGAGCGGCGTATATCACACGTGGCGTGGCGTGACGGTCGCGTGAGTTGGCTGCACTTGGGAACAGTAACACGAGTCGGGATAGACGAAAAAATAAGTTTCAGGTCCTAAAAAAACTTTTTATATTGATTACTAGTGTGAAGCGATTTATGAAATACAATCTTAGAAAGGATATCGGTTGGAAACACCCGTTTCTGCTACGGAATTAAGTATTATTAAAGCTCTCATAAGACACTATTAATTAGTCTCTTTTTTTTAATCATTGTATTACATGTTATTAATTCTTTTAGGACGAGGAATTCGCCCTAGGACAGTATTAGGTAAATCATGAAAGACAAGACTCTTAGTACAACGAGTGACGTATATCACACGTGGCGTAGCGTGATGCTCGCCTACCGAATATAGAATAAAAGTTTCATAAAATTGGTCAAGCCGTTTCGGAGGGGTTCGATAACAAACACCGTGCCACGAGTTTTATATAATTATATATCAGATCATGAAAGACAAGACTCTTAGTATAACGAACGGCGTATATCACACGTGGCGTGGCGTAACGGTCACGTAAGTTGGCTGCGCTTGGGAACAGTAACACGACTCGGGATAGACAAAAAAATAAGTTACAAGTCATAAAAAAGACTATTAATTCTGATTACTTGTTTAAACTTTAAATTTTAATTTCGATAACAAATACCGTGACGCATATAAAAATCTCTTATATATGTTAGATCATGAAAGACAAGACTCTTAGTACAACGAGTGGCGTATATCACACGTGGCGTGGCGTGACGGTCGCGTGAGTTGGCTGCGCTTGGTAATATAATAATACGACTCGGGATAGACGAAATAATAACCTAAAAAAACTTATAAATTTGATTGCTTAGCTTCCCACAAAATCCACGTAAAATCTTAAGATTTTTAGTCCTAACTGCTGAGTTCAAAAACTTTAAATTTCGCACGGATGTTAGTCATACAACGTTAATGAAGGCCGTGATGTACTTTTTGAGAATTCCCATGGGAATTTAGTGAAATCCCGAAATTTTAATTCAACTGCCAGATCTAATAATCTACACAAGCAAACCCGAGGGTAAATGCTAGTATTAGATAAAGCTAAGGTTCAGAGTAGTATCCATAAATAGTTCTAAGCATACTATTAGAACCTGTCTACTGTGGCCTGTCTAGAAATGTTGCCTGTACTCAGTATAAAATCGAGCCATTAATATAACGGTAAACTCGTGGGTATACGAGTAAGTTAGTAACTCGCTCCTCGGGGAATAGTTACTTGAACGTATTTCAACTTGATAGTCGCGAATCTACAAGACGATCCTATGGCAAAGTACATTTTGACAAACTATTAAAAGTCCGAATGGTCATAAAACTACTTTGAGACTCACTCATAGTGAAAAAATACGGATAACTCACGTCTACGATTATAGTTTAGCTCGACATGTTTGTTTGTTGTTATTGTTTTTTTTATGTTTATATGTTATGACAGTGAGTCTAAATGGTGTTTAGTTGAAAAAAAATCAATCGGTAAGGTTAATAAACATTAGTCCAGTGGCTTGATCGATTTCTATAAACTCTCAAATAGGTAGTCATGGGTTCATCAATATACACCAAGGTAGATCAATCTTTCTCCCCCGAAAACACTCGTATAGCAAAGTTCATTGAAGTCCCCAAAGTAAATAAATATACATAAAAAATTAATAAATATTGAGTTCACAGTCATTGTAAATGGTCTTTTAGAGTTACTAAAACCTGGTGTCAAAAATATTATGACAGTGTTTTAGCTTGGACAGCATAACTTTGCTTAGTTGTCAAGTACTTTATTATACCGTGCGTTATTATCAAATTTGACTCTTCAATATATTTTTGACAATAAGAGTCAAGACGCTAGTATCTTAGAAAAATTAACTTCATTTCACCTGTTGAATTTAAATCTTAAATTTAGAGTTGAAGAAAATCATGAACAACACGAAGTAGATATGTTTACTTATGTGTAGGCCTAGATTTTGTTTTGATTGATAACAAATGACGTAAGTTGGTTGAAAAAATTATCATCGTTTCAATGATAAAGCTAGTTTCCTTTTATACTTCACAATGCTCTTAATAAAGTAACTGCGATATATGTGGGTATATTAAGATGATACTCGCTTTTTGTACGTAGGGTAGTGCCTCTTAGTTCTGGAATAAATAGCGTAAAGGACGGATGTGTTTTACTGTGCTGCTCCTCCAGCATCAAGAACCCTGGGTCCTGGGACTAATATTTTTCAATAACAGCTAAATATAAAATTTTGAACGTGCTTAGGCGAATGCCAATGCTACCAAGCCATGCATCATGACCGGGCGTGCCTCGCAGCCGAATTCCAACAACGCAATCAACCGTCATTTTAGTTGAAATGTTTGAGAAGACCCTCGGAAAATTAGCAGTTTGTCTGACAGCTTGCCTTCTCTCCGGTAAACTGTAAAATATATCAGAAAAGAAGCTGTAGCATAAAGATACTTTCTCATCTTTTTACCGAAACGAACTTATCACAAAGCCAATGAAAGCCCTGATAATGCTTTCAAAATAAATATAAATATTGGCAACATCGACAGTCGATTAAAAACACTATAAACTTGACAGAATTCGAGTTTAAAAAAATCTTAATCGCTTTTTGATTGCATTCGCACCTCTAAACAACCATTTCCGATTAAATAGCCTATCAAAATTTACCTACTCAATTAGAAAGAGTGCCATGAAAACCTTTCATAAAATCAAAACGTTTATTATGCTCATCCCGTGTTGTGAAATTTCATCGTTGCAAACATTTTACTTTATAAACAAAACCACGTGGAAACAACGGGCCCTCACCTAGCTCACATTAATTTTATTTCGTACATTATAGTAATGGCCATTTCGTGTTCAACATCCGCGAGCCTACATCATTCATTTATTCCCGTCATTCCGCGCGCAAAATGTCACTCCAAATGACTATTTTATACGCTCAGAATCTGTTCCAAAGAGTTGTGATTGGCGGGAAGCATCGGCACCCAAAACGCTCCGTTCCAACATTGTGATTGGCTGATTACGATCATAAGCGTATGACACATCTAACAGTGAACCGCTTTACGGCATGCTGCCGCGTAAAATTAACAAGCTTTTTGGGGCGTTCAACACAAAGCCATTTTTGTTTACGAGAGTTTTAGCTGTTAAAGCAACAAAAAGCGAAATTGCCACGTCATAAACAGCTCTCAGGGAACTTACGTGCGCTCGAATCGAGTCTAAACATAGTAGAACGTAATAATTCCGCGCATTAATTAGGCTGAGTCTTGTTTAGGTCGGCGGGGAGCACGCCCCTCGACTTGCTGTGATTAACGAGCCTCGGGCGAACTTGCGATACACCGGTATGCCGAATTATGTGGAAACGTCACTCTCGCAGGCAGCAGAAGCCCTCAGCTCCGATATGAACGTCTGTAATTGTCTGTTTGTATGAGTACATCGCAATAAAGAAGCGGAGGCTTTCATTATCATTTGCGTGATACTGAGCGTAATTTGTTACAACCGGCGGATCATTTCGATCTCAGACACGCATTAATCAAAGCTATGTGCGATTGTTTCCAAATTCAAAATTAAAAGATTATCTTAAAAACAAGAGAACGTGGATCATCAAAAAACTTAACATTCTGCGTGGTCTTCATGTTTCAACTTCCTATTTGAAAAATATCTTTGCCTGCCTGACCTATTTAAGCACTGCAGTGTAGGCAGCGAAGCTCACCAAAAATATTTCAGCTCTCATTATGAAAATTATACTTGAAGACAAATTATTACGCTACATTTGCTCCATTTATTTTAATGGACGGTTGACCTGAGAGCACTTTGCGTAAAAAGTGAAAATAAACTTTTCCGAGAGGTTAAATTTATTTGCAAAACAACATGTCACACTTCTCTAAACTAAATTAAAAATAGATTAAGCCGTAACGAACTCCGTGCCGCCGTACGTAACGATTGCACGCAAAATTCAAACAAGGACTGTTCCATTCTCAATTTTTTGTTTTTTTTACCCAACTCTTCCTTTTTTAGTTTCCCTCGTTTGCGTATGGTTAACATTATTAAAAGCAGAACGAAACGAAATATTGGGTTCTTTCGCTGAGTCTGTGCTCTGTACGTTCCGTTTTCCGCTCTAAAGTACTCGGTTATTATTCGTGTTTTGTGCAGTGAGAGTTTATGATTTCGCTCGGATGCTACGTGTGTAGTGCCTTGTTTGTATGTTGCGAGCGTTCCATTGTACGCGGGCAGATGGCGTACTCGTAGTTTGTTACGTTTTTGCTAATAATGAGCTGGATTTGAATTGCGAACTAGTTTAGTTTTAATTCGAAACTTTTAACGGCATCCTGTTACGACCAGCCTGTGACTTAATTGAATACGAGCTATTTGATCTGGAAGGGAGTGGGGATGGTGAGCGGTAATTCTATAAGATCTTATTCGCAGTTGGTTTGGCATCAAAGTCGGCAAGTTGTCATAGCGACCGTTTGTTAGTCCACGCGGAAGTAATGCGGCCAGGTGAGCCGACTCAGTGAGCTCGGGTTACAACTTAGACCAGAATTAGTTGTGCGAAAATTATATTAAACTTTGTAAAAATGTTTGGATGTTTGAATGTTTTTAAGTCAACGCAAAAACGGCTGTAAGGATTTTTTTATATACAAGAGTGGGCCAACGAGCATGCGAGTCACCTGATGGGAAGCAATCACCGCTGCCCATGCACACCCTAAAGGTATCAATACGTTTTTTAAAGATCCCTTAGTTGTATCGCTCCGGGAGTGCTGTCCCTTTGGACTCGACCACACTTTTCTTCAGGTTAAATTACAACGTCAAAGTGATCTTCGCGCAACCGCCTAAGGTTCAAAGTAGCTTTACGTTTTGGCTAGGCTTAGCGTTAACAAGGTTAAAAGTACTACCGTAACCTTTTTTCATGGATTTATGACACGGAAGAGCTGTGAGATGAAGCTAGTGGATTCTTGTTCGTCGTCTTTCTCTTGACAGAGTGGTCGTCGTCCTCATTTTCTAGGTGCTGGTCTGGACTGCTGGTAGCTTAACAACAACACGCCTTCATTCTTCGCCATTTTTTAGGGTTCCATACCCAAAGGATAAAAACGGGACCCAATTGCTGAGGCTCCGCTGTCCGTCCGTCTGTCCGTCTGTCCGTCTGTCCGTCCGTCCGTCTGTCACCAAGAGCTGTATCTCATGAATAGCTAGACAGTTGAAATTTTCACAGATGATGTATTTCGGTTGCCGCTATAACAGAAATACTAAAAAACAAAATAAAATAAAATAAAATTAAATTAAATTAAATTAAATATTACCCCTAATATCTTACACAAATCGACCTAGTCCCAAACTAAGCAAAGCTTGTACTGTGGGTACTAGACGACGATAAACATACTTATATAGATAAATAAATACTTAAATACATAGAAAACAGCCATAACTCAGGAACAAATATTCGTGCTCATCACACAAATAAATGCCCTTACCGGGATTCGAACCCAGGACCTCTTGCTTCGTAGGCAGGGTCACTACCAACTAGGCTAAAGCGGTCGTATAAATATTTAAGGTGGCTCCCATACAACAAACGTGATTTTTTTTTGCTTATTTTTTGCTCGATATTGATAACGGCAACAGGTAGACGCTTGAAATATTCACAGAATATTTAGTTATATATTCACTTTAAACATAAATAATTAAATAAAAATAAAACAAATATTTAAAGGGGGCTCTCATACAAAAAACGTGATTTTTTGCTGTTTTTATTTTTTGCGGTTTTCTTTGTTCTAGTGGATACATAAAGGTATTATATAGCGATGTCAATTAACTGCGTGGGTATAAACAGAAAGATAAATTAGGAGCAAGAGCGTGACGTATATGAAGGAAAGTTTTGCGTAACTCTAATCTTATTATTTACAAAGTTATTTTTGGATAATCGTTGGCTGAAAATTTCAAGCCTGAAACTAAACCTTAATAAGAATGTAGAATGTAGCAGAATGTAGTGGCTAGGGTGGGTTTACTAATGTTGCGGCGAAAAACTTTTCGCAAAATGATTCATTTGGCAAATTTTTCATTTCCCAAATGTTTATTTTTCTCTGAAACTGTAAACTTTTCAGGATTGTTATAAAACAAACCTAACCTAACCTAACCGAACCTACAGGATAGTCCTGAAATAAATCCTGAATAGTTTACAGTTTCAGAAAAAAATAACATTTGCGAAATTAAACATTTGCCAAATGAACCAGTTTGCGAAAAATAATTCGCCGAATAGGCTGTACACGAGTGGCGGGTATGTATTACAATACCGAAGTACGAAAGACCGAATGTATTAAAACATCGAATGGAAAGAAAGAAAGAAAGAAAATACATTTATTTACAACAACACAAGACACATAAATATTTTAACAAAAAGGACAATACAAAGGCTAAAAATAGAGTGTGTCATTGCGGTTGCAAATTGGACACTGGCTCAGCATAATGCTGAGGCGTTTATAACACCCCAGCGCTGATTTTCAGCCAGTACCGTCGGTAATACCCGGAACGCCACACAGATAGATAAAATGTACACTTATAAATATAAGCGATGAACTACATAAACTACATGCGTAAATGGATAATTTGTAGATCATAAAAACGAATAATTTTAACAAAATTACTTAATCATAAATTACTATACTATAATATAACTCACTTGCCAAGTATACAACTCTGCGCGGATTAAAACAAGAAGTGAAATAACCGAGACAAAGAAAAATCAAAGAAGTTTTGTGAAATAGTGCTGGAAAGGAAAGGAATTAAGTTTTCTGAAATGACAACAAATAGCCTTTAAGCTTTCGCCCAAAGCCAAACGTTTCTGAAACCGTTAATTTTTTAAGATTGTTATAAAACAAACCTAACCTAACCTAATGGGTTCTGTATGATGCCGTTTTAATAAATTCTGAAAAGTTTAAGATTTCAGTTAAAAATCGTGTCGGTCTTTTGACCCATTCGATGTTTTAACACATTCGGTCTTTCGTACTTCGGAATTGTAATACATACCTCGAGTGGCTAGACGACTTGATTCATAATCATCATCATCCCAGCCTATATACATGTTTCACAGCACAGCAGCGCATAGGCCTCCTCTCTCAAAATGACAAGGTTTGTGCCGTAGTTCCCACTCGAGCCCAGTGCGGATCGGGAACTTGACACGCACCATTGCATTCGCAAGTGTGTCCAGGTATCCTCACGATGTCTCCTTTACCGCAACATCATCATCATTTCAGCCGAAAGACGTCCACTGCTGATCATAGGCCTCCCCCAAGGCTCGCCAAACAGATCGGTCCCGTGCCCATCGCATCCAACGCGATCCCGCAACCTTAACCAGGTCGTTAACGTCGCTTGTTGGAGGCCTACCTACACTGCGTCTTCCGGTCCGTGGACGCCACTCGAGAACCTTTTTGCCCCATTGGCCATCAGTTCTACGAGCGAAGTGCCCTGCCCACTGCCACTTGAGTCTGGCGATTCTTCGAGCTATGTCGGTGACTTTAGTATATTTATTTCTAATGCGACCCCGCAGAGAAACTCCGAGCATAGCCCTCACCATTGCCCTCTGAGTGACTTTGAGCTTCCTTATGAGGCCCATCGTTAGCGGCCACGTCTCAGTGCCATAAGTTCATCACTGGCAACACACACCTGGTTACCGTAACGCTCATGGTTAATTAATTTCAAATTAAATTTCGCACATATTTCGAAAAAGTCAAAACTGCGAGCCCGGTCTCGAACCCACGACCCTCTACTTGGCCGGCTATAGATCAAACCACGACGCTTCCACGACTTGCCTGTTTAAAGATATACATGCACGTATACAGTGACGTGGATTAACCGCCTACTCTATTTGCTCCGCTATATTATATTTAACGGGTAAGGGAAACTCAGGTCAACGGGGTCGGTTTCGAAGATTATCTCATACGAATAAACACAGCCTGTATAATTATGTTTGTGGCATAAATAAGACAGTGTTTGAACTAAGCTGTACTTTTCATCAGGTGAGATGTGGGTGAATTACGGGTCAGTTTTACATATTAAAAAATACCTAAAACGAATCTGATATTAACGTTTAAGATCCGCCATTAAATGAAAATCAAATATTTGATTTATTCAAAAATGATTACGAGAATCTGTTAAGGAATGCGATCTGGAGGCGAAATACAGTCAAACAGAAAGAAAAAAGAAAAAAACGTTTATGGCAACAGTGTTGTCACAACGATAGAGTAGAATAGAATAATTTATTGACCATGTAACATACATTACATTTAACAACTTTGAGCGATATAGTATTCCATGCATTATTCAATTAAAAACTTAAAATGTCCTTTCTCTTCTCTTATGAAATCCATGTATTTATTATTAGAATAAAAAGGATCAGAAAGTTATGAATTTTGTTCTTGAATCATTTCATTGATAACACATACACAGGCTAAAAATACAAACTATAATGTTTACATAACACAGAGAACAGCTGCTGCAGCTGGACGTATGACAGATTTTTACCGAAGCTTACC
The DNA here is from genome assembly GCA_947859365.1 of Archips crataeganus. NCBI lineage: Eukaryota > Metazoa > Arthropoda > Insecta > Lepidoptera > Tortricidae > Archips > Archips crataeganus. The sequence continues at coordinate 21,862,297 of OX402051.1, read as the reverse complement.
AGCTTTGCACTCGCTCTGTCATATCATATACATATATGGACATATAGATTTTACTACAAAACCCACCTGGTTGGCTTAAGGGTGTTTTTTTTTGTTTTACTAACTCATTTTATTTCTTACTGTAAATTATTATTATTATTATCTATAGGACTCGTCTACCTGCACAATCAAAGTCAAAGCTAATTTCAACTAAATATCTTTATCAATTAATGCTTATTATAACAAGCACTTGTGAATGTTGAAAAATTGCCACCGATTCGGAGAAACCCTGTTGAGAAGAATCCGGCAGGAAACACGATAAGTTTTTTATTGCAAAACAGATCTCGAATGTTCTTTTATAACTTACATCCAAAGTGTTTAACGTTAAGGTCACTAACCTCTAGGCCGTATGCAAATACGTTTTGTGTTATCTGCCTACCCCCTTTACGAAAATACCCAATAATACAGGCGTGATTTTATATACATATGTGTATGTATGTATTATGTTCATATTTAAATTATATCCCCCAAGCGTTGTAAGTGGGTGGTTACTGCAACTAGATGCAGCCCGCTTCATTAAATTAGTAAATGCAGAATGGTAGTTCATATGTACAAGTCAGAGAGACCAGCAGTGATATTATACTAGCTGCTCGTCGCGGCTTGACTTGTGTACTAAAGAGGACACTGTTACTAAATTTTCCCTTTACAATACCAAAACTATAATTATGTTATGTTTTGGGTTAAACAAAGTGCAGTGCAGTTTCTTGATATTCTGAATTTACTACAAATCCGGTACAATTAATTATTATAAAAACTAGCTGCTGCCCGCGACTCCGTCTGTGAAGAAAAGTTGTATACAAAATAGCCTACAACCTATTCTCGGACCTAACAAATATAGAGAAAAAAGTTTAATAAAAATCAGTCAAGCCGTTTCGGAGGAGTTCAATAACTAACACCGTGACACGAGATTTTTATTATATTAGAAGATTAGATTATGGCGTATAGCGATATGTCCGTTCTGTTCGTCCGACTCCCCGCTCGCCTCCTCCCCGCGCCTTCACCGCTGTCGCCTTGCCAACCAGTACCTATAATAACAATAAATGAGTTTGAGTTTGAAAGTTCTAGCTATGTATATCAAGGGGTCTAGTCATGAAGCTCACAACTTGGGCCACATCACTACAGCTGCGGCGAGCCGCCTCGTCGGCCGGCACCGCTTTAATCACATACATCATGGCACTGACAAAATCATACCTCGTTAACACAAAGCCATAATACATAGGTCATAATCACAACGATGTAAGGAGTTCTTACTTTTCAGAATTTGTCACATTAATAATTGCTTGTAATAATCGTATTGAAACGAGCAGATCCGTAGAAGAACCGGGGTCACCGACATAGCCAAACGGATTAGCTCGTTGAAATGGCAATGGGCAGGCCATATAGCACACAGAACAGATGGCCGTTGGAGCCCAAAAGTTCTTGAATGGAGACCACGGACTGGCAAGCGCAGCGTAGGACGTCCACCAACGAGATGGACGGACGATTTGGTGAAGGCTGCAGGTTCAGGGTGGATACAAGTCGCTTCCAACCGTAATTATTGGGCGTCAATGAGGGAGGCCTATGTCCAGCAGTAGACGTCCTACGGCTGAAATGGTGATAATAATAATAAAATAAATAAATAAATGATGCTGAGTGATGATGATGATGAACCGTATTGAAGTTTATTTTAATCTAAAACCGCAATGCATTTATCTGACGTGTTGTTGTATTCGACCAAGCTGGGAAACTCAAGCATAGCTCGCTCCATCGCTTTTGAGTGACTTTGACCTTTCTCTCATGAGGCTCGTTATAAGCGACCACATCCCAATTCCATAAGTCATCACTGCAGCATTGGCAACACACACTGGTCAAAAACTACCTACTTGCCAACCTACATTAAGAATATAAATGTTTGAAGTCAATCTGACCAATTTAACTTTCAAGACTTCACTATCGACGGATAGACACTGGGACATGTGAAACTTAATATGGCTAAAGATGTGATTTTTTGTCGCCAGAGCCTTCGTCATCGCAGAAGAGTGGCCTCCCTATCGGTATTTTACAGGCTACATTTCGGTGAATGTGCACGACTTTATTCCACCTGCGCCTTTCTTCCACAGGTCGACCAGAAGTAGGCGGGGTCTCCACCTAAGGGTGGTGGTTGTCAGTATTCCAAAAATCTGCACAAAGCGTTTTCGCTCTTCCTTCATCAACGGCACAACTAAGGAGTGGAATTCCCTGCCTGCGACTGTGTTCCTTGAACACTACAATTTGGCTGCTTTCAAATCTAGGATAGTGAGCATTTACTAGGCAAGCGTGCTCCATCGTAGGCCTCATCTTCGCTATCCATCAGGCGTGATTGTGGACAATCACAAGCCATATTGTATAAAAAAAGCTTACAAAATGATAAATGCAAAGAAATTGAAATCGTATAAGCGAGGCTTTTATAAAACCTAACCCCATCTCTAACCACAACCGCACAAACTCCTACGCTCGCAGACACGCGTCAAAGCCAGGTCGGTGACGCGTCAAAATGACGCGCCGACGCGTGACGCGGCCTCACTAATGACGCAGTGACGCAAACCGGCGACGCATTACGCTTGTGATGTTAAATTTTAAGTAGACATTTTAGTAAACGCCGGTAAGGGCGGGGGAATAAAAGAAAGTATAAATGTTGTGAAGTAAGTAAATGGAACTTAGCTGAATATGGGTGTTCAAGTCCTTTTTGAATTTCAGAATTATTTAGTAACCTATAGGTTTTTAGTCAGCCAAACTGTGATGAAAAATTCTAAATAAACACCTGTAAACTGCAATGTATGCAATACATAATAGGTATGCAATAAGGAAATATTTAAACCAGCCATTCAAAAATTACTTGTCTGATTAATTTTATTCTAAGAAGCTACTGAGTCAATTCGATTAACTTGAACGTCCATAGCAAAATTCCCAAAGGAATGTCTTTATGATATTATGGTCGTTTCCGGAATTCCAATTAGTTCCGGATATTTCTCGGGCAAACTGAGGCGGGAAAAATAGTCACAGAATGGGATGTTGATCGAGTTTATATTGTACAGCAGCGGCTTAAAAAATATTAAACTTTGGTAGAACTATAGAGATACTGTATTTTTTATCACAGTTATATTTCCTTTTTGGAACTGATTTCGCGATTTTGTCTCTGTCCTTGCTTATAACCCGCACACTTTTTCTTCTTATAAATGTGTGCTAAACTACTACCTACTAATACCTACTTACTACTAGTACTTACTTCTTTCTAAAGTACGATCGCTGCAATGACATTTCCAAAAATATTTGAAAAACTATCAATATGTTAGTTTTAGTGACATTTAGATAGACCCGGTTTATTTCGTAATTAATGTAACTAAATTTCAATCTTTGTACTGTAGTCTTAATTAATGCGTCCAACAAGGTACGTTAGTCACCTCCTAATGAGACGCTGACAAGCAATAACGTTTCAATGAACAATGAATTGATAATCAGTTTAATTATCAGTTCATTAATTGGTCCTCCGCAAAGTAACGCCCGATTCAATAAATTAAATAACGTATCAATTCACAAAACACGAAAATTGAGATTTAAATACGAAATTGTACCGTGTCGTCTCCGCTAGATTTTATAAAAACGAGTTACCTTTTTGCCTAAACACCTGCACAATATCGAAAGACAGCAAAAATCACAGGCAAAACTAGTTGACATAAATAAAAAAAATTTAGCGGCCATTATCTCAAAATTATGTTCTAATGGGTTGACATGTTATTGCTTATCAGAATCCAGCAAAGTTGGATTTGCCACCGGTAAAACCATTAAGGTAAATGTTCCAGTGCCTAACGTTGCCCCAATAACTGACACTTTTAATCTTAATTCGTAGAAATAAAGGTGAAAATCAGAGTGTCAATTGTTGGAATTAAGGTGTCGAACACTGGGACGTTTACCTTGTGTCCAATGGAGCATTGGATATCAAAAGGAACAAAAAATTATTTACAGTGAAATTGTGCAATCAACTTTTGGCAACAGTGTTTCCAAACAATTATGATACACGGGGCTTTCTTCAAGAAAAGAGTCTAAATGCTTCTTTTAAATGCCGGTAACAGATCAGTGCCTCTCCTTGCGTTGTTGATGTTTACGGGCAGTGGTGATAATTTTCCATCAGATGGCTTTTTTGACTGACGTTTGCCTCCCTCTCACAATATTAAATACCTAGTAGATTTTACAACAAGAGCATAAAACGAGCCATTTTACCCGAGACGTTCACATAGCCACCCGAGCCGCTACGGCGAGGGTGGATAGACAGACACGTCGAGGGGGAAATGGTTTTAATGCTCGAATTATGCACTGCTTTTCACTTCGATTGCAAGGAAATTAAACAGCAACATTTAAAATTAATTAAAAGCTCTTATTTTTCATGCATTGCAATTTCTATAATAATTTACTAGATTTGTCTAGTTTTATTAATTTCGTAATATAAAACACCAGTTACAAAACAATTTCTAAAAATCTAATTTCTACTACTTGTGGCTGTTTGCGGCTGATTGCCTTGGTCTTAGACAAAGATTTTACTTTATGAACGAGAGCATAAAAAGCTATTTTATGCAGTATTCTCTCGACATAAAGAACAAACTTTACGAGCATGAGAAGTGAAAAAATATTTTGAACATTGCAAGTTATATGTTTGTTTTCCAAACAACATGTTGATGTGTGGATATTGTAGAGTAAAGTGCGGTCCTCGTTGGGCTCTCGGATGCTAGCTAAGTACTTAGCTTTTAAATGCCACAGTTCAGGCAGGAGCGACCCCGATAGTTTGAACGGGGTGACCCAATAATTTAAAAGGATTGTTTACAATATTGTGAAATAGGCTTTGGATAATGGATTCTAGCCCAGTTTTCTTGATGTCAGTATTTTCGGAAGCTTAATCACGAGTTATCTGAGTCCCTATGGTATGGTATGGTATGGTATGGTATGGTATGGTCTGGGCCTATGGTTTTTTAAAGAGTCGTGGGTACACAATAGGTTCTCAAGTGGCGTTCACGGACCGGAAGACGCAGTGTAGGTAGGCCTCCAATAAGATGGAGCGACGACCTGGTTAAGGTTGCGTGATCGCGTTGGATGCGGATGGCACGGGACCGATCTGTTTGGCGTGCCTTGGGGGAGGCCAATGTTCAGCAGTGGATGTCTTTTGGCTGAAATGATGATGATGATGATGATGTGGGAATAATTTAATTCCGAAAGGAGGCCTATGACCTGCAGTGGGACGTTGCAGGTGTGCGCAAAAAAAATTCAACGGCGTGTGAGAAGTTCCCAATCCGCACTGGACCTACTTGGGAACTAATAGTCGGCTATTAGTTCTGCTCATTCTGAGAGGAGGCCTGTGCCCTGCAATGCAAGTGATAACAATTTTATACCTCATCTTATCAGTTCCAATGGCACGAAACTTATGTGGCTATGAAAGTCTCAAGGCTCTTGAGCCTTTCCAGAGCATTTTGAATTTGGAGATCAGAGCAACACAGCCTAACAAATACAGAAATTTCAGGGCACCGAACAAAGTCACGACGTATCACCACACACGCTAACCATTCGACCCTCTACATCACACCAATGTTATTCCGACGCCTTCCACACTCTCATTATAAGCCTCCTATTTGAATTGGAAATGGCTTGATTATCATATTAGGTGGTGACCTGGCAGTCGAATTAACATGGATTCCTGAGCAGGTAGTCTCTTAGGAAAATAATCTGGAGGCCTTCACGTAATGGTATACACGGCGGTGGGAAATTACACGCGGGATAGTGCACAGATTGCGCGCAGTACGAAGGAAACAATGGAGTAGTTTTCATTTTATTTTTTGAAGTGGGCTTCATATTATTTGCTCATAGTAGCGCATAGGGCCAAAAATAACTAGACAAAATGCACTTGCTCACCTTAGTTACATCTTTGTCTTATCATACAACCTGAACGGCATAAGAAGAAAAACATATTTTTAAGCACCAAACCACACATCACCACCACATCACACACACACACACACACAGGATAGATTGGATGGATGGAAGGATGGATGGATGGCGGCAACGAGGTATGCCCAGGAGGCGTTGGTGGAGCGACCTAGACGTGTACCTTGGAGACTGGAGGGACACCGCTCAAAGTCGGGATAAATGGCGAAAATGGGGGGAAGCCTTTGCTCTGCAGTGGGAGACTTCTCCAGCCTAACTAATAATAATAATAATAATGAGCAATGGACTAACTACGTGAATCTTTATATTTCTACGAGCAGGGCCGGATTAACCATTACTCCGCATCGCCAAAGCGCCCCGCGCGCGCATCAAAGAAATTATAAAAGTTTCAGAGTGAAACATGAATTCGAAAATTAGTACCCTCGTTGGCAATTAGTATTATTGCTATTTTTCGATGCATGCTACCAGTTGATTAGATTTGACTTTGAAAAGTGCAGTTGATATTTAGTTGAAAGGGTTCCCGAAAATTTAATTGCCTGAGGCCACAACATTGGTAATCCGGCCCTGTCTACGAGTGTATGTCCTGCCCACTCCGAGCGCTCCGATTATCCGAGCTAAGTTGGTGATTTTAGTTCTTGCGCGTACCGTGTACCTTAACGTAACAATCAATGTCTGCGTCTCGCGGTAGTTTTAAGACATTTGACCTTGATTATTCCCGTACTGTTCACGCACCACCTACTGCGTCCCATAGTACCCAAAACACTTTGAGCACGTGAGCGTGGCGCGGAAAATTGTCTACTTTGATCGAGCTCGATGACGGCCCACATGCTCCAAGATACGCGCTTACCTATCAATGTAAGTATCAAAGCGGTAACATGAAAGGGTCATGCAGGGAGCTCGATTTAACATTTTTTATTTAAACGCTTGATGTACACCACAAGATTCAACGTAGATTTTGCGTAGCAGGCATTTTTATAAATACATGTACGTACGGTCGACCGAGAAAGTGGTCTACCAGTTTCGACAAATGTTTCTATGAGATCCAAATATCGCTAAGGTTGACTTTTCTGAGTGAAGTCATTAGTCACTGTCATAATAATATTGTAAGGGAAAATCGACCTTGTTGTGTCTTGACGTGCAAATGAACTCAACAGTAGGGTGGAAGACCATATTTTTGGCCGACTGTACATGGCGCACCTTAGTTTCTCATAATTCAATAAGTCATAATGTCATAATGTTATTGAGTCAGGCATTACTTTCCATCGAGCGAGGTCGCATAATGTATCATTCTCCGAAACTAATCAACGTTAGTCGTAAAGTGATTTATGTCATCTTATAAAATGCAGTAGGTTAGGTTAGGTTTGTTTTATAACTATGATTGACATTGATTATTGAGAATGATACAATATGACTTATTAAATTATGGAATAGGGTGAGTGGGGGTAAGATGAAAAACAGTGTAAGATGAAAATCTACCCGTAGCACCCGGTGCTACGGGTACTTTTTCATCTTACACTGTGGTTCATCTTATTTTTATCTTACCCCCACTCACCCATAATAGTGACTCATACGTATAGACGACAAAGAAATTCCTATACCATCGGACGGGGAACTCGTGTCGCTCGCGCTTACGCACGGCTTTGATTCTAGTCGCTCTCACGCATACATACACGAGTGCACAGAATACCTAAAATCGATTAGCGCCAAAAGCTCGGTAGGGCCTGAAGGTTCAATGTCAGATGTATGGTTCAAAACATTAAAGGCTATTTTCACTTACAAGCCAATGTGGCAGTCAGCCTTATTGTTCTTATTCTTGACGACCAGATGGCCTAGTGGTTAGAGAACCTGACTACGAAGCTTGAGGTCCCGGGTTCGATCCCCGTGTCGGGGCAGATATTTGTATGAAAAATACGAATGTTTGTTCTCGGGTCTTGGGTGTTTAATATGTATTTAAGTATGTATCTATCTATATAAGTATGTTTATCCTTTGCTTAGTACCCATAACACAAGCTTTGCTTAGCTTACTTTGGGACTAGGTCAATTGGTGTGCATTGTGCCATGATATTATTATTATTATTATTATTCTGTCGTGGGAACTGTCATAAAAAATGGTATACTCGGTTGACTATACATACACACATTCACGCCTCCTTCCCAGTAAAAGGGTAGGCAGAGACTATTTGTTTCCACCTGCTACGATCCCGACATACCTACATCTTCCGCTTCCACAACACTCGTCTCTTCACACTCGACCTGCGTGGGAACTGTACCTTTACCTGGGGCTAAATTCAGGAACGGCCCAACACGGTTTGCGAGCGGTAAACCAATCGTTTGCGAGAGGATAGGGATGAACTGAGATTGGGATGAGCCTTATTTATTTATTTATTCATTTATTTATTTACAAAGCGAATTAACAGGAAAATAAGGCTCATCCCAAGCTCATCAAATTCTTATCCTCTCGCAAACGATTGAATTACCGCTCGCAAACCGTGTTGGGCCGTTCCTGAATTTAGCCCCTGTTTGTTACCTTTTGATGAAAAGGAAACATGATTTTATGTATGAGTATAATATATTCTGGAAAACTCAACACGGCTTTAACTCTCAGGCGGTACTTAGTGTTCATCGGCTAAATTACTAAATGAAAGTTAAACAACATTATTCCAGTTGTGTTCATAAAATTTAAATTCCATATATTGTAAGAGCGTGTGCACACCAACAACAACGGAACAAGTATTAGGGCGTTTCACACGTGAGAGTTATTGGGATGTTCATAGCTTTTAAACTTGTAAGCCGGCAAAGTCCTTCGTGTGACGTGTGTTTTGACAAAGCCTTTATAAAGAGGTTTACTCATGTTGAACCAACTTTACGTGTTTATGTGTACTGTGTTATGTTCAAACTTTTATTTCGTTTCACCTGTCCCGATGTTTGTCTGTCTGTCTCTAATCAAATCTTGCAAGTTAAATTTGGCCCACTTAAGCGAGTTACACCTTCATTTTCTCTTGACGTCAAAATGTAGCACGCTTTTATTGAAAACATTGGGACTGTGATAAAAACGCAAAAATTTAAAATGCATGGTCTATTTTTCACCATCCCAACCTATAAACGTCCCACTGGACGACACAGGCCTCCTCTTAGAATAAAAGGACATGAAAAACAAGATCTATTTTTATACCTTAGAATTAAATTATTTTCCGCTTTTTCCTTTTTTTTATTAACGTCTACTAAATAAAAGCTTGTTTTTGAAAAAGTTTTTTTTTTCTTTTATTTTATACGAAACAGGTCTTTGTCTCGTGTCTTGTTTCGAGTCGTGGTAGCCTGGAGGTTTGCCCTGTGGCCTCTCAAATCGTGGGTTTGAATCCTGGCTAACATGTCGGAGTTTTTCGGGATTTCTCATGAGTTTTAGAAGTGAAGGAAAAACCGTACACAGATTCTACGAAACTCAATGGGGTATGTGATGTTCCCAATTATCATTGGATACGAGTGGGAACTGCGGCTCATTCTAAGATGAGGTCTGTGCCCTGCAGTGGGACGTATATAAGCTGAGATGATGATTAGAGTAATGAACAAATATATCCTGGCTTTAACGCTATGCAATTTAATGTTTGTACGTATGTCAACGTACATGACAATGCTTCTGAATTATCACATTAGCAAACCATTGTTGCCCGAATAACGATTCTGATGACCAATGAATAAAGATCATTTTAGCGTGAAGCGTGCTGCGTTATTGTATTCATGGACACGCTAGAGGGCCCTAAAAGCACTATAAATGAACTGAGGTGGTTTGGTGCGAGAATTGAACTGAAGCGGGAGTGTCGCTAAATACCACTTCTAAACGCTCAAAAAAAGTATTTTACGTGTCTGTTATTCTAATAAAACTTCAAAAGTGCACGTTTTTAGAATGTATTATGGATTTAATTACAACCAGGATACTGACATCATCAACAAAGAATATGGACATCACCGACTGTCTTGATAGAGTTTCAGAGAAAAAAATTCTCAATGGGTAACAAAAATAATTCAAAATTAAAACTGTACCTCTACAATAGATAATAAGGAGGTTTCGTCCCAGCTTCTCAGCAATTGCTTATCTTGTTTGTAATTTATTGCACATTGGTCGATGCACAATGAGTGCAAAGAGCTACATTATATCCAAAAATAAAATGCTGTGCCAAAAAATAATTCTAATAATATTTCTAATAAAAAATTGTAATAAAAAAATCTAATATTATATATTCTTAAGTGGCAATACGCCTGCAATTTGTCAATTTAAGTTATTCCGTAGCCATAGTATAATTACAATTTTTTCATTTTTTTTTATAAGAATCTATCTGCATATTATTACATAAAAACGAGTCATTTTGTCGAATACATGTGAGCATATCCCCTCTAACAGCGGACACCTATCTGGATTATTATTTTTTCTATTTTGTTTGTAATTATCAGAACAAGTTTTGCATGAAAGAAATATGTTTTAAAAAAACTTTAAAAATTTAGTACAACAATGCGAAACTAGAGGGATCAGCTAGTTTACGGTCGAATGTTTAACTTCGTTTCCAGATCATAGAATTTTATTTGTAAACAAACACCAAAAGTAACGTATTGTTATCTTCTTATCTCATCATTATAGTCATAACTTTAGCCGTAGGACGTCCACTGCTGGACATAAGCCTCCCTCACTGACAGCCAATCATTACGGTAGGAAGCGGCTTACATCCACCTTGAACCAGTGCCCTTTACCAAATCGTCCGTCCGTTTCGTTGGTGGATGTCCCACGCTGCACTTGTCAGTTCTGTTTTGATCGCTGAAGCTTTTCACTTAAACCGCTCTAAACCAGAGGCTGCCTGTCAAATGTGATTACTAAACCCTATTGTTTCCAAAACAGAGTTAGTTTGGGTTCCATTCAGTATATCACAACTTACGGATTTGTGGTCATCAGTTCGAAGCACAATGTTTAGAAGTTACGTGTAGATTTAGGTATACGTTTTATCATTTCGATGTACATAAAGAAAACCATAAATAATGTTGGCTGTTCAAGGCAATGAATAGGATGTTACTGATCCAGTGAGCAAAGCAGTCGCATCTGCATTCTTCAAAAATATGACGTGATAATCTAATATAAAAAAAGTTTCGAAAAAAAGATAAGAAGAAAGGTAGAAATAAGTAAAAGGTATGTTATTTTCTCCGATAAAAAAGAAAATGCTTAATTAAAATTCACAGTAAAAAAAACACACCGTTAAAAAGTAACTCCTTATAGAACTTACCAAAATCCCCGGTTTTCAATTCAACTGCCAATTTTAAGCGGTTTTTGCTATAAAAAAATACATTCTTTTATTTTGCTGAAAAAAATTGGTCAAACTACATATTGTGGGTACCAAGTTTCAATGCGATGTCATTCCAAGCAAATAAAAGCTTTATAATCAAAAGTAACTTGGCGAGTAAAAAAAGTCGTATGAAAATTTTCCGTTGTGACACGAAAATCAACCATTACCTTGTAAGTGTAATTGTGTTACAATGGAACTTTTCCAGTCATTCATTTCGTAAGGCCAAAATGATTAAAATCAAAATCAAAAATTTGTTTCCGTAAGTAGGCCGTTAATTTCTCTTTTACATGTGTGTTTTTTAGTCTACCAGCGCTTTCGGAAAAACCATGATTGCCAAGAAGAATGCGCCGCAAGAAACTTGGCACTGAGTATTTTTTTCTACAAACAGATTAAAATCTCATAATTATTAGATATCGGTAACTCGTGGCATTTAGGTAGCATTTGACGTTACTGACAGACTAGTGAAGTGACTATGTTTCTCTGTACGACTCGAGCAAAGAAACCAATTACAACAAATCTTTTCAACCATTTAATATTTGACTTTTGTTATCAAATTTATTTTATATATAATTTTATTTTGTTCAAAATTTTTAGAAGTTATCCTACGTCTCCTATTTGAGAGTGTTGGTTAAAAAAAAGATTTTGTTAAAAATTTCATTTTTATTGCAAGCTTTTTTGTTGACTGTACTTGCATTGTCATCCAACCTACATATGTATACCAAATTTCAAGCCAATCCGACCACTGGAAGTGGGTCAAAATCGACTTCCAAAATTTGACCCGTACATACATACATACATACATTGCAAGTTAATTAATAGCTCGTAAAAAGCATTCTTGCGCAAGTTTGTTGGTGTTTTCTTTGATTTCAACTTCTTTATTTTGTAATAAGCTATTAAAAATTACTATTGTAAGATATCCTGGATTTTTTGATAATGCTATTTTTAGCTTTTGATAAACAAGTTTACCTTTTGGATGTAGTCTCGGTAATAAATGTGACCTTTCAGTTTTAAAGAATTATTTTATCTTATCTGAAAAGACACTTGAGAAACGTGTCTCATCACTAGTGCCACCTAACTGCCACGAGTTACCGTTGTCTAATAATTATACATTACTGGATATATGTATTTAATGGATTACCAAAGAAAATTCGCTAAACTAAACATTTTGACGACCAAATAGCCACTAGGTTAGAGAACCTGACTACGAAGCTTGAGGTCCCGGGTTCGATTCCCGCGTCGGGGCAGATATTTGTATGAAAAATAAGAATGATTGCCCTCGAGTCTTTGGTGTTTAATATGTATTTAGTAAGTATGCTTAGTACCCATAACACAAGCTTTGCTTACTTTGGGACTAGGTCAATTGGTGTGAATTGTCCCGTGATATTTACATTTATTTATTTATAGTCCGACAAGCTCGCGCGCGACCCTCCGCGGAACTCTGTCGCAGTCAGCGTTTGCCGCACTTATTAAAATTACTACTTATTATTAGCAGAGGCCCCCTGCGACATAACCTTATTTGACAGATGGAATTAAAATTTCCGTTTCACCAGTCTCGATTAGCGCTAAGTGACGGACAAACTGCTTCTTAATTTGACCATCAGATCAGGAGGCATTTAGCATTTTTATCCGTCACATAAAGTTAGTTTATTTTTTTGTGGCCATGGTTGGAGAGCCCTTCAGCCGGTTTCAGAAAAATAAATCAAAGTATTTTTATTTTTTAAAGAAAAAGGTCATGCTAAATTGCATATAATAATTTAAATATCAAGATTTGAATAAAAAAATGTAGGTACACTTTTAGTATGTAAAAATAAATCCAAAATTTCGTAATATTTTTTAATAACAAACTTTTTTTCAGTGGATCAATCGTTTGTTCTACCTGAACTTGTATGTCGCCATTAAAAAAAAGTTTATCTGTCAAATGGTTTGGCGCCACTTTTCGATTCGTTTTACGTGATTTTATTTTTCTTTGTTATTGTTAACAAAGTATCGTAAATAAATACCGTTTTTGGATCAATTATAATGTTAAATATTTGTTTATGCAAACAAAAATAGATGTATTCAAAAATTATATAGTTAACCATTTCTTTTGCTTTAATAATGAGTGACTCTTTGAACGAAAGTGTGCGAACAGGAACGCGTGGTCGTGAAATGCGACGTTGCCATTCCGACTTTTTGTTAAACCCACGATTAGTTAAGTGGTACTTAGTTTGCACAGGACCGGAGTGGTGAAACTGAAAAAACACTAGCTGACAGATTTGTCCAGTACTTAGTTTATTCATTGGTTACGTAACCAGCAGTTTAACAATAAGGTGGTGAAACACCCCCTTAGCGTTCTAACAAGATCCAACCTTATGTTCCACTCAACTACAATAACAGATCTACATCAAGTTCTACATCAGGACGATAAACAACTGAATCACAATTAAATTTACCATGCCACGGAAAAACAAAAGAGGTGGCATGACATCAAATCTTCCCCTTTTGTGACATAATTCTCATACATAACGCAATAATAAAAGCGCCGACCTAAAAATATGATCGATTTAAAAACCTTTTAGTTGATTACTTGCGTTATGTAACCGAACTGAAAAAACGCTTCAGCTTATGAATGTTGGGGAATAACTCGGCGGATTCTAAAATCACTAAAACTTTGCTCTTCCCTGGTATCAAATTATAACAAAACTGTTTATTGGATGAATTGTAAGTAGTCACGGAAATTATATTATTAAGTAATTTGTTTTCTTTTAAACACTGCTAGCCGCGAAACACATAATAATTATGTACATTTGTTTAATACTATTTTATTAAGTCGTGGTAACCTAGTTATTTAATTTTTGGCCTCTGAAGCAGAGGGTCGTGGTTACGAGCCCAGACTCGTACCTCTGAGTTTTTCGGAATTTACGTGCGAAATTATATTTGAAATTTACCATGAGCGCAAAGGATAACATCGTGAGGAGATCTGTACACACCTGCAAAGAACTTCAATGGTGTGAGTGAATTGTGAAGTTACTGTGCTTTGACGTTCTTAGACTGAGATGATGATGATGATGATGATGATGGTGATGATTATTAACTACTGACGCGAACAGAGTGTTAGGTGTGTATCAAATCGGACGTGGATTTTTTATTTTATTACAAAACTAGTTTGATCGTGAACGAATGAATCGTTTTTGAAATGTTGGATACCTACTGAAATGGAAATATTGGAGGTTTCTCAACTTTTTTACGACCTCTTTAGCCTAGTTGGTAGTGACCCTGCCTACGAAGCAAGAGGTCCTGGGTTCGAATCCCGGTAAGGGCATTTATTTGTGTGATGAGCACGAATATTTGTTCCTGAGTTATGGATGTTTCTATGTATTTAAGTATTTATTTATCTATATAAATATGTTTATCGTCGTCTAGTACCCATAGTACAAGCTTTGCTTAGTTTGGGACTAGGTCGATTTGTGTAAGATTGTCCCCTAATATTTATTTTCTTTTATAACTTGTCTAATAAGTAAATATCTTTTGTATCATAATTTGTGGGAACTACGGCCCAACCCCTCTCATTCTGAGAGGAGGCCTGTGCCTTGCAGTGGGGCGTATATAGGCTGGGATGATGATGATGATGATTTGTAAGATCTTCTTTACAAGTTTCTTTTTAAATGGTGACCTGTGTGTTTTTTGACGTTTGTTAATAACTTTTCAATAAATTTTATTTTGTTTTGTTCACAGACAACTGCTAGCGCCTAATCTCAAACAAACCCACTTCCTTTCCAATGGAGTTGAGACTGAAATAAGACAGGTAAGTCATTATTATACTTATGACAACCATACGAAATTCTGTTTAAGTTTACCCAATTCGTTTTTAGGATGAAGAAAACTAGGGCACACCGATTTGTGCTAAAATCTGTACAAAACTTTTCTCATGGAGGCTGTAAGGATAGCGACCCTTAAATTATACCCATAGCACGCGACGAACCGATATACTACGAGTACCCTTCTTGGTTGATGTGAAATGTGAAAAGAAATTGTTTATGTTTAAAACTGTTTAATTACTAATGTTAAATAATAATGTTACAAATGTTAAATGTTAGTTTGAATCACTGATCTAGGTACTAATGTCTATACAAATGTTACTGTTCGCGGTTAGAGTACTAAGACGTGACTAATTGAAATCATCTTAAGCAATATTGAGGTAAATTAGATGTGCATTGACAGCAGTGTCGGTAATTGGGGTTACACGCGTAGTGAGCCTAGTAACTTTAATGTACGCTGACCGTACATGCTGCCAGGACAACGAAAGGTCCTTAAATGTTAAAAAGTTAAGTTAGAAGTAGTGCTATAATGTATACAATGTTAAACTAATATTTAAAAACTAAAGTTTTATAAGTTAAAAAGTGGTTTATGGGGTATTGCGTAAATATGCTTCTTCCCTTTCGGTAATGGCGGTAAGGGCCCTAAATCTACGTGGGTTGGGTCGTCCTCCGGTGTTCTTGGAGACGTTCCCATTGGATGTTCTATTCTTCTTTGACTGTCCTGTTGTACCGTGCTGGGGTGTCGTTGATTGCGTTTTCTCTTAATGCAGTATATGTAGCCGGTTACAGTCGTTAGTCCAATGATGATGATAAGACTCAGGTAAGACACGGTGTACTGGTGCACATCATGACTGTTCAAATCTTTTGGTAACTCGCTGTTTCTGTTCAATTCCTTAATTTTTCCTCTGATGTCTTGGAATGTTTGCGCATGATCTTCTGTTATTATGTCCAAATGTTTTGGTGGGCTGAGCTTTGTAAGGTTGTTAAGATCATTTGGAAGTGGAATATACGGTGTCGGATTCACAAATAATTTGCTCTGGTATATGGTGTCGGTTTGTATTATAGTTTCATCCCTTTTTATGGTGCATCCTTGGCCAACGTTTATAATACCTGTCCTGTGAATCTCTTTTGATGCCATTAAATCATTACATATGATTCGCAACTGACATACGTCACAACATATGTAGATCCATGTATTACTTCGGTGTAACCCGATCCATTCGTTCGAGCAGGTTGCAGTGTTGTAGTCGCACGTGCCGTTGTTATTGTTATTGTAATAGTGCTCTACTAAGAAGCTTAATTCGCATGGCACGTTACTTTGACGCATGCTATGAACTGGTTTATTAAATGTGCAAATGTATTTGTTTTCTTGAAGAATAACGCATGACTGTAAATCGGGTTGATCAAGCTTGATATAGAGATCTTTTAGAATGTTTACGGCTATGTATTCCGCTGATGGTTGTATTGTTATGGTTCTGCCATTTGCTAAAATTGGAAGTGGAATTACTTTATAAAGTTGAAACTGTATATCTCGTGTAAGTGGTAATTTAACTTCCATTATAAAATAGTTGTCGGTGACCCGTGCTTTGACGTGTAGTAATTTGTAAATATCCGATAATTCATTATAGATATCTTCCACGGGAAGAGACAGGTGGTTTGGCAAGCGAGCCGCAATAATTCTCAACTGTTGTAAAATCTGTTCCTGTGATAGTATTGATGCGTCTATATATCCTTTATGTATATTGTTAAGTGTGTCAACAAGGCTTTGCTGAGTGCGGCGTAATCTTGTTATGATAATGTTAGTTGCTATTGTCATTGAATTAAAATATGTCATAAGAATGTCTTGTTTCGATCTGTTTTGCATTTCGGCGATAACATTGTCTGCCTGCTGAATGTGTTCTTTAATAAGATTAAATTGTTTGTTCATTGAGTTCTCGTTTCGTTGTAACATGCTATTTTGCGATTCTATAATTGAGGTTTGATTTTTTAACAAGTTAAGCAGGTGATTTTCGTTGATTTGTACGTTTTCAATGTCCTGTTTGTATTGCTCTGCGAAGCGTTCGTCAAGGACACCGAATAAACTGTTAGCAATGTTGCCTACTGCGTTAATCAGGCCTCGTTTGCGCCTTGGTAGTAGACCATGAGAAGAGTGTAATAAGAGGTTGTTGTGTTTTATGTCGTCCACTTCCTGTTGCAACTCTGTTAAAATACTTTCGCAGATCCGACGATAAGTGAATTGGTTGCATATGCCTTCAATATGTGTTATGTAGTTTTCCATATTAGTGATTCCTTGCCAATACGTTGTCATGTTAAAGTATGTTAATATTTTCCAGCTCTCATGTATGTTTTGTAAGTTGCCGATCTCATCGTAATATATTTGCCTCTCTCTCTCAAATGATGATATGCTCGTCAGGTGTTGATAAGATCCTGTTATAACGCTCATGAATGTTAAAAAGACACATAAATACTGCCAAAGTGAACCACACTGCTTTTTATGAGCTAGATGCATTGTGCGGTTATTTTCGGGGACTGAGGTTGTCTGGTCTTCCAGTGGCAATCGGATTAGGTTTGTTATTGGTCGGTTCATTGTAGCTTTATAAAATTGTTCACTGTTAAATGTTGCGGGCTCCCTGAACTGTCGTTTTAAATCCCTGTTTGCCCCAACGAAATTGGTTCCATTGTCGCTGTACATGTTCTTCGGAACCCCCCTCCTTGCAATCATTCGTTTCAAGGCTGCGATGAATGTTTGAGAGCTTAGATCGCTCACGAATTCAAGATGGATCGCCTTCGTTACCATGCAAATAAACAACGCTATATATCCCTTGCACACTTTGATACCTCGGCCTTTGTTGGCCCTTATTTCCACTGGTCCGGCATAATCAACTCCACAGTTGTGAAATGGTAGAGCTGGGGTGACTCTCACCTTGGGTAAATCCCCCATTTGTTGACTTTGTTTCTTCGCCTTAAATCTTATACATTTCACGCAGTGTCTCAACTGTTTTTTAACTATGTTATTTCCGCCGGGGATCCAGTACCGTTGTCTTAGGTATATTTGTGCTAACCTGGGACCGCCATGCAATGTGGCTACATGTGCTTGTTGAATAAGTAGGTATGTTAGCCTGTGCTTTGGTGGAATGATGAAGGGATGTTTTCTCTCTTCCGACATGTCAGAGCGTCCAAGTCTACCTCCGACTCGAAGCATTCCTTGTTTGTCTAGTTCAGGATTTAACTTAAATAAGCTGCTGGTTTTGTCTACAGACCCTTTTGTTTTTATTTGTTTTATTTCTTTATCAAAGCATTCCATTTGTATATGTCTTATAACTAAGGTATGCGCGCGTTGCAATTCTTGAGTCGTCAAATGCTGATTAATATTACGTAACTCGCTACCACGTGCGTTTGTTGTGAAACGTGATACCCAAGCCAATGTTCGCACGACCTTAGTTATTGAATGGCACCTACTAAGTAGTTCAGTGATAATAGTTGCTTCCGGAATGTTTGTTTGTACTATCAATGTATGTTTTTTCACTTCTTCCTCAGTATTTAAATCCGAGCTGTTAACTGTTAATTTCTGTTCTTGTTTGTTAGAGAGCCATTCTGGCCCTTTCCACCATAAGGAAAACTGCGCTAACTGCGATGGTAGTAGGCCCCTAGTAGCGCAGTCTGCTGGATTTTGTTGTGATTTCACATGACTCCATTGTTCCGGCTTGATAACTGTTTTGATTTCCCGTACTCTATGGGCAACGAAAGCCTTCCATCGTTGCTCATCGCCGTATAGCCATCCTAGTACTACCATTGAGTCAGTCCACGCATGAACTTTAAATGTTTTGTTGTTGTATGCTTGCAATATCTTGTTGACAAGTTTAGCTGCAAGCAAAGCTCCACTTAACTCAAGTCGTGGCAGGCTAATCTTCTTGTTAATCGGCGCTACTTTGGTTTTGGCGGCGACGATATTTATCTTGGGTTCCCCAGTCTTCCGAACTACGCTATAAACTACCGCGCTGTATACTTTTTCTGAAGCATCACTAAAGGCATGTAGTTCCACTTCTATGTCCGAGCCGTGAAAACCCAGCCATCTTGGCACCTTGAATTTTTCGATGTTTTTAAGATCATTCTTAATCGTCTGCCATTCCCTGTTGTGACATTCTGGTAACTGTTCATCCCATGTTACGTTTAAAGTCCAAACTTGTTGAAACAATAATTTCGCTTTTATTGTTATCGGTGAAAGCCAGCCTAAGGGATCAAATATCATGGCGATTTCACTGAGTAATTGTCGCTTTGTATAGTGCTCGCGCGTGTTTGTTTTGCCTTGTAGTGGCGATGTAAATGTAAACAAATCGTTTTTAGGGTTCCATCCTAAACCCAATGTTTTCAGGTTCTCTGCGTCACTGAAGCTGAAGTTATGTGGATTTCTCATGATTCCCGGAAGATCTTCGACAAGCTGTTTTTCGTTGCTGGTCCATTTTCTGAGATTAAATCCGCCTCGTTTAAGTAAACCGATTAACTCATCTCGCGTTGACCTTGCTTCGTCAATTGTATCTGTTCCAAATAATACATCATCCATGTAGAATTTCGCACTCAGAATCTCTTTAGCCACTGGATGCTTGTCTCCCTCGTCCGCGGCAAGCTGTTTCAATGTTCTTTGAGCTAAATAAGGGGCTGCTTTTGTGCCATAAGTCACGGTAGTCAGTTGATACGACGCTAGGGGTTGCTTGGATGACTCACGCCACACGATTTTCTGTAAAGGCTGATCATCAGGATGAACTGCGATGAACCGGAACATTTTCTCCAGATCCGCAGTGAATGCGTATTTATATTGTCGCCATTGCAATAAAAGCGTCTGTAGATCCGCCTGTAGGTTAGGCCCCCCCTCCATTAAATCATTGAGGCTCAGTCCTGATGTGCTTTTTGCGGACGCATTAAACACCACCCTCAATTTTGTTGTTACCGCCTCCAGTCGAATGACATCATGATGAGGAAGATAGAACTGTATTGCATGTTCCTTAGTTGATCGTTTCATGTGTCCAAGATCCTTATATTCCCGTATAAACTGTTTGTAATCGCTTGCGAAATCCTTGTTCTTGTCCATCTTGTTCTCCAAATGTTTAAATATGGCTACCGCTCTTTGCTTTGACGTTCCCAATTTAGTTTCAAATCCTGGTTTCATCGGTAACCTGACCTGATATCTGCCATCGGCCAATCTTGTTGTCGTTTCCTTGTACAGTTTTTCACAGGCGTCCTCAGGGCCTGTTAATGTAGTGCTGTCACATATTTCCTCTTGTTCCCAAAATCTCGACAGGTCATTAGTGTTATTGAGGACCACGTGACAGTTAAATGTTTTAATCTTTCCACATATCACCCACCCAAGATGGGTTTGTTGAGCTGTAATGTTGTTGCAGTTTCCTTTAATTAGGCCTTCCATTATTATTTCCGCGTATATGTCAGCGCCTAATAGGATATCAATTTCTCCAGGTATGTTAAATCGCGGGTCAGCTAACTTCAAAGTTGTTATCTGACTCCAATTGTCTATGTTTACCTGTCTAGCAGGCAATTTACTTGTTAACTTGTTCATTATTAACGCCTTGGCATTAAATGTATATTTGTTGTGTATTGATTGGCAAAACAATGTTACTTCTCCTTTACATTTGTTTGACGGCTCCGCTCCTATTCCCGATATCACGGCATCGTATTTGTTTCTTTTTAATTTTAATTATTGAGCTGCATTTTCTGTTATTAATGTTAACTGTGATCCTTGGTCAAGCAAGGCTCTCAATGTTACGAAGGAACCATCTGAAGACTGCACCCTCAGCTGTGCTGTTGCTAAAAGCACTTCATTTAGGTCATGACTTGATACATACGCGCCCAGCGGCTGACCTGATTTCGATGTTGTTTGCGATATTCTCTGCATCGCATCGTGCAATAGTGTACTATGACCCTGATTGCACGTCTTGCATTTATTTGTCGAATTGCATTCTTTGCCATTATGACTGTATAAGCAATTGTGACACACTTTTAATCTTTGCACCGTTTTCAACCTCATTTCAGGTGACAATTCTAGAAATTCGCGGCATGTGTAAAGGCCGTGATCTTTGTTACATTTCGGACAAGTCCATCCTGCGGCATGAAATGTCTTATGAAACGTCCCTTCAGCTGGTTTCCGGTTGCTGAAAAACGATGGTTTCTTGTTGTATGGCTTGTTAAAGTACTGTTGTGGTTTGTTAATATTTGTTGAGAGACCGGAAGTGACTCTAGACCCTTTGTTACTCGACTCTAAGGCCATGAATTTAATCTCTAGGAATTCCAAAAATTCACTCAACGTAGGCAGGGACCTTGGTGCTTTCAAGCTTTCAATGTATTGCTCCGTAGTTTCTTTATCTAGTTTTTGCATTAAAATGTGTACTATTAACGGGTCCCAGCTGCTAATATCGATATCTAAGTTGGATATAGCGTTTAAACATTCCAGCGTAGTGTCATGTAGCCTCTTAATTAGAACCACGTTAGATCGTTGAATCGAAGGCTGGTCGAGCAATGCGTTGGCGTAGTGAGTAAATAGAAGTCTGGCATTATCATATCTGTGTGTAAGGATTTCCCAGCACGTCCCATAATTATCTGCGCTAATGTTAAGATGTTGGACAAGTTTCTCCGCTTCTCCTCGCAGTTTTGATTTTAGATGTTGCATCTTTTGTGTGGCTGAAATGAACGGATTCTGATGCACAGTTTCCGAAAATAAATCCTTGAATGTTAACCAATTTTCGTAATGACCATTAAAAATAGGTAGCTCGACCTTTATCGCCGATTTCTCCTGATGAACGCTACTCATAACTTTCTTGTAAATCTTCTCCCTTACGTCTTTGTACACCTGCTCCCAATGATCATAGTCCTTTTCATACCCTTCCATATTCTTTACACTGTACAACTTCCAGTATAGCTTATCAATGTTCTCCCATCGTAATGAAAGGGTTTTCAACTCATCCTCTAACTGCCATTTTTCTGTCAGCTCTGTTAAGTTTAACTTAAGCACCTGCCTCTCAAAAGCCTTGACATTCGTCCGTTGTTCGTTAAGCATATCTTGAATCATTTGGGTATCTTTGCCTTCCTTTCCGGCACCCAGCGACAGTTCTGGTCTGTCAGATGCCCCCTGTCCGCTGGCTAACAGAGCATTTTTAAACCGTACGTAAAGGTCACTTATTTTTTCGTAAACATTCTTATCAAAATACTCGCCCTTGCAATCTCCCGATTCCATTATCATAGCATGATTGTTTGCAAATTCTTGCCACAAAACTTCCAAGTTAGAAAGCCGTTTCATTATGTAACTCAAAGTAATGCGCGATGGGCCATCTTTCTTGAAGTTGGTCTCCAACTGCACCATCTGGTCCGCTATCTCGGACTGTCTCTTCACTGAAGATGTGATAGGCATGTTGATGTTTGTTGAACGTTAAGAGTTGTCGAAGGCGATAAGTTGCAAGCAGTAAAATAAAACGATCTTACTTGTTGGCTCTGCTACCACCTGACGACGTGTATGTTATGTTGCTGTTAATGTCGACAAGCCGTCGACAATGTAGTTGTGATTGCTGAAGCTCCCTTAGCTGTTGCCACACCTCACGCTGTACGCTGCGTTGACGGTAAGTCCAACGGCACTGAACACTCACAGCACTGGTTTGTTTTAAGAGTTCGAAGGACCAATGTAAGGGTAGCGACCCTTAAATTATACCCGTAGCACGCGACGAACCGATATACTACGAGTACCCTTCTTGGTTGATGTGAAATGTGAAAAGAAATTGTTTATGTTTAAAACTGTTTAATTAATAATGTTAAATAATAATGTTACAAATGTTAAATGTTAGTTTGAATCACTGATCTAGGTACTAATGTCTATACAAATGTTACTGTTCGCGGTTAGAGTACTAAGACGTGACTAATTGAAATCATCTTAAGCAATATTGAGGTAAATTAGATGTGCATTGACAGCAGTGTCGGTAATTGGGGTTACACGCGTAGTGAGCCTAGTAACTTTAATGTACGCTGACCGTACAGAGGCCATTTTACTTTTCAGTTAATTTTTACTTTATTTATTTATTTATTTATGCAATATTGATCCTGTGGACTTACAGCTCAAGCCAAGACGTCCAGCAGGATAGTAGTAGGCATTAAAACTTACTTAACCTAAGAAATATTCATTCGCATGCAGTACATTAAGAATACAATAAGTCAAAAATCAAAAATGCAGGTTGAACTTTTTAAAGTAAGGTTAGTTTTATAAAAAAAACTTATTTATTTATTTATTTATTTATTTATTTATAGGAACACAAACAGTCATACATAGCTCATGACAAATAATAAGGTGAGTTGACTCACTGACAAAATAGTGTTCACATTACAAGTAACAAATTTGAAAGGAATTCAGCCTCCCAGCTGAATATGACGGACGCATAAGATCACTAGAAATATGTACCTATGTATTATTAAATTTACATTAAAGCATAATATATTCCAGCACATGTGCAACAACTGCAAGCCAATTTCTCACCACAACCTAAGGCAGTTATAAGGTGGTTATTTCACTGGATTAGCGAGAAGCGAGTTGAGCTACTGTAAATTGCCGCTGTACACTCTCGCTGGCAGTATGAGCAGTCAGAGATAAGTATATGATAATTAAATCCTTTGTCCATGTGGGATTTACAATTTTGTACGCTTCTACAAATATTCAGTACTATAGCCTTCCGTGCGCAGCTTCGCCCGCGATAAATTAATTTTCCCGTAGGAAATGGTATTTCCCCGCGGTAAAAAGTAGCCTATGTCACTCAGTGATAATGTAGCTTTCTAACGGCAAACGATTTTTTTAAATCGGTCCAGTAGTTTCGGAGCCTATTCAATGCAAACAAACAAACAAACAATCAAATCTTTCCTCTTTATAATATTAGTATAAGTTAAGTATGAAGTATCTTTTTCTATTTATTTTTTTATTTTCTTCAACTTCATTTTTTATTACTTTTACGGTCATCCCGTGAAACCATATATTTCAAACTAAATACAAACTGAAATATGATGCACAGAAAAAAACCCAGAAAAAAGACCAATGCTGGGAATCGAACCCAGGTCCTCAGCGTTCCGTGCTGCGTGCTTACCCCTACACCATCACTGGTCTAGAAGTTAGCGACGAATCTTTCCCATACATCGTACACTTCAGTCTGTTATAATCACATTAGGCAGTGATAAAGCGCATCTATGTTAATGCCCTCTACCGAGAGACTTCAACACTCCTTCGGAGCTACCCGCTCACCTGGACCAAGAGATGGCGCTACTAGGCCAACTTTTACATTTTTTTTTTATTACTTTTACGGTCATCCCGTGAAACCATATATTTGAAACTAAATACAAACTGAAATATAGATGCACAGAAAAAACCCCAGAAAAAAGACCAATGCTGGGAATCGAACCCAGGTCCTCAGCGTTCCGTGCTGCGTGCTTACCCCTACACCATCACTGGTCTAGAAGTTAGCGACGAATCTTTCCCATACATCGTACAATTCAGTCTGTTATAATCACATTAGGCAGTGATAAAGCGCATCTATGTTAATGCCCTCTACCGAGAGACTTCAACAACTAGCCAACTTGTAAAAGTTGGCCTAGTAGCGCCATCTCTTGGTCCAGGTGAGCGGGTAGCTCCGAAGGAGTGTTGAAGTCTCTCGGTAGAGGGCATTAACATAGATGCGCTTTATCACTGCCTAATGTGATTATAACAGACTGAAGTGTACGATGTATGGGAAAGATTCGTCGCTAACTTCTAGACCAGTGATGGTGTAGGGGTAAGCACGCAGCACGGAACGCTGAGGACCTGGGTTCGATTCCCAGCATTGGTCTTTTTTCTGGGGTTTTTTCTGTGCATCTATATTTCAGTTTGTATTTAGTTTGAAATATTAGTATAGACAATTGCTTGTCGGAAGCCTAAGAATTTTCATAAGAATGATAATGTTCAAGAAAATAAGTATTTTATGAGTAGATAGCCTTATTTTAAAGAGTCTTCTTTTAAGATTCTTTTAAGTTCTTTAAACTACTACTCTTTTGAACTTAAAAAAATGTTTTACGAAACAAACGAGTGCAACCCGTTCCCACCCTTGGACCGCGGTAGTCTTTTGAAATCCCCAAATGACGTATGAGGGCGTTACTCCATCTACCGGATTTATGCCGAAACTTTTAATCGTTGGCAACAAAACTCCAACTTGCAACCAGATTAAGTAGTCCGTAAATAGATTGCTTCCCGCAAACTGGAAAGAAAACTGCAGTTTAGATAAAATGCGGCTCAGAAAGGGGCATTACGGAAAGTATATGAAAGTTTAAGAGTGCTCCTTGCTACAAGTTCACTGGGATTCCTTTATAAGTATTTATATTTTACGAACATGCAATCTTGTAACTAACATCGAAATCTATTATGGGAAGGAGCACTGCTTATTCTAAATCACAGGTTAATACCTATTTAGGGAGTGGATTTCTAGTGTTTAAGGATCTTATGTTAACGATGTTTTGTTGAAATAAATTTATTATTATAATAATCTTACAAGTTTCTTGTGTTGTAATTTGTAGTGCTTTTTTTGTTGTACCTAATACAAACATATGGTTAGGTACGTCAAAGAGTTACAAATTCACTTTGTAAAGAAATGTTTGTTCTGCATGTTGGTAACATATTGTATACTTGTTTGACATGTAGCCAGAACTGTTAACTGACGTTAGAGTTAGCGTCTCTTGCTGAGATTACCTTAAAGATCTATTTGTAATTCTGTACATCTTTGTACCGCTTCACTTATAACCATTAATGTGCTTTTTAACTTTATTATCAGAATTCAACTTTAAACTACGATATCAAACAAATGCAAAGGAGTAAAGTGAACTTCACACATCAAAGAAAAACCAACCCAAAGGAAATATGTTTGTATACACTGTGTTTTTATTTTATTTGCGTTAAATTCGACTAATGATTTAGTACACCAATAGAAACTACCTGGTAATTAACTCTTTAGTCTGATTAAAAAAAAATTTGTTTTCTTTCTCATGCATGAGAAATACTTATTGAGCTCACAGTAACAAAAAAATAAAGTCAAATACAGGCTTTTTTATCTTCGACACCACAACTTAGCTTAGTTGTATAATCAAAGTCATAAATATTATGTACGTTACCTACCAAAGCATCCAAAAAATCTATACACCTCTATACCGCTAATCATAAGTTTGGTGTTTACATATATTTAACGCAATGGCTGTATAGATATTTATGCCTTTGACTGTTCATGATGTGCGTACCGCGCGTAATAAATTAGGTACCTGAATTAGATTGATTATCTTTTAAAGAATAAGAGTTAGGACACAGTGTCTTACAGAAATAAAATTCATTTAGCCTGTTGAAAGTAAACGAAAATCAAAAATAACACGGTGTATACGGATTTTGTTCCCGGATAGAGTTTGTACAAGTAAATGCTATGAGTAGCCTGTAACTGCATAATTCTTTGCACAATATCAAGGTAAACAACCCGATGGAATGTTGATACATTAGTAAACATAACAGCACTTACAGGATCTCGTGTTGGCACGAAATTGAGATAAGCTTCCGTAATATCGGGATTCCACCTTTTGCAAAATGAAATTAACTTGGCTTGTATCTAGGTAAAAATAAATTCTAACCTTAACGTTAACCTGTTAAGTTTGTGTACAAAATTTTAATTAATTATAAATAAATGCAATTTAATTTTGGTCGTTTTATTTCGGCAATATTTTAGTAAATAAAGAGACCATTAGGCAGTAATCCAAAAATCCGACCAAGTACGAATCAAACTCGCATATTTAAAAAGGGTTAATGTCAGAATTACGAGTATTAAGAACGAGCAAATAACGCGTTGGGTGCGGTTGGCACAGGACCGGTATGTTCGGCAACCTTTGGGGGAAGTCTATGTTAAGCAATGAACATTTTTCGCTTGAAATGATGATCAAATAACGCCGAAATTAAGTTTTAACCTACGCTATTTTTGTTTACATAGACAGCATTTTAGTGACAGCGGCTTCATGACGCCACTGCTATTGGAAAAACCTTAGCTTAAAGCTAGAGACCGTATTGTCTAACGCGCAGGCACTCGTCATCGCATTCTCCGTCTCTTTCTACACTTTTTCTTATCCAATAACAGAAACAAGCGGTGAAAACGATCCTGATTCTGAGTGCGTGACATAATAGGGTTTCTTTAAAATGTTCTTAAATAGTCATGAATGCTTCTAACTAGCTTTTGTTTAATATGCAATGTTCGTATCTATGTAAGATTTCTTCAAATTATACAAATTCAATTTCACTCACTTCTAGTGATCGTATTGACTTACAATTTGGTACGGATGTGTGTGTAGTTTATGGTTATGCAAATAACGTAAAATAAACGTAAAATGTATTATATTATAATACATGGGTATTGGGTCACAGTCGAGCACAGGGATATTTTACGTTATTTGCATAACCATGTATTATATGTATTATATTTAGAACGGCTGCACCTATTTGTTATTGTGTTAATAAAATTGTTGAGAGAAGGTTTGAATAAAATATATTTTGTTTTTTATTTTTTTTATTAGTAGCATACCCGCTCGAAGCCGGGGCGGGTAGCTAGTTAGATATGATTTTTTAACAAGATCCCTCTTCTCTTTCAAATCATAATCCTCTGAGAAAACCTTATAACAAATATAACAAAATGGATAAACTTGCTCGTCTTTGAAATAGTGCGGTCAAGCTATGTGGAGCAAATCAAGTTTATCCATTTTATTTTAAACATATTTTGCGGTCCATCTATGATCCGGTGGTTATGCGTTTACAATGAATAGATGTAAAGCTAGCAGTGAGTTACATAATTTTGATGTTGTACAGTACTAGATATTGTTAAGCGGCTCCATGTCAGAAATTTATACCAGTCCAAAACCATCATATATTTATTTATACCGCCTTAGTATCGCCTTATTAGATATGTATGATTTCCACCAATGTTCAAATATCTTGGTGGGGCTGGCATAGTCATATCTTAATGCTGTGACGAGACCTTATCTGTACGGTATAAGAAGGGAACACGCAAAGAACACGTTAAGTCACTTTTTTGGAAAAAAATAGACTTTAATCTCAAAACGTAGAGCTCCCAAAGTACTATAACCTAATAATAATAAAAAAAATCACGGGACAATTCACACCAATTGACCTAGTCCCAAAGTAAGCTAGGAAAGCTTGTGTTATGGGTACTAGGCAACGGATAAACATACTTATATAGATAGATACATACTTAAATATGTACATATTAAATACCCAAGACCCGAGTACAAACATTTGTATTTTTCATACAAATATCTGCCCCGACACGGGAATCGAACCCGGGACCTCAAGCTTCATAGTCAGGTTCTCTAACCACTAGGCCATCTGGTCGTCTAATAATTGATTGATTGATCGTCTGATAATGATTCATTAATCTTGATTGTGTGTGCTCGCAGTACCAAATAAACGTCTTTATATTTATCTATATTATGGATTCTATAACTTACCATTGGATTAAATATGGATATCTGAAAAGAATATTATATTTCTTACACTTTAAAAGAAATGGTTTACCATAGTAATTGTTTGTCACATCCATATCCTGACTAACTTTCAAACCGCTGTAACTCTAAAAGTTGCTCACGTTACTAGACAGACATGTGTTCTTTCTGTGCACCCTTCATACTAGTATATCAAAATAAGCAAAAATCCCGTAATTTCTTTAAATGAACCGTTTGAACGCTACTTCCCCGGATCCATCCCAAACCGGGCACCGTGAGAGATTAGCCCGGTCCTATCCCGGTGATCCATATCGATGAAACATCAAATAAACTGCGGTTTGCCTCAATGCAAAGGAAGGCAATCTTTTAGATTTTTTGAAGTACTCTTTGCGGAGTTACTGAGCTGCACCGCTTATTGCTTTGAAATTGAGATTGAGGAGCCTTGACGTATTAGTGTGCGTGTACCTACAATATAGTCTACACATCATCATCATCATTACAGCCTGTATACGTGAGATAAAAAGGCTTGGTCGGTAATTTGCACGCGGGCCCAGTGCGGATTGGGAACTTCACACACACTATTGATTTTCATCGCAGGTAAATACAGATCTCTTAGCGGTGTTTTCCTGCACTGTAAAAAAACTCATGGTAAATTTCAAATATAATTATAATTTCGTACAAAAGTTCCAACAAGATGGAGCGACAACCTGGATAAGGTTGCGGGATCGCGTTGGATGCGGATGGCACGGGAGCAGTGGACGTCTTTCGGCTGAAATGATGATGATGATGATGACAAAAGTTCGGGAAACCTCAGAGGAGCGAGCCCGGGTTTGAACCCACCCTCTGCTTGAGAGGCCATAGGTCAAACCACTAGACTACCACGGCATGATTTTCTAACATAAGCTAATCCACGGGATGAAGCTAGTAATTATAACAATCATCATCATCATTTCAGCCGAAAGACGTCCACTGCTGGACATAGGCCTCCCTCATTGATGCCCAATCATTACGGTTGGAAGCGACTTCATCCACCCTGAACCTGCGGCCTTCACCAAATCGTCACACAGGCAGCCTGCTCGTCCACAGTACTAGCATATTGTTGCGAAACATAAAGTGCAATACTGCGCTAATGCGGAAAAGCGTACAAGGAATGGCACCTCGAATTTATAATAAAATTCCGGTACACTTAAGAGCATTGGACATTATACCATTTAAGAAAAACCGGCCAAGAGCATGTCAGACACGCCCAAGGTAGGGTTCCGTAGCCATTACGAAAAAATAAAGTAATATATTTCTGAGGATTTCGTATGTGTACGGAATCATCCAAGTTTAGGTATGTTTTATACCTTAGGCTACTATTTACTCTTAAACTACAAATAATTTCCAAGCAATCTTAGCCGCTATAATTTTCCTAGTAAATTTGATATATTTACTACCATTCTGAATTTTTTCAAATTTTTCCACCCAACAGTTTAGATTTTAGAGGGGGGGGGACGGTCGGTTTTAATGAAAATTTTCACTTTAAAGTTAAATATTTCGCAAACAGATCACTGAATAGAAAAATCATGTTAGCAACCCCGCAATGGTTTTAAAAGACCTATCCAACGATACCCCACACTATAGGGTTAGCCGAGAAAAAAAAATCACCCCCACTTTACGTCTATGGGAGGTACCCTAAAAAAATTTTTTTTAGTTTTTTTTATTCAATCACTTCGTCGGCGTGACTGAATATATATTCATGCCAAATTACAGCTTTCTAGTACTAACAGTCTCTGAGCTTAGCCGCGGACGGACAGGCAGACAGACAGACAGACAGACAGACAGACGGACAGACATGGCGAAACTATAAGGGTTCCTAATTGACTACGGAACCCTAAAAACCTGACGAAATTATTAATTGAAAAATGCTATTATTCTACGAAAGATTTTTTAAATGACACTGATTTATAACTGTATTATTATTATTATTATTAGATTATTACTGATGAATTGCATTTATTGAAATATACAAAATGATGATTGTTACTATTATTGATTTTATTATTGATTTTCATTTGTTTTTTATTATTAATTCTTTTATAATAAACCCGTTCAATTAGGCTTTGGCGTTAGAGGTGGTTGCGAAGCTGCCGTACACGCGCTCCGCACCTACCTTAACAACAGCGATTGCGAAGTGTTGCTCAAAATTGACGTTAAGAATGCTTTTAATTCAGTAAATAGGGATGCCTTGCTGTTAGAAATCAAATCGAACATCCCCGAATTATACAATTACCTTCTTCATTGCTACGCGGAACCTACAAAATTGATGTATCGATTAAACGAATTGTCATCCGAAGTCGGTTGTCAGCAAGGTGACCCTCTGGGGCCAGCTATTTTCAGTTTGGCTATCAACCCGATTATACAAAATTTGGCTTCCAAATTTAATGTGTGGTACCTCGATGATGGAACCTTAGGAGGTGACTCTGATTCTGTACTTTCGGATCTTTCATTAATCATTGATAAATTTAAATCCATTGGCCTAGAACTAAATTTTAACAAGTGCGAATTATACATTCCAAATTTACATAACGACTCCAATAACCTGATACACAGGTTTAACCAACATGCACCCAACATTAAAATACTCAATAAGAATAATCTTTGCCTCCTAGGGTCCCCTATTTTTGAAGAATCTATTTCGGATTATTTTGAAAATTCAATATCAAAATTCAAAAATCATTGTCATCGCCTTTTGGAAATTAGCCCGCATTATGCTCTTTCTGTAATAAAATTTTGCCTTTTTGTCCCAAAATTGACTTATGTGCTTCGCTGCTGCCCTCTTTGGAAACATCAAAATCTTTTAACACAAATAGACATTTTAATCAAAATTAATTTAGAAAGCATTCTTAATATACAGCTAAACGAGCAGTCCTGGACCCAAGGATCCCTTCCCATTCGATACGGTGGCCTAGGGATTCGCAAAATTTCTAGTGTTGCTTTACCGGCTTTTTTGTCGTCAGCCCATAGCTCGTCTAGTCTCATAGGTAAGATACCTACATACTATGAGACTTCGGGCTTGGTGGACGCAAAAAGTGCTTGGCGAATTGCTTGCCCTGACCAAAATTTTCCCGATAATCCAAATTTTCAAAGGTGCTGGGACGACATAACTTGCAAATTAACCGCTGACTCCCTTCTTGACCAGTGTTGTACCGCAGAACGAGCCAGACTTCTAGCAGTAAGAAGAAAAGAGGCTGGTTTCTGGCTCCACGCACACCCATCTGCAACCACTGGCACTTTTCTTGACCCCAATACTCTCCGTTTCGCAGTTTGTTTACGTCTTGGGGTCCCGGTCTGCGCTCCACATCGTTGCCCCTGCGGAAGCGATGTAGACCGGCTTGGGCACCACGGACTCTCCTGCCAGAAGAGCGCGGGCCGCTTCGCGAGACATGCTGCCCTTAACGACATTATTCGTCGGTCTCTTGCATCGGCTAATGTGCCGGATCTCCTGGAGCCGTCAGGTATTTCAAGAGCCGACGGCAAGAGACCAGACGGTATGTCGTTGATCCCGTGGAGTATGGGAAGGGTTCTGGTGTGGGATGCAACCTGTGTAGACACACTAGCCCCTTCTCATATCCACCGGACCTCCACAAGGGCAGCAGCCGCAGCAGAGGCGGCTGAAACCGCTAAAATTGGCAAATATAGTGGTCTCGGCGCCGAATATAATTTCATCCCTTTCGGTGTCGAGACCCTTGGTCCGTGGGGCCCAGGAGCACTAAGCCTCTTCAAAGAGATTTCGAAGAGGCTTATAGATGCTACCGGTGACCGAAGAGCTGGCAGCTACCTCGCTCAAAGAATTAGCCTAGCGATTCAACGAGGTAATGCTGCCAGCATCTTCGGCACAATGCCGCAGGGGCCTTTTTTAGATCTAGTTTAGTTTTAAATTTAGTTTGTAATAATATTATTTTTGTTTGTTTAGATCTAGTTTAGTTTTTAATTTAGTTTGTAATATTTAGTTTATAATTAAGTTTTATTCTTTGTTATTTTTTCATAAATAAATATTCTTTTATTGGTTGATATTACTGATTTTTTTCCCGCGTTTAATTTGCTTGTTATTTTTAATTGTATTATTATTACATGACATTTAATATTTGTATGCCAACAGGCAAAACATAGTGATACACATTCTACCTTATTTTTCCAGCTGTAACTTCTACCTATGTTTTACAAAGAAATATTTCTGATTTCTGATTTCTGATCGTCCGTCCATCGTCCCACGCTAAAGCGTAATAATAGTCAACGTAAATACATTACTGGCAGACAGTTCTAAGTTAAAATAAAAACACCAAAAACATCAGAGCATCAGCATACCTAATTTAAAAATAATAAACAAAAGAACAGCGGCTAAACTCAACACGCGAACAGCACAGCACTTAATTATTATTCGCAAAACAACCCCCATATTAGAAAGTTCACAAAAACAGGGCAATATTGCGAGAAATAACTGTTTGAAAACGGCAGAGCGGAGCGCACTTAATTCCGTGACCGTTTTAACTGAAGGACACTTAACTAGACTCTGTTATTATGGACTGGTAGAAATTTCTATTTGCAATAAACTGTAAGTTGCGTCCGAGTGGAAGCGAGTCTTCACGCTTTTTTTAAGTGTACTCCGTTTTTTACTGAAACGGAAAGGATAGGAAGGGGGGACGAGGGGTAGTGATGCTTTATTTAAATTTTCAAATTTATTAACGAATTTTAATATTTTATTTTTCTATGCTTGAGGTCCCGGGTTCGATTCCCGGTCGGGGCAGATATTTGTGTGAAAATTCGAATGTTTATGCTCGAGTCTTGGATGTTTAATATGTATTTAAGTATCTATTTATCTATATACCTAAGTTATGTTTATCCGCTGTCTGAGTAGAGACCACGGATCGGCAAACGTAGCGTAGGACGTCTGTGCTCAGACTCGATGGAGCTCGCTCTGACAACGTAATCTATTGATTGGGGACGAAGTTAATGTGAAACCCGACGTACCTACTAACCTCAACGTTCTTGGACAGCACCCTCTATTCATATTAAAGTAAAAATATTATCCCTTGGGAACACATTACAGATACAGATAGAGGACATAGGTATTTGTTTGAATTCAGTTGGACTCATAGAACAAATTTACTAACAGGGTTTTGGTTTTTTAAATGAAACATGTATGTATTTATGTCATGGGAAAAAGCGTGGCTTACCACGCTTGAAATAAGCGTTATCTAAATGGATCTATATCTGAATCCCTATTTAACCTATTTTTGCATTCCCTAACGTTTTATGTCATAATGATCATTTGTCCTAACACTCATATTCCCTATCTTTAGTTTTCCTAACATCGTATGGATGATTTTTTTCCCCATAATGTTTTATTTCCTAACATCACTTGCCATATAAAAATTTAAAAATTTATTATTATTGCAAAAAATAGGAAAAAACATATACAGGTGTAAATACAAGACTAAAACTACTATTAAATTAAAATAACTAAAACTAAACTTAATTAAAAAAAGAGAGGTGGGCCTCTTGGCATGGTGCCCATCACGCAGGCAGCATTCCCGCGCTGAACAGCGATTGCGATTCTTTGCGCGAGAAAGCTGCCGGCGCGAGGGTTGCCTGTTGCCTCTCTCAATCTATTGCTGAGCTCCCTGTGTAACTCCAGTGCACCCTTACCCCAAGGACCTAGAGTCTCGACGCCGAAAGGAAAAAAATGATATTGGGCGCCGAGACAGCCATATTGATTATTCATCCTAACGTTATGTGCCATAATAGTCATGTATCATAATTACCAGTAGGCTAATGATTATTTTTTCTAACTGTGTATGACCTATTGTAGTTTGCCCTATATCTGTACTACCTAACATTATTTGTCCTATAATATTATTGAATAATATTATGAAAATATTGCACTACCCACATTTTGCCGTTCCGTACTTTTAATAATGTCTTAGAAGATTTTCCGGGTGGTCATAAAAAAAATAACTAGCACCAAAGGCTAATGCGCTGCGCTACGCTCCCGCATTAGCCTTTGAACCTAACCGTACCGATTCGCTTCCGCTCCGACAGGTCTTGCTCGCTCGCTTCGCTCGCTCGCTGGCTTCACTTATTTGTTGAAAACTAGAGACTAATCGGATCTATAGAGTTTTAGGGCAATCATTACATTATGAACAAATATTGTTATGGCTATTAATCGTTAGGGCTAATGTCCATTAGGACAACAACACTAAGGATAAATGACATGACGTGAAAACTTATTAGAGATTTCGAGGAATATGAAAAATAACATTAGGGATATTAATCATTATGGTAAAAATGATTCGGGCAAATGAGTTTTAGGGCAATCATGATGAAATGATTGTTAAGGCAATTGATCGTTAGGGCTAATGCCCATTAGGACAAAACAGTTCGGGCAAGTGATTTTACGACAAACGATGTTAGGGATCGCGAGGGAGACCCTATCCAAATATGCCGTATTCCACAATTTTAATGGAAAATGTATACAGTGTAATAATAAGCCGGGTCGCTATTTAATTTCAATTACGTTACGCTTTTCAACGGACGCCAAATTAGCCGGTATTTTATTACCTAATAAATACTAATTAAGGTAAAATTATAATTAATAAACGCACGTAGCTGGAATAGACTGGAAATTTGTTTTAGAATTTAATAATGTCGTGACGCTGTCTGAACTATATTACTGTCACTAGAATTGGTATTTAAATAATCTTTAGAAAACAAAGCCACCTGTACAAGTAAAAGGTTCGTATTACAACTGGGTTTCATAACCAATCAATGAAGGTTTTCAGGCAATCAAAATACATAATTGGTTTTCTACATCTCATCCTAACATAAAATTTAGTATGTTACATAATATAATCGCTTCCCGCAGTAGAGGAAGACATCGTACATGTAGCGAGCATTTGTTAACATTTTTAATATTCGGGTAGCTGTATCACATTACTACCTTTGCCTTGCCCCGTTTTGGAATAGGATGGAGTCACCTCTTCCTGTAACTATAGTAAAAGATGTCTAGGGGCCATTTGTAAGAATGGACAGTAGCGCTCGGCTCTCTAATGCTGACTACGAATTCCAGAATACAGCACTGCGTTGTGAAAGATAGGTAAGCGAAAAACTTCACTGTTCCCAAGAAAGTCACCACGAAGCTTACCAATCTTCTACCGACACCACACCATCTGTTATCTTAGAAAATTGCATTACTAATATTAGCAGCCACAAATCACCTCCGTAATCATGTCAACGCGGAATCCTTTTCACGGCTGCCTCGCTTATCCCCGCCAAACACAATTTAACTAATGAAACTCGTATCATTTGTGAACCGTTCAAAAACTTGGCTGTATTAATCTCAGTCCAAAGCCCCGGTATAATCGCGGAGTTATTGAAAAACAATCAGACCCAAGCCATCGGCCATCTTAATCTGGGAGTTCTTAAGCCAAGTTCCGATACGAAAATTTCCACGAAACTCAATTAGGACCTTCTCAACACTTTAATTGTCTCGCTGATGAATCGTCCAAGTTTTATCGACGTTCGGCTAAAATGATTGGCCGAAGGACGACAGGACGACAGGTCCGCTCCAGGGCAATGAGCGATGGATAAACTTTTAATTATTGGATACGTTTTCGGCTAAAGTGAAAGTTTTAGAAAAATTAAACAGATTAAATTCAAGTATCAGGTGTCGTTTACTTTGGATTGCTGGTTAGTTTAGATGGGTTTAATTCAGTACATATTTTAAGCAAGTGAACCATTACTCAGTGAGGTCAAACTTTACCGGTGCTATTATGATTTTTTGATTAAGTATATATCATGGCACCTCACGAAAGGCCGGACCGAAATAAAACTAACCTTACCTAACCTAATGAGTTCTATACAATGCCGTTTTTATAAATTTTGAGAAGTTTACGGTTTCAGAAAAACAAACTTGTCGGTCTTTTGACCCATTTCGTACTTAGGTATTCAAAGTCAAAGTCAAAATTCTTTATTTAACTAAGGCGTCAATTGATGCTCCTATGAACGTCGAAGAATCTACCACCGGTTCGGAAAACCCCTGTTGAGAAGAATCCGGAAAGAAACTCAATATAATAATACATACCCATTTTTTTTTAACACAACTGTAGTATTCAAAAGTCATCACATCTTCTACTCGCCATGTCTTTATAATGACAAAAGTGAATTTGCACTAAAAGCGCACAATTAGGTCGCTATTACTGCAAGTTGTAGTTTTCACGATCGGTGATGTTGTAGGCACAACAGCTCTTGACAATTTTAGGCGTAGCTAGCGTTCGAAAGCTATTCCAAACGTTAATAAACATTTATAAATTAATATTAAACTTAAATGATAACTATCACAGGATACTGCACACCAATTGACCTAGTCCCAAATTAAGCAATGCTTAATGATTGTCTTATGGGTTCTAGGCATTGATTAGGCATACTTTAAATACATATTGAGCACAAATTCGTATTTTTCATGTCTAATATCCAACTAATCTAATCAAAAACCAATCAATGTAATACTCTGCCTCCAGTAGGAATCAAACCCATGACAAGTTTTGCATTTAGTCAGGTTCTCAAACCACTAGACTGTATAGTATGGTCAAAATAAAAACTTTTATTTTGCAAATAAGCCTCAAATGGCTCTTACACGTGTCACTTTATTAAACTACTCAGAAAGTAAGAAGAAAGAAGACATTTATTCACTTTTACAAGACACACATTATACAAGAAAGTACACACAATTTCACACAAAAAAAACAAAGGTAACAAACAATGAAGTAATAAACATGTGCATACACAGCTCTGCATGTGTGTCCCCGCAAAAGTGAAACGGTCGCTGACTCAGCATTATGCTGAGGCGTTAGACGCCTGCAGCGCTGATTTTCTGTCAGAACCGTTTGTGACTCACGGAACGACACACAAATATACTATACACTATACACAAATATACTATATATAACGAAAGAAAGAAAAGAAGAAAGAAATAAAGAAAAATATTTATTCGTGACAATTTTAAATTCACAGGAGAAAAAATGTAACATTATATATACAACATTATCACGAAATGGTCCCAACTCAGCATGATATCGGCTATGCAGCTGACGCTGGTCTTCCGTTGGAACCATTTTACCCACAATTCAAACGTTAACTGTCAGCGCTATCAGAAAAACCATCATTCCCAAGAAAAAAGCCCCACAAGAAACTTGGCAGGAAGTCATCTTTTCAAAAGAAAATAAAGTAATTACAAAGAACAACTCGTCGTCAACTTTATTGCTCCAAAGGCTCTGTAAGTACCTAAATCATTTTAAAAAGTCAGATAAAGTACACTGAGAGACACGATCACGTTAAAATCCTACATGAGTTACGTTAAACAGTGCATTAACTTCTTTTATCCGCCACAGCCGGCCAGGATCACGTGGCGTGGTAATCCCCACCTGCCACAAGTGGCCGGCACAGATCGATGGTTTCTACTTTAATTAAACCCGGCAAAGTTACAATGCTGCTGGCTTTACTTGCAGGCTAACATTTCAAATGGCTTTTTTCGTGTAAATAGGTCAGTAATGTTCACAGATCTAAATAAATATACGACACATTATGTCTATGTTTTTTTTCCTAAAACAACGCGTATGAAATGACCTTCCATCATCCATTTCGACTGGTTTATCAGTGCTATTTGCAGATGATACTACAGTAGTTGTGAGTGCCCGCTCGTACGAACAGCTCGCTGAGAAGATACAGGAGGCTTGTCAGCAGTTGAAAAGATGGTTTATGGTCAACGGCCTACTGCTTAACGTTGCTAAATCAAACGTAATGATTTTCTCTGGTTGTAGTGTTGACCTGCCTCCTTGTCTGCTTAGCGGTCCAATGCCATTATGCAGTGATTCTAAGTTCCTCGGTTTCACGATAGACTCGAATCTGAACTGGAAGTGCCATGTTGACAAGCTGTGTGGCAGACTGAGTAGTGCAGTATTTGCGTTGCGAAAACTTAAACCCCTTATCTCAGACGCTGCCTTAAAGCAAGTATACTATGCCCACTTCCACTCCCTGATGTCGTATGGCACAATTTTATGGGGAAACTCAACAGACTCAAACAGAGTTTTGTTGCTGCAGAAGCGTGCCATGCGCATATTAGCTGGAGTTGGGCCTAGACACTCGTGCAGGGAACTTTTCGTAACGCACCGAATTATGACTCACTACTCACTGTACTTGTTTGAAGTGATAATGTTTGTGAGGACCAATTTATCCATGTTTTTACGGGTAAACGTGGCTGGCAAGCAGGTCCGTCGCACAGGACGGTTGTGTACAGTTCCCCGTCGAATGGCGCTTTCGGTGAAGAATCCTCGCGTCATTGGCCCCACGCATTATGAGCGTCTTCCTGCTGAACTGAGAAATGAGCCATCTGACGAAATATTTAGACGCAAACTGAGAAACCTTTTGTTGGATAAACCATTATACTCTGTTAGTGAGTTTGATTGCAGACATTGAATTATAGTTTTTGACATGTATAGGTACTTATTTTATTTTATGGTTTGACTTTGTATTTTACTTTTAATATTTTATTTGACATGTATTTTAATAGGTTGATCCCTGTTAGTGACATTATTATTCTTATTAATGTTTTATTTATTTATTTTTATTTTAACTATGACGATCCTGAGAGGAGAAAAAATTTAATTGTAATTGTTTTATTGTTATTTATTTGTTATTTTATTCAAGTATAACATTTTGTGACATCCATTTGATTCATTAATTTAATTTAATTTGTGTGCTTTTGATGACTTCAATATAAATTCGCGTGACTTGACTTTGTACAATTTATGATGTAATCTTATATTGAAGGAATAAATAATCTAATCTAATCTAATCTAACTATATACCCACATGTAAGAATAAAGTAAATAGCTATTCTACTAGTAGGTATATTTTATAACCATCGTCCACAGATGCACTAATCATAACTTGACTTGTGTGCTCATTGCTGTTATACGGAATCAGATGTCTCGACGTTAGTCGGGCATTGACAATGTATTTTTTATTTCTACAAAATAAAAAAACATTTTTTCTGACTGTAATTTTTATTGGCTGTCTACACGTCATTTTATCTTTATATCCATACCCAATTTCAAACTAATCCGGTCACTAAAAGTGAATAAAATTAGACTTTAATAAGTAATAGTTTTGAAACGTACAAGTTCTTTACAGAAATACGAACATTGTAAGTTAATGTAGCAACCCTAGCGTCATCAAGTCATCAAATAGAGAACTAACTTAGCAGTTAGTTCTATAACCATACTGCATCACACTATCGAATTTTCTAAACTCGGCTGCTTAAATACAACTTCCAAGTTTCTTTCATCGGACTTCGGTCCCCATGCGTAACATCTCCATGGAGAGAGATCTCTCTATTTGGGCATATCCGCACACTAGGAAAAAGAGAGAGTGATAATAAATAAGGATACTCATTACCATTAATATTAAGAAAACGTTAATCTAACGCACAGTAAAGTTTAAAACTTATAAAGCTTGAATTTTCTGGAACTTTCTATGTTGTAGATACGTCTACTTACTGTACGTATTGCTCCTGCGAGAATCGTCGCGAACGTTAAACAAAACACATCTCGCACCAACCAAATTGAAGCGTCAAATGACTTGTTCTTCCTCGGGATACAATACATTTCCAAGGTCAATAACCTCGCTTCGTTCCAACTCCAAATCAAGACGTGCAGTAAGTTACAGCTCTGATACTCCGGCGCTCCCAAACCGATACAGTTTTACGATTACCATCACACTTACCCTTTGCATAAACGAAACGTTCCAGAACTTTCGGCTAGCTTAGCTTAAGCTCATGCTCTCTCGGACTACTTATGCATGTTGGGTATACGTGTAAGCAGGATGATAGTATGTTTGTAAGTTCAGCTGGACGTCTCAACGTTAATCCATTTGCGATGCGGAAATTCGCAAGGAAATAGATCGTTGCTCATCTTGGCTTAAAGATAGGTATGGGTTTAGGTTTTGAGTTAGCTATATGTTGCGTAGTTGATGTAGTCACATTGCCTTTGCAATATTGTTCTGTTGCCAGACAGGCTGAAGAGTTCATTTAATTCTAGTCGGACAATGAGATGATATAAATATTTCATATTGTTTTGCAATGACATAACCTGTAGGGTTAATCAATATATATTGCAAATTGGTAGCTGTTATTATAGGGCTCAATTACATTATTGCGACTATTATGTCGAAAGTTTTAACTCTCCTTATATGAAACTCGCTACGACTGGATACTCTAGTGGTTAATGACTCTGACTGTGAAAAAGAAGTCTTGGTTTAAAATCTCAATAGGGCATCCGCGTGTTTGGTGAATACGAAGGTTTGTTTGTTTGTTTGTTTATACTCTTTATTGTACAAAAGGAAAGGTTACAGAAAAAAAAATTATAAGTACAAAGGCGGACTTATCCCTGAAGGGATAATAGGGGGTTTG
Organism: Archips crataeganus; assembly: GCA_947859365.1. Classification (NCBI taxonomy): domain Eukaryota; kingdom Metazoa; phylum Arthropoda; class Insecta; order Lepidoptera; family Tortricidae; genus Archips; species Archips crataeganus. Next base: position 21,821,144 of record OX402051.1, on the reverse strand, counting down.
TAATTGAGTGATGGATGTTTTGTGTATTTTAACACATCGAATGACAAGAACCCCGCGTGTTCTGCGTTCTTAGGCCGTTTTCGCTACAAGTTGAAAATTGCTCAGACACATTCATGATCAAATTTTTGCACGCTAGATAGATGAGGTCAACCTTGAAAAATCATAGCTTTTAACGTAGTTACAATTCATCCAAGTTGTCACAAAAAACATATTCTACAATAAATTCCTAAATCAATTTCATATTTCTAATGCGACAGGTTGATTTATTCGGCGAGAAAACGCCTTAAATTTCCACTCAAAAAATGTTCGCGAAAAATTAAGACATTAACCGATGCCCTTGCAATTTTTCATCATCAGCAGTATTTCCGTGATAAGGAAACCGATAGCTCGACTGGACTCTGAGTCAAAGTAATAAGGGTGTCTTTCGCTCGTCTTTACAGTTGTCGAATATGCCGATTTGGTTTCGGGCTGCATTAAATTGAGGTTCCCGTGCTTCGATAGGGAAATGGGATCTGTGCAATCGTGAAAGCCAATCGCAATTTAATCCTGGACGATGAAATGAGAAATGTTTTCAATTTAGAAAACATACAAAATAAAAACGGTTCTGCAAAAACAATACATTTTGTTTTGGGATAAAGGCGTTTTCACTGTCCCGTGGACGTGGGTTGTTATTTCAATTTAAACTGTTTTTCTGTTTTTTGCTTCGCTTTTTCTTCGTTTTTATTTATTTATTTAAGGAGAACCAACAGCTTAAACATAATATAGGTATTGTCAATAGTAACACAGAGCCAATTACAGGATCTTACAAATAGTGATTGATTACATGTTTAAGCTTAAACTTAAACAAGGTGTTGCGCACTATAACAATCGACACATAATGCAAAACAAAACACCACAAAATCTCAAATGGAATTCTCCCATTTCAAGATATACTTAGGCATTTTCAGAAAAAAGTGTACCCTGTACTTTTTTTTAAAAACCTAACAAATTTTGGGTTATTTCTACTCAGAATCACAAGCACTATCGATTTAAGCAATAAAAAAAGTGTCCCTCTTTTAATTGTCAGTTTTGTGACGCAGTTAACCATACATGTTGTATGGACCGTCACAAAACTGAGTAATAAATTTTGTATGGAAAAATTAAGGATAATTAAGGAAAACGGGTACATTTTCTTCTGAAAACTCCCACGTTTTCACTGTACAATTTTGCAACGAAGTCAGAGTAATGATTCCGCAGATAATATTTCTGCTTACATTAATTAGGTAGACGCTGCACTACTCAGAAAAAAAACTTAGTAGGACCTACATCAAGCTAAAACAGCAACGGCACGCTCAATCAATTAATTATGTAGTGATGGTGTAGGGAGCCGAGGACTTCTGCGGGGGCACGGGGTGCCTCATGATCATGTCCTTACAGGCGCTTTCGGGGGCTTCAGCGGAGTAGGCGTCCGCGAACGCAATTACCACCAAAGCCAAAAAGAGGCGTTGGAGCTGCTACAAACACTTTAGACCATGGCTATCAACTTGCATGTTTTGACTAAAACACGGATAGGATACTGTTAACGCTCTACGCAAGTCTAGTAGTTATGTAGCTAAGATAAAGTTATGGCTAGGATTCAGCCGAAAGGCGTACACTGCTTTAAAAAAGCCTCCCATAAAGAATTCCGCAACGATCGGTCCTGCGCTTTATCCAAGTGGTTCTTGCAAACTTTACGAGATCGTCGGTCCATCTTGTTGGTACGCCACGTTTTCCGGTTTGTGGTCGCCACTCTATCAATCAATCAATCATTTATTTAATTGTTAATCATAGGTAAAATGTATTTAAGTATGTATTTCTCTATACATATAAGTATGTTTATTTATCCGTTGTCTAGTACCTAAGTACAAGCTTTTCTTAGTTTGGGACTAGGTCAATTGGGGATGTCTATTTTTTTGCAATGTATAGTAAATCGAAAACCATTTCGAGATAAATGCTTTTTAACTCGTTTTCTGTAGTTATTTAATTTTAATATTATGTAATGAATTTATTATATAACAAATAAGCAATGACCTTCATTTGACATTGGTGTAAATTGCGTGACCGGTTCAAGTCGTACTTTATTCTGTGTGGTTAGAATTTACGCGTGGATTATACTACGGAGTTTGATTTGGACCCGCTGTCTGACATCTAGCACTTTGACAGTACCAGTAAAGTGACAGAGTGTATAGTGTGCCACTACGCAAAAAATAATTAAAGGGGTTGGCCTTATCGAACGCATTCAGAAAGATTTAGAAATTTGGCATTGTGGGAGCCTTCAATTATAATCTGACGTCATCAACTAAAATAGTTTCAATAATTAATTTTGGTAAAAGTAGAGAACTAAATGACAAAATATTGAAATTAGTTTCTTATAATTGACTTTTCTATACAAAAAAAATATAAAAACCACTGGTAATTTTTTTTAGACATCCCCAATTGGTGTGAATTGTCCCGTGATATTTATTTATTTACTTACTCATAGTGAAAATGAACGGACGAGTTTAACTTGACATGTTTCGGGCTAATCCGTAGCCCTTCTTCCCGGAGCCACACGCCATGGCAGCTGCCAAATGTGCACACATCACAATTATGTCAAATGACGAACGCACGAAGACGTGACGTTAAGTTGTGAGTGATCCGTACATTTTCACTATAACTGTGTATATTTATATTTAACTGAAAGATATTATTATTATTGAAAAACGGATTTTATAGATGAAATTCTGATATTCCACTGAATTTTAATTATTGCAGAATATGCGGTGGTCAGGCATTGATTTTCATTTGTTCTGACAGTCTTTATGGATGTTTATCAGAATTGGAATATTTCAGTGCAGCAAAATATTTGGTGGCATTGTTTCATAACGAAAAATGTTTATTTATTATAATCATAAATATAGATTTACACGAGATTTACCCATAAAATGTAATATTTCACGGAAACTGTCTATTGAATTCCGAACAATTGTGATACCTTTAGGGCATTTATTCGAGCGTTTCAACCGCCTCATTTATCTGGCCACATTATTTAAGACACGGCTGTAGATTTTGATGGAGTTTTCGGTTATATATTAGAGGTCCTGTACGTCTACCAAATAACTGGAAACTGTATCAGAATCTTCTGCCATTTCTAAAAAAATATGACCAGAAAAATGAGGCGGTTGAAACGCTCGAATAAATGCCCGAGGCAAGCAATCTAGGGCTTCTTCCAAGTCAGGTGATAACAAATACGTAAAAAGTTATGATTCAATGATTTATTCTACACTGATGTACGAGTACTTAATTACCCTACCAACACATTTACTGCCGGTAAGTAGCATTTTAAAGATAACTTACGATACGGTACTTACGTAAACACAGTCTCACCTCCGCGGAACAGCTAATCAAGCTGATGCACTAGCAGAGGCGCTGAAAAACAAAAGGTCTACATCAAAATATACCGGGTGTTACATTTAGTTCGGTTAGTATGGGCAGTCTGAAACTAAAACACACAGAAAGACCTGTTCCAAGGAACAATGTCATCGATTTTAGTGTCAAGAAAAACTGATTTACATTCCAGTCCCGGTAGCCGTCTGTCGATAACCGAATCAAGAATGATAAAATTGATAAAGTTGACCCATATTTCGTGGTCGGATTGACTTCAACAATGGTATACCTAAATGTTTACTGTGTAGATAGGATTTATCTATACAAAACAGTGAACAAAATAGTCAACAAAAAATTTTGTCATCATCATCATTTCAGCCGTAGGACGTCCACTGCTGGACATAGGCCTCCTTCATTGACACCCAATCATTACGGTTAGAAGCGACTTGCATTCACCCTGAACCTGCGGCCTTCACCAAATCGTCCGTCCATCTCGTTGGTGGACGTCCCACGCTGCGTTTGCCAGTCCGTGGTCTCCGTTCGAGAACTTTTGGGCCCCATCGGCCATCTGTTCTGCGTGCTATATGACCTGCCCATTGCCATTTCAACGAGCTAATCCGTTGTATTAAAATGTTGTATTAAAAATTAAATTTTTCAAAAAATACCTTTTTAGTTTCTGAGCGCTGTTTTTCTTGTTACTAAAATCAGTGACATGGTTCCAAACAAATCTTTGTAAGTCATTTCAGACCGACCCATACTGACTGATCTAAATATAATTTATTGAATCAGGCGCTTCCTTGCGGAGGTCCATATTAATAAACTAAAACAATTACTTTGCCCACCCGTGACCTTTAACCATACCTGAAGTAAGGTCGCGGGTGAGCAAAGTCATTGTTTTCGTTTTTTGAAAGATATTTCAAAACAACTCACAGATACCACTGCGGACTGAAGAGCAGCTTCATCGCACAACGTATCCGACAGCTATACAGATAATAAATGCTGCTGGCTAATGAATACAAATAGCAATCAGTTAAAAATCCATTTATATATATACATAGGTGCACACTGTATACTACGTTTGTATTTTTATTATAAAAACTGGTCACTATCGCCGAGCACCTGAAGAAAACTTGCGAGCCCCACACAAGAAAGATCGGGCACGTCAGGCCCGCCCTTACTAAATTAAACAAGGTGGCGGGAAAATTCAATCCAATCTAAACTTCCTTCAATCCAATTTGAATTTCCTCACCTCGCCCCCCTCCACCGCCCCGCGAACGGTTCACATCCAAGCAATTTATTTCCCGCCAGCCCTCGGTGCGTATACGTCAATTTGTGTACTCACTTTGCAATATCAGTGTACGCACTTGTTTGTTGGGTTATGTGCCTCAAAAATAGGAACCACTGTAGGATCACTTTGTTATCTGTCTGTTTATCAAGAGCTTTTTTCTTGGGAATGCTGGGAAGTATCGTCAAAATTGATATGTAATACTTAAGACTATTGTCTCTTACAACCGTAACGAAAATGAAGTTTCCAAGTTCAGATTGTGTAAAAGACAACCTTTTTTGTCCTGTGTCCCACTGCTGGGCAAAGGCCTCCCCTTCCTCCTTCCACTCGTCCCTGGCTTCGGCAAAGTGTTGCCAATCCGGCTGGAATCGCTCCAAACCGGCAGACATGATCTGCCCAGTCCCACTTGAGTTTAAGACAACCAATTGAATTTTTTTCATAAGTCGCGTCAGGTAAGCAGCCACTGTTAAGACTTGTTCAAAAAATTTAATCCTCAATTTTAATTTATTTACTAAAAAAATATAAAAAACCGGCCAAGAGCGTGTCGGACACGCCCAAGATAGGGTTCCGTAGCAGGTACGTAAAATCTTTGCATACTTTTAATGTGGTTGTTTTGGTCCCAACGTCGACGGTACAGCGCCATCTATTGGCGAATTGGGTAACTAATCTAATCTAATCTGCAGTCTACTAGAACTAGTACCTATGTATGTGATTGTTTTCAGATGTAATATATTTTTTTATTTGAAAGAAGATACTGTTAGCGTGATCTTATAGGTAGGTACTTAAAGAAAGAAAATGCTTGCAATGGCAGTTAAATTACAATCTTAGTTTAGAAATATTTTTTACAAAAACTTAAAAACTGCTCAACTGATTAAGTTGAAAATAATTTTCCTACAAAGTTTTTATGAAGTTTAACTTACTTGATTTTTTTCATATTTTTTAGACGTGCGGTTCAAAAGTTAGAGGGGGGGACACATTATTTTGAAATTTCGGAGTGAATATCTCCGAAAATATTCACTTTATTAAAAAATGGTTATACCAAACCCGTATTTATTTTCAAATACCTATCCAATAATACCCGACACTATAGGGTTAGTCGAGAAAAAAAAATCACCCCCATATTTTAAGTCTTGAGGTACCCTAAAAAAATTTTTTTTTAGTTTTTTTTTATTTAATCACTTTGTCGGCGTGACTGATATATAATATTCATGCCAAATTACAGCTTTCTAGTACTAACAGTCTCTGAGCTTAGCCGCGGACAGACAGACAGACAGACGGACAGACATGGCGAAACTATAAGGGTTCCTAGTTGACTACGGAACCCTAAAAACGTTGTGTTACTGCCGCGTGGCTTTATTATTGTTTAACTAAGTGCTTGTTGTGGCCGCTAACGATGGGCCTCATAAGGAAGCTCAAGGTCACTCAGAGGGCGATGGAGAGGCCTATACTCGGAGTTTCTCTGCGGGATCGCATTAGGAATGATGAAATCTCCGCAAGAACTAAAGTCGAGAAGAATCGCCAGACTCAAGTGGCAGTGGGCAGGGCACATTGCTCGTAGAACTGATGGCCGATGGGGCCAAAAGGTTCTCGAGTGACGTCCACGGACCAGAAGACGCATTATAGATAACAAAATGGAGCGATGACCTGATTAAGGTTGCTGGAACGCGTTGGATGCGGATGGCATAGGACCGATCTGTTTGCTGTTTGGCGAGCCTTGGAGGAGGCCTATGTTCAGCAGTGGACGTCTTTCAGCTGAAATGATGAAGTGACTTGGATTTTTTATCTTATTTTTTACTCAACTGGTAGAACTACCTCTAGCCCATTTCTAAGTACGAAAGTTCAAGTTGCGTTTCGAATTGCATTGTCTGCGATGCGATTGCTTTAAGCACTTTAAGTACTATTTAACGTCTATCTATTTGTGCTGCGCAGAACAGTGGAATGCTCTTTTGTGCAACAACCGCAAAGTGGCAAAATGGGTGCAATCCACCCAACAGTTGATCCTATTGTCAGAACGTGACGCCAACAAACTGTTTCACAGTTTGGCGTACTTAAATATATTATTATGTATGTGCTAATATTAAAAATAAATAAAAAAAAAAAGTTAAGATTGTAGAACAATCTGTTCATTTAACAGAACGCTTTAATTCGCATGAAGAGATTTATTTATTTACTCATTACAAAGTACTTTAACATCTAAAGCCAAAACAGCACAAACTTACAAATTATCTTAATTCAGGTTCATTAAATTATACGTATTACATTAATATTTAAGCTACAGAACTCTCGGGCATCTGGCCTTCAGACACTCTCTTGCACTCAGTCATCAGCTTCCCTAGAGCACTAGCATATTTATTTAGCTTACGATACTCGTATCTCAGATTATAACCGTGGTAGACTAGAAGTTTTAACTATGAGCTCTCAAGCAATAGACTGTAGGTTCAAACGCGGGCTCGCACCTCTGAGTTTTACGGAATTCGTAAGCAAAATTATATTTGAAATTTTTCATTTGAAATTTACCACGAGCCATTTCTGTAAAAGAAAACATTTACTACGTCGCCGACGAGTAACCCAATACCTTTAAAATATAGATTTCTCAGGTTATTTATTAGTTAGGTTAGGTATTTATAAACACACCCAAACTCACACACACTCACACACACACGCACGCACCCACGCACCCACGCATGCAAGATGGATGGTCAACAAAATGATCCTATAAGAGTTTTTTATATTCCTATTGAAATATTGAGCCCTAAAACTTGGGTTCGGTACTCAACCTACATAACAATCGTTTCCTGATTGCGAATGACTGCAACAACTACACGACATAATTATATCACTTGGAAAGCCCTAAGTACGGGCAACAATACGTTTTAATTACAACATCAAAGACTCCGTCTACGGCCTTGCCGATATGGTGTACGAAAACGACAAATTTGGCTTCCCTTTGTTTAAGTGAATACATAAGTATAGGCTTACGGGCAGGTTTTGTTTCGCATTTTCTTATCCTTGAGAGGTTTTAGCTTTCATGTTCGGTTTTACCTTTTGACGGGGCTATACTTAAATATACTTAAAAACAAGGAAACATAAGTATGCGTCGGATGTTTCTTCCACGGCTAGCCGTCTCTTTTTAACTACCTAATATGATAGAGAAGCTCAAAGTAACAGATGAAAAATACCAAGTTTAGTGTGTGCCGGCCACGCGCAATAAATTATTTTTTCTTTCTTTCTTTCACACTGATACAAAATCAACATCAAAGCATTTGTGTCTGACGTTGCGACAAAGCATGTCTGTTTTACGTTGCTTCGTTGGAATACTCCTTATAAAATATAAACCCTAATTACCTGCATCACGTTTCTTGTTTTCTGGGGACATCCACTTTGTTCCTTTTATGATACGGCCACACACATCGCGATAGTGCGACGCTTTCAGCCGAATATTCGCGAATACTTCGGCACTTCGGACAAACCCGCAGACACTTCGCTCCACTGTCGGTAAACTCGGGCACATCAAAGCGTTTTATCATGATGAACTTCACTTGCGTGCGGCCGTTGTTTTTTTAACACACAGACGAAGCGGACGTATTGCAAATTATTTGTTTGCAATTTTGTGAATTTTAAGCAAACGGCAAGAGGAAGGATCTCATCTACAATGATTTTTTTCGCAATAATGAGTCGCAATGCGGTTTAATACTTTTGCAATGCGGCCATTCACATTTTATCGTGACATGTGCCCGTACCATTAAAAATACTTCTCTAGCTGCTCAGCATGAATTCACTACTTAGTAATTTCACACAGCAAAGCTCTCATACACCGGGTAGACTTTATTTCGTATTCATGAACAAAATTGCCCCACCTATTTCACACAGAGAGGCAAAGCAAACGAGACAGCTTAATTATGAACTTAACCACAAACAGAGTCTTTTCCGTTACAAAGAAAGACGAACAATAAAACTATTTAGGCAACACTCCAAATTTTCTGCTTAGTAAAAACTATTGTTAGAAAATCTAGCCAAGTCTCATTTGTGTCAGGTTTTTTTAATGTAATTGGAATGTGTTTGAGCGTAAAATCACGCTCAATGGTAAGCTGAGTAAGTTGTCGTCTAAGACAAAGTAAGAAGGTAAACGTTTACAGCATAAAATGGATATCTACTAGTAGATGTTAGTTATGTTGCTCCAGGTATTGAAGATAGTATTTCTTTTACACTGGTATATTTTGGTATTAATACTTTGCTAATTGGTCTCGTCTTCGACTATAAGCCTGGACGAATCATATATCAAAGCTGTCACGCTCCAAGCTCAAGGGAAAAGTTTGTGATTTGATCTCCCATCTACATGCATCTTACCACTATGCATAGATCTTCTCTTGAGATTAACAAGTGATAACGGTGATGGCTTTAGAATGATGGTTTTCTTTTAAAATTTACATAGAGATACATACATCGCGCTCGACCGGTACTCTCTAACTAATGAATATAATACTCGAAATGCTTACAACAAAAAAAGGACTTACACTTGAATTAAATAATGCATTTTCATGGTATTTTTAACGATCAAGTAAACATTTGTATTAGTCAGCTTTTATAATACTTAGAAGTGTTCCATACCGTTGTGGTTAGAGGGTATACTTAGAATGCGTTTAAAAACTTGGCGATGCACTATCATGCATCTAATTATCACAAGCTCGGTCAATGAAGTAAAGCTGACGCAGAACTCTCGCTGTAAAAATTCCAAGCATCAAAAGAAGCCTCATTTTTAGGGTTCCGTAGTCAACTAGGAACCCTTATAGTTTCGCCATGTCTGTCCGTCTGTCTGTCTGTCTGTCTGTCTGTCCGCGGCTAAGCTCAGAGATCGTTAGTACTAGAAAGCTGTAATTTGGCATGAATATACATATCAGTCACGCCAACAAAGTGGTAAAATAAAAATTAAAAAATAATTTTTTTTAGGGTACCTCCCATAGACGTAAAGGGGGGGTGATTTTATTTTTCTCGACTTATCCTATAGTGTGGGGTATCGTTGGATAGGTCTTTTAAAACCATTGTGGGGTTGCTAACATGATTTTTCTATTCAGTGATCTGTTTGCGAAATATTCAACTTTAAAGTGAAAATTTTCATTAAAATCGAGCGTCCCCCCCCCCTCTAAAATCTAAACTTTTAGGTGGAAAAATTTGAAAAAATTCAGAATGGTAGTAAATATATCAAATTTACTAGGAAAATTATAGCGGCTAAGATTGCTTGGAAATTATTTGTAGTTTAAGAGTAAATAGTAGCCTAAGGTATAAAACATACCTAAACTTGGATGATTCCGTACACATACGAAATCCTTAGAAAAATATTACTTGATTTTTTTGTAATGGCTACGGAACCCTACCTTGTGCGTGTCCGACACGCTCTTGGCCGGTTTTTTTTCATTCAATTGTCAGAAAATTATCAGGGAACGCCAGTTTCAGTAACTTTTATTAGCGGCACGGTGAACTCCATTTTTCATCTGAAGCATTTCTTAATTATTGTTCTGTCGTTCTTTGTTGTTGGATCGCGAGATGAATCCCTACCGGGCCATGCATTGCTGTTTCATTTTTCAACCCAGGGGCTGAGGGTAATGAAAAATAAGTTTTTAGGTCTTCGTGCCCAAAGGGTGACTACTGGACCATGTTAATAAGGTTTGCTGTCCACTCTTCTGTCACATGGCTGTTTAAACTGTAATAATTTCTGTAACTAATAGTCGTAGTGGCTTGACGTACCTACTATAATTTCCCAAACTATGGGCAAGTTTCATCATCATCATCATCCGGCCTTTATACGTCCCACTGCAGGGCACAGGCCTCCTCTCAGAATGAGAGGGCTTGGGCCGTAGTTCCCACGCGGGTCCAGAGCGGATTGGGAACTTCACACACACCATTGAATTTCTTCGCAGGTGGATGCAAGTTTCCTCACGATGTTTTCCTTCGCCGTACAGCTCATGGTAAATTTCAAATGTAATTTCGCACATAAATTCCGAAAACTCAGAGGTGCCAGCTGGGATTTGAACCCACGACCCTTTGTTTGAGATGGCATAGGTCACCACGTCCGCTAGGCCACCACGGCTTTTCGCATTTACTGACTTTTACTAGGGGCGTTCAATAAAAAGTGAGAATGAGTATGTTATAAACAACTTTTACTAAATGTCATTTTATTTTTCGACATAGTCACCTTTTAGCATAATACACTTAGTATATCTTTTTTCTAAACTTAAAATTCCATTTTTAAAAAAGGTCTCATCTTGAGTACTTAAAAAATCTTGTACTACAGCGACTACCGCGTCGTCGTCTTCAAATTTCTGGCCTCTCAGGTATTGTTTCAATCTCGGAAATAGGTAGAAATCACTGGGAGCGAGATCTGGTGAATACGGAGGATGCTTAAGGATATCGAACCCAGCATCACGAATTGCAGCCATTGCAACGGCGGACTTGTGTGCCGGGGCATTGTCCTGGTGGAACAGCACAACTTTCGAGAGTTTACCTCGCCGTTTTTCGCGGATCTCATTGCGCAATGTTGCTATTTGTTTGGCGTATAAAGTGCCCGTAATAGTGGCTCCATGCTCGAGATACTCAATCATTAATACCCCTTTACCATCCCAAAAAACAGAGCCCATGACCTTACCAGCAGATGGGCTCACCTTGAATTTCTTCGGAGTTGGAGATGATGGCCTTTTCCATGTCATAGACTGCAGTTTCGTTTCTGGGTCGTAATGATGGAGCCATGTTTCGTCCATTGTTATAAATCGCGCCAAAAAAAGTTCCCGGTCTTGCTGCATCATGTTCAAAGCTTCTTGACAAATCTCTAGTCTAGTTTGTTTTTGCGTGTCAGTAAGCATTCTTGGTACCCAACGCGCAGATACATTTTTCATACCCAAGCTTTCATGTAAAATATTATGCACGCTCCCCGTTGAAATCTTTACATTTTCAGCAATAATACGAACTGTGACACGACGATCCGCCAAAACTGAGTTTTCGACTTTTTTCACAATTTCTTCAGTTACTGCTGAAGTAGGGCGTCCGGAGCGGGGGTCGTCCATTGTCGATGTTCTTTCACGTCTAAATTCGGCGCACCAATGTGCGAGTGTCGAATACGGAGGAGCATTAGACCCTTAAGTGTCCCGCAAATCCAAATTGACTTGGTCCGTAGAAAAATTTTTCAAACACAAGTATTTGATAACGACGCGCAGTTCAATTTTCTCCATTTTCGCTAACGTACTCAATAGCATTGCAAAGAAATTACCGTATATTTTATTAAACAAAAGACAGTTGGTTTTTTTTTTCATAGCAATCAGCTAGATAGATTAGCTTTAAACAAGTTAGCTATGAAGTATCTTTTTTTTGTACTTATTTTTTCAACTTCATTTTTTTATTACTTTTACGGTCATCCCGTGAAATCATACATTTCGTACTAAATACAAACTGAAATATAGATGCACAGAAAAAACCCCAGAAAAAAGACCAATGCTGGGAATCGAACCCAGGTCCTCAGCATTCCGTGCCGCGTGCCATACCCCTACACCACCACTGGTCTAGAGATTAGACACGAATCTTTCCTATACATCATACATTTCAATCTGCTAAATCATCACCTTATGCAGTGACAAGCGCACATCTATGTTACACCCTCATCGAGAAATTTTAACACTCCTTCGGAACTAACCGCTCACCTGGACAAGAGATGGCGCTACTGTGCAACTTTAAACAAGTTAGCTATGAAGTATCTTTTTTTGTACTTATTTTTTCAACTTCATTTTTTTATTACTTTTACGGTCATCCCGTGAAATCATACATTTCGTACTAAATACAAACTGAAATATAGATGCACAGAAAAAACCCCAGAAAAAAGACCAATGCTGGGAATCGAACCCAGGTCCTCAGCATTCCGTGCCGCGTGCCATACCCCTACACCACCACTGGTCTAGAGATTAGACACGAATCTTTCCTATACATCATACATTTCAATCTGCTAAATCATCACCTTATGCAGTGACAAGCGCACATCTATGTTACACCCTCATCGAGAGATTTTAACACTCCTTCGGAACTAACCGCTCACCTGGACAAGAGATGGCGCTACTGTGCAACTTTAAACAAGTTAGCTATGAAGTATCTTTTTTTTTGTACTTATTTACCGGCCAGTATTTAATTTCGTAATATTAAAAGAGTTTGCATCTCATTCTCACTTTATATTGAACGCCCCTCGTATTGACAAGTAATTTCAAGCAATATGATTATTATCTTAAGGAATAAATTTGATTGAAATAAATAAATAAATTGGTAACCGGGGTTCCACAAAGCATGTGAATTGTGAGTGACTATAAGTTTTTCGGATTTCTTGTTCCTATGAGACGGATGCAAAAGAGCAAGAGAGTCGTCTGATGAATACCAAACAGCCACGGAGAGTCACTGATCAGGGGGGTTACTACGAAATTCGAAGTTCGAAGTTCGGATCGTGCTGTCCCTCTCACTTTCGTAATAAATACCATTAGCGTGAGCGGAACGGCATGAAACGAAGTTCGAATTTCGCGCTTTGTAGTATAGGGCCTGTTTCTACACTTCAAAGGCTGAACAACCCTTTTCTGGTATGATGTCATAATTGTTAGATGTGTTAATTTCACAGTACGTGAGGGAAGGAAAAAATTGCGGTGAATTTGCGTAGGTGGGGGTATTCAGAAAAAAATGTAACCGTTTTGCCTTAATTATCCTTAATTTATTAGTCAGTTTTGTGACGGTCCATACAACATGTATGTATGGTTAACTGCGTCACAAAACTGACGATTAAAAGAGGGACACTTTTTTTATTGTTTAAATCGATAGTGCTTGTGGCTCTGAGTAGAAATAACCCAAAATTTGTGAGGTTTTTAAAAAAAGTACAGGGTACACTTTTTTTCTGAAAATGCCCAGGTAGGTACGAAATTACAGTAAGCTTTAAGCTGAGGCTAAATATCGTTACGAAACCTTCAAATACTTGCAAATAAACTCAATAGTGTGTTTGTAATTTTCCGGTTTAATTATGAGACACCTTTTATTTCTCAACTCTTGAACTGCCCTCGTTCTAGATCAGTGAACTAACTCTAACGAATCAAAATAAATGAATAGTCTCGTTAGACTTTGAGTGTTCCAGTTATAATTGTACGCTTTCAATTAAATGGGGAATGTAAATTAAATCATGGATATTACAACTGTTTTGAAGCAGAATCCTAAGACTAAGTACCTAGTTATTTATTTGACCACTTGAAAAAAAGGATCATTCTAAAGCTCTAAACTATTTGGCAGAGCAGGTAATAATTGTACCAATGAGTATTAATCATCTAGTTATTTCTTATTGAGGTACAAAATAGGTAGCAGAAATAAGGTAAGGTAGGTAGTGACATCAAAAATATAGCTTAATATTCGTTTCTCTATCACGAGATCGCAACTCGCACCTCTTCATTTTTCGGGATTCACGGGCAAACTTATGTAACTATTGTACGAAATCCTGAGTAGAGCTCTTTTCAAGGAATATTCTACTTTTTTTATGTTAGAGAGGCCAGACAAACGAACTAATGTTAAATTATCACCACTGTCCATAGAGACCCGCAGCACTTTACGCGATGCCAGTGCGTTATCGGCCCTAAAAGGGAGAGGAAAAAGGAAATGGAATAGAGGAGGGGGAGAGGTATTGGGCCTCCGGCGCTCTCACTGACCGTACGAAATAAAATAACGAAACAAACGAAAAAAAAAAAAATTTTCTAAAACACCCACATACAAATCAACAATAAGTAGGAACATACTATATCAGTTGTTCGCAATGATTTTTGCGGTTCAGAGGTTGATCGAGTTGAAATACGTATCTACATACTGGTTGTTCCAAAGTATAAAATCGTAAATCAGTCACTTCTCCGTTAATACGGTGGCGTTTGGTGCGAGGCTTTGTACATAGCTTAGAAATACCCTGCTAATCAACACATCCAATAGGACGAATACGTCTATGCCCAGAGGTTAGAGACACGTTGTACATAAGTACCCTTTTATTTTACAAAAATAAGAAATAAAAACATATGTATTGATAAAGATTGAGATACACGTAGAAAGGCGAACTTATAGGGATTTCTACTAGTCAAACTGTTTGAAATGTAAAACTTTTATTACAGACATTACTTTAGTCCATAGATTTCTTAGTAACATGGTGATTCTTAGATTGATTGATTAGTTACTAATATTACATTACTAGAATTCTCATTAAGATTATTTTTGTGGATGTAAAGAGCATTTTAAAAGGGACCGCATAGACGAACTTAATGTTTCTATTCTGCAATATTCATAGTGAAGTTTACGTTATAGCATGCTATAATAACAGAGCAAATATTTTAACCCAATTGTCGAGGAGAGTTATTTCTGCAGCGAATACAAAAAATACGTAATATTAACAACCAGTAGACCGAGCGCCCCATCCGCATCACTCGCAAACCTGTACACTAAGATGAAAAACATGAAATGCACCATCCAATTAATTCCTTAAACAAAAACTCCCCGTACTCGGGGCGTGAAAGCCTGCCCTCATTCTGACGACGGAATTAATCGACGTCTATTGCAATAACATTATTCTCGGGAAAAAATCCCGTGGTAATAAATTTATGTCTTAACAATTTTGGCGGCACAAGCCATTAATCACTGGGTGTTTGAGTGTGTTCGCTTTCGGCTATGACGTCGTTATGGCTTTTTTGCGACGCTCCTTTGACGTTAGTCGCTGGTTTTATAATTGTTAAAGTTTTTAGGATTCCGTGTGATGTGGAGTTGGCAAAGAATATGCGTAGGAGCTAATTACTTCAGTTGACGAAACTACTAAGTTACAAGTTCGTATTCAGACTAAGAAGTAGTAGGAAACGTGTTGAATCAAATAATTTGACTTGCCAGGTCATGGCATCCTTAAAGCTCCTTTCACACTAGAGCGCGAACAGGGCGGCAGGGAGGCGGTTATAACTCGACCTGTGGTGTGCGACTAATTTAAATAAACTCGTATCTCAAATGAACGTGGTAAACCAAACTCAACCTTAATACGGACCGAGTAAAGTTCACTTGGGCAAATTATTGATTTTGAGATTCGAGCTTTTTAGGGTTCCGTACCCAAAGGGTGCCAACGCGACCCTATTACTGAGACTCCCCTGTCTGTTTGTCTGTCCGTCTGTCACAGGGCTCTATCTCTTAAACCGAGGTAACTAAACACTTGAAATTTTTACTGAATATGTATTACTGTAGCCGCTATAAATACTAAAAATTAAATAAAGTTAAAAATGAAAGGGATCGACATACAAGAACCATGCGAAATGATTTTTAAATCCGGCCACGGTTGCTAGGCAACGCGACAGCCGGTAGGTTGCTAGGCAACCCGAGCGACCCTATGCTGTTCGGATATTTACCTACCTTTAAGTTTTAGTTTTAGTGATTACAGCTTGGCGATTTGTTACGGAGCTACGGAACCATTCATATACGAGTCCGACTCGCACTGGACAACTTTTTTATTTCAAAGTAGTGACGATTTGTCGATCTGGAATGAACAACAATAATGCACGATCAGGTAATTTAAACCTTTTTGGAATTAATATTTAGGGTTCGAAATATCATATCACTTGAAAAATATACCTTGTTTAGTTTCTTGCCGGATATTTACTTCGCGCTCGATAGAGGTTTTTCCAAACTGGTAGATTCTTTGACATTCAAAAATGCTTGTTAGAGTCTAAATTGAGCATTTTGACTGTGACTCTGACTTTGCAAAGAGATAAAAAACCGGCCAAGAGCGTGTCGGACACGCCCAAGGTAGGGTACCGTAGCCATTACGAAAAAATCAAGTAATTTTTTTCTAAGGATTTCGTATGTGTACGGAATCATACAAGTTTAGGTATGTTTTATACCTTAGGCTACTATTTACTCTTAAAGTACAAATAATTTCCAAGCAATCTTAGCCGCTATAATTTTCCTTGTAAATTTGATATATTTACTACCCTTCTGAATTTTTTCAAATTTTTCCACCCAACAGTTTAGATTTTAGAGGGGGGGGGGCGATTTTAATGAAAATTTTCACTTTAAAGTTGAATATTTCGCAAACATATCACTGAATAGAAAAATCATGTTAGCAACCCCGCAATGATTTTAAAAGACCTATCCATCGATACCCCACACTATAGGGTTAGCCGACAAAAAAAAATCACCCCCACTTTACGTCTATGGGAGGTACCCTAAAAAATTTTTTTTTACTTTTTTTTATTCAATCACTTTTTCGGCGTGACTGATATATATATTGATGCCAAATTACAGCTTTCTAGTACTAACAGTCTCTGAGCTTAGCCGCGGACAGACAGACAGACGGACAGACATGGCGAAACTATAAGGGTTCCTAGTTGACTACGGAACCCTAAAAACGTTCAAAAATTGTTTAGATGTATCGTTGGCGGAATAGGAACATGATAATCGTGTTCTGAATAACGCTAGCACGATATCGACGGGGCTAGTTCACGCGCGAGCGGACTCCGTTCCCCTGTGGATGATTCGTGTTTTATCTATTTTCCACTTTCTGGAAGAGCGGATGGAGCAAAATATGAAATGATTTTGTACTGGAAAATAATATTATTATTGCACGCGAGCGCGGACGTCTACGATTACAAGGAATACCTGAGCGACCGAGTTTTGCTCGGGATAAAACTCGGAAACGCGTTTTCTCAGGGATAAGACCAAGCTAGATTAGGTTCGTCTTCGAAAGCCCTCACGTAGCAAATATGCGGCGTTTTCGAGATCCTCGAAATCTATACATATAATAAATCTGTAACAAGTCGGTGTCTGTACATTGAAGATATTTGAGAAAAACTGACAGTAGGGCTATTTATTAGCGCAATAGAACCCAAAACAATGATTTTTAGAATTATTGTCTGTTTGTCTGTTTGTCTGTTTGTCTGTGCGTTTGTGCGCGCTAATCTCAGAAACGGCTTAACCTAGAAGGATCCGGTTTTCACTGATATGTTGGTATTTTCTTGGATTAACATTTAGTGTTTGTTTCATTTGAATCGGTTCACAAATAAGAAAGATACGTTTATTGTAAGAATTTATCGAACTGTTTTATAAGAGTTGTTATTATGAACGCGCTAATCTCAGGAACTACTGCTCCGATTTGAAAAATTATTTCAGTGTTAGATAGCCCATTTATCGAGGAAGGCTTGATGCACCACCACCTGCTGTAAACTAGTCCTTCCTTCTTTCTGTTAAAGGGTTGCCTGGAAGAGATCGCTCTTAAGCGATAAGGCCGCCTATTGCTTACCTTGTAACTTTCTCTCTGTGTACCTGTTTTCTGTATCGCTTACTATTTCTGGTGTACAATAAAGAGTCATTGTATTGTATTGTATTGTATTGTAATACATCGTTTTACATCCGCTGCTATAGCTAGATCGTTTTTAATGAGTGCTCGCCCGCGCGGTACAGGGGCTGAGGGATAGGACGACAAGGGGGCCGGGAGAGGGGCGGGCGGCAGGCACACGAGGCGCTCTCGCCGCCCGCACCTCTTCCCCCTACCCCCAAGCCAGTGATTTTCCGGTTAGGGTTAATAACAGAAATATATCTGTTATTAACCCAATCAAAAATGTGTTAACAGTACAGGGTATATACAGAATAATTTCGGTTTTCTTTCATCATCATCATTAATTTAAGAGCTTAGCTCTTGTCGGTGGAGTAATCGCCACTCTTTTCGGTTCTCTGCCAGCGTTTTCAGCTCCTGATACGACATGACATTGACTTTTTCCTTGGCTTGATCTATAAATGACCGTCTCGGTCTTCCCCTGCCTCGCCTGCCTTCTATTTGCCCTTCCAAAATAGTTTTTATGTAACTGTCATGTCGTATCAGATGCCCCAGCATATTCCCTCTCCTATTTTCAATCGTCCTTAACAGCCGCCTTTCCTCTTCCACCAACTCTAAAACCTCCTCATTAGTTCTCCTTTCAGTCCAGCTAATCCCCTCCATTCTCCGCCAGCACCATATCTCAAACGCACTCAATCTGTCTCGGTCCCGCTGAGTCAATGTCCAAGTCTCGCTCCCATATAATGCTATACTCCAGATGTAGGTCTTAATAAATCTTTTCCGAATGTTCCTTGAGATTTTGCCTTTAAAAATGTGTTTTGTTTTTCGGTTTTCTTTATCAATCGGTTAACACAAACTTTGATAACAGAATTAAATATGTTAACAGGAAAAATATGTTACAGTTTTACATTCGGTTAACCCAAACTGTATCCAACCAAAATATGTAATCGTTTATATCGGTTGTCCTCATAAATGGGTTTTCCGATCCCTGCCCCAAGCCCCTGTACGGACGAGGATTCATTTAAATGGTTTAGCTATACTGACCACAAAACACATTCGAGTGTTGCGCCTTTAAAAATCGGTCCCCTCATCCAACCTTTTAACAAAGTCAAAAGAACACTTGACTTAATTGGCGCCTCCTACCTTCGAATACTAAGCACGGCCCAAATACTAACTAAATTACCTCTTCAAACAAAACAAACTGAAAAACCCACACGTAACCGAGATAATCCCGAAAAATGACCGATATGCAATTCTCGTAGGTATCCCTTTTCATCTTACTGATGAATGAGGTGCCTTTACAATATCTTGCGAGCCCGATGGCCGGTTTTTCATTCGTGGCATTCGTTCATTCGCTATAATTGGCGGTACCGCAGAGCGAAAAAAAGAACGCATCCTAATTGCGAACGGAACTTTTGGGCTAGGGCTATGAGGCAAGCGAGTTGCGGAGTAGATTGACGGGAAAAAAGAAATTACCGTTGTTGCTTAGGTATAATGAGCCACAAGTGTTTCGAAACGTACAATGCATACGATATAAACTGATATTGGTTGTCTCAGTTATCTATACATATAATAAATCTGTAACAAGTCGGTGTCTGTACATTGAAGATATTTGAGAAAAACTGTCACTAGGGTTATTTATTAGCGCAATAGAACCCGAAACAATGATTTTTAGAATTATTGTCTGTTTGTCTGTTTATCTGTTTGTCTGTTTGTCTGTGCGTTTGTGCGCGCTAATCTCAGAAACGGCTTAACCTAGAAGGATGCGGTTTTCACTGATATGTTGGTATTTTCTTGGATTAACATTTAGTGTTTGTTTCATTTTAATCGGTTCACAAATAAAAAAGATACGTCTATTTTAAGAATTTATCGAACAGTTTTTAGAAGAATTAATAAGCTGAAGAGTTTGTTTGTTTGTTGTTTGAACGCGCTAATCTCAGGAACTAATGCTCCGATTTGTGTTAGATAGCCCATTTATCGAGGAAGGCTATAGGCTATATATCATCACGCTAACACCAATAGGAGCGGAGCGGAGCGTAAGAATGTTTCAAAATCAGGGGTTTTTGAAGGAAAACTTCTATAGGCACGCTTGACTTGGGAGTACGGTGGTGAATGTGAACGCGGGTGTGCGGGGGGTTTGGTGGGGGGGTGGGGTTGGGAGGGGGGTTTGCGGGGGAGGGTAATTTTTTTTTATCGAGGAACTAAGGATAGCCATAATTGATGAAAAAGCAAATTTGTTAAAAAGCATAAGCTGCCCAAATTACTAATTCCACGCGGACGGAGTCGTGGGCAAAAGCTAGTATTAAATATATTAAAAGAGGTGAATGTGTTACCTACACATCTAATAGGTTGACCTATTCATCTAATCGGTGGTAGCGCACCTATTAGATGAATAGGTCTTATGTATAGTCGACCAAGTAATTTGTTTACCACCCTAAGGTTCAATATCAGTTGTACGGCTTAAAACATCAAATACTATTTTGACTTACTAGTCATTGTTACAATCAGCCTTATTGTTTTTGTTCTGCTGTAGGAACTGGCGAAAAAAAGGGTTAAGTTAGAAAAAGGCGTATACAGTGTATGTGCGCTGCCACTGCGTTCGGAGCATGTTTTACGGTTGTTTTGTGCGTATAATGATGTTTATAATATTTACGAAATCATTAGGACGGTGAATAATATGAAAATAAGATGAAATACAGTGTTACGCTGTTTTTCATCTTACCCCCACTCACCCTATCTGCCCTTTTTCTTTGCACATCGAACAATTCTATGCCAATAAAACGAAGGCTAGACATTCAATGAATACTGTGATCAACTGATATTTATATTTATTTATTTATTTATTTTTAACGACCGCCTTAGCCTAGTTGGTAGTGACCCTGCCTACGAAGCAAGAGGTCCTGGGTTCGAATCCCGGTAAGGGCATTTATTTGTGTGATAAGCACGAATATTTGTTCCTGAGTTATGGATGTTTTCTATGTATTTAAGTATTTATTTATCTATATAAGTATGTTTATCGTCGTCTAGTACCCATAGTACAAGCTTTGCTTAGTTTGGGACTAGGTCGATTTGTGTAAGATTGCCCCTAATATTTTTATTTTTTTTATTTTTTATTTTTTTTTCCAAACAATTACACAGCATATAATATGTATTTTGGTTTTTACTGTTCGTGTAATTTAGAGTATTCATTACAGCATTCAAAATTTCTTAATTCCGTATTGTCAGTTCGTGGTTAATATTGATTTCGGTGAGTATGTATACTAGATTAAAATTAAATCATCAGTACATATTATTATCACGATGTTAGTGCCCCATGTCCATATTACGACTGATGATTACGAAATACATTACAGTTCTGATGTGATAAAAATTGAACTGGCCTGTGTATTACGACAATAGACTGTAATCTATCAATATATTATTGAACGTTTAATTTTTCCTTTTTTACTATGAGAGCGAGGCAAACAAGCAAGAGGCTTATCTGATGGGAAATGTCACCTTTGCTCATTGCTTAACCGTTTTAATTGGTTCATGGTTAAAAAAGATAGTGCGTGGAGTCCCTCCGCGCGGAAGAAGTGAAACTTCATAATAAAAAATAAAAAAACAAAACAGCGCTAGCGAAACAAGTTACATAACTCGTCGCTAGATGACGTTGCTCCTCGTGCGCACGTTATTTTCAATTATTTTTCTTGATTTTTCGTAATTCTCAAAGATATTCAATACTTTTTTTACTAAATACGTTTAAAATACTTTATTCTACGATCTACCATTAAAATAGTTTTGATTTTTACAAGTTTTCATACTAAACCACGCAATTGTTCGGGATCGCACTGACGAAGTTTTTAACATCCGTTAGTATAATATACAATGCGAACGTCTCGTAAACGTCACCTTGCGTTGCGTTGCGTATTTAACGCAACGCTTGTTGGAAGTCGCATTAGAAGTTTCACTTCAATAAATTAGAAATTTACCCGTAATCATGAAGTTAATGGAGTTATCGGAAACTTGTTCAAAATATTATCCCTTGGCCATTGTTTTTTCTGGCGCATATACGTTGAGATTAATTAGTATTTGCATTTGCTAACGATTTTGTCTGATGAATCCAACGCTCAGCAGACAATAGGCTACTTTCCTTACTAGTCAGTCTTTTAGATTATCAAAAAATATTGGACACGTATTTTTTATTTTGTCAATTAAACAAAAAATTACGAAGATATGGCGCGTTGAAGTTTCGCGTGACGTCACTTGTTCCTACACTTTGTATGAGCGTTTTAGGAACAAGTGACGTCACGCCTCGTCACGCGGAAGTTCAACGCGCCATATCTTCGTCATTTTTTGTTTAATTGTCAAAAGAAAAATTACGTGTCTAATATTTTTTGATAATGTAAAATACGGACTAATAAGAATTATTATTTTTTTACCTAGGAAACATCCCTGTTCCCTACCACATCAAATCTCAGCCTGTAAACATCCCACTGGAGAGCACAGGCCTCCTTTCAGAATGAGAGGGCTTGGGCTGTAGTTCTCTACATCTAGTGTCATTGGCCCTTGGACTATAGATCATTCTAGGACATTCTTCACTTCCAGTAGGTACACACACACTCATGCGCGAAATATTACCAACTCCTCTCTAGGTTGGCAACGCATCGACAACCAACCGACAACCAAAGGTGTTGACGCGTGTCGTCTTACCATCACGTGACTCAATTTCTCATATATTTCAAACTAAATACAAACTGAAACATAGATGCACAGAAAAAACCCCAGAAAAAAGACCAATGCTGGGAATCGAACCCAGGTCCTCAGCGTTCCGTGCTGCGTGCTTACCCCTACACCACCACTGGTCTAGAAGTTAGCGACGAATCTTTCCCATACATCGTACACTTCAGTCTGTTATAATCACATTTAGGCAGTGATAAAGCGCATCTATGTTATGCCCTCTACCTTAAAAAAAAAAAAAAAAAAAAAAAAAGGTTGAAGAAAATAAAAAAATAAATAGAAAAAGATACTTCATACTTAACTTGTCAATTTCTCATGTCACCGTATTTCATAAAAAAAGTTGGTACTCCGCTTCTCCTGTCTCATTGCAGCCTCGTCTCCGATCGTCTCCCGCAAAAGGACGATGCTCGTGAATGACAAATTAGACCCGCCGAGCGCAAAATTGCTCCCTCTGAGTATTTTATTGAATTTTGTAATTTTTAACGTCGCTCGTGTTTCGGTTATTATTAGCTATGAATAGCGGTCGGTCCCATTATGAGGCATTACGAATTTTAGCTGAATTTTAAATTAAATATCGTCTCGTTTTGTCCGATACTGAATGACGCTTTTTAGAGTGACGCTTAAATTAGTTTTTGTTTGTGCTGAAACCATTATAATACTGAACGTGACTGTAAAGTGGGAAGAAACAATATAAATGAAATAAAATAAATAAATATTAGGGGACAATCTTACACAAATCGACCTAGTCCCAAACTAAGCAAAGCTTGTACTATGGGTATTAGACGACAATAGACATACTTATGTAGATAAATAAATACTTAAAAATACTTAAATACATAGAAAACATCCATAACTCAGGAACAAATATTCGTGCTCATCAAACAAATAAACCGGGATTCGAACCCAGGACCTCTTGCTTTGTAGGCAGGGTCAATACCAACTAGGCTAAAGCGGTCGTTAAAATAACACTGTATATAGTCGAACAAGAAATTGTTTTTATTGTAATGTAGGAACTGTCATAAAAATCATAAAGCAGTTACTTGGTCGACTATACCAGCATTTATAACCGACGTCGCCTTAAAAACTATTCCATATAATAAATGAATAATAAATCATTAATGGGTAGGAGCCAAAAATTGGACCACGTTGTGTCGCAGTTAATCATAATATTAAAACGTTTGACTGGAAATAGTTCCGTTGTGACACGAAAATTAACCATACAATACATATTGCCTTAACGGAAAATTTTCGTACTTATTTTTACTACCAGGTGACAAACTTTATGAACTCTAACCCAACATTTTTTTTTAGTTCTTTAAGTTTATTATTTATTTTGCACAAACAATTATCATTGCGGCAAAATTTACAATTTAAAAACAAAAGTTTGACGACCAGATGGCCTAGTGGTTAGAGAACCTGACTGCGAAGCTTGAGGTCCCGGGTTCGATTCCCGTGTCGAGGCAGATATTTGTATGAATAATACGAATGTTTGCTTTTGAGTCTTGGGTGTTTGGTATGTATTTAAGTATGTATCTATATATATAAGAACGTTTATCCGTTGCCTAGTACCCATAACACAAGCTTTGCTTAGCTTACTTTGGGACTAGGTCAATTGGTGTGAATTGTCCCGTGATATTTATTTATTTATTTTGCACAAACAATATTATTGCGGCAAAATTTTAATTTTTTTTTTATGGGACAATTTACACCAATTGACCTATTTGAAACAACTGTTGCTAGAACTTTAAAAAATCACTGTGTATCCTAACCGGTGGATGATGAAAAACTGGTTTCGATCCCCACCCTAGTTATACTCTTTAGTTTTTCTGTTCTAATTTCGGTATAGTTAAAAAAAAACTCTTTGTCTGCTTTCAGAGCATGACATGAGTGCGTGTGAGCCAACTTTGGGGGCGGCAGGCGTAAGCTTGCTTTTGGAATCCAAAAGTTTAATGGTTACTTGACCTGAAATGTGTTTTAACAGATTCATTTTTAATTATTGTGACATTGGAAGATTATCTCCAATATTATTATTTTTTATTTTTTCCTTTTTTTTTCTTTTTTGACGGTGGAAGCATTCTACACTTCCACTGAACATAGATATAGTTAGTTAAGATGTAGGTATAGTTTTAGTTTTTATTTTAATTTTAATTTTTTAATTTTGTTCACAGGAAATCGAGCACTGCTACTACCACGGCACGGTCAAAGACTACCCGGGTGCTTCGGCGGCGTTTCACACGTGCAACGGCGTGTCTGGCGTCATCCACATAGGGAACGAGACCTTCGTCATACACCCTTTCTACGGCGGCGATCTATCGGTCAGTGCCGTAGCTTTTTACAGGGATGCGTTACATTGCCGCGTTGGATGGATCACTAATAAACCTGTATCAAAGCGAATCAGCAACGTAAAACTACGCGCATCATATTAAGTAATAAGGGGTCACTGTGTTAAAATTTCAGTTTTTTTAAGTACTTTCGATGTACCTACATAAGTAATTGGCATTGCCAATTGGTTATATAAAAATACTTTGTTGAGCTTCTCGCTTGAATTTTCTCAAAAGAGATTTTCCGATGTGGTGATATTTTTACTGAGACTTAAATATCTCCCAAACTAAACCAAACGACCTGAAACTAACTTGAGACTCACTTATAGTCTTAAAACGAGTTTAACTCGACATGTTTCGGGGTTTGAGTGTGTGTTTGGCAGCCGCCGTGACGTGTGACTCCGTGAAGAAGGGCTACGGATTAGCCAGAAACATGTCGAGTTAAACTCGTTTTAAGACGTGAGTGATCCGTTTATTTTCACTACAAACGACCTGACTTTATTCTACATTTTTGACTTCAAATAACCTGATGAATCTATATTTTAAATCTGTTGCGTTACTTGTATAGGTACTCTTGTATAAATAACACTGCATTTGCAAACCCCAACAGGGGCACAATAAAAATCCAATGCGGCATTGCATTTTTAAAGAGCCTATTGTGTTAGTATCTGAAATTGGATCGAGTCCACCCCAACGTCGCAATATTTCAAAATCACCCCAAATACAAAACCCTATTCGTACCTGTCGTTTCAAATTAAAATAGCCCTTTTGTTAATTAACAAACTGTTGCCTAAATTCTCGAAATAAGCCGATATCAACTAATTAACGCATCCGGTTGTAAATCAAAGGGATATAAATGTATTTTTCCGCCGGTAACCTGGCTCGGCTCGTATATCACGGCCTGCTTTGGGCTAATTAAGTTTGCCAGTAAAATACGCGCGAAGCAGTGCAGCAATTGCGCAACCAATATGGATTAATATAAATACACTAGCTTTTGACCGCGACTTCGTCCGCGCAGAATGATTAACAATAAAAACGTCCGAGACACGTCTACGAGTTAATAACTTATAAAAAACCGGCCAAGAGCGTGTCGGACACGCCCAAGGTAGGGTTCCGCAGCCATTACGAAAAAATCAAGTAATATTTATCTAAGGATTTCGTATGTGTACGGAATCATCCAAGTTTAGGTATGTTTTATAACTTAGGCTACTATTTACTCTTAAACTACAAATAATTTCCAAGCAATCTTAGCCGCTATAATTTTCCTAGTAAATTTGATATATTTAATACTATACTGATTTTTTTCAAATTTTTCCACCCAACAGTTTAGATTTTAGAGGGGGGGGACGGTCGATTTTAATGAAAATTGTCACTTTAAAGTTGAATATTTCGCAAACAGATCACTGAATAGAAAAATCATGTTAGCAACCCCGCAGTGGTTTTAAAAGACCTATCAACAATACCCCACACTATAGGGTTCGTCGAGAAAAAAAAATCACCCCCCCCCCCCCTTTACGTCTATGGGAAGTACACTAAAAAAAAAATATTTTTTAATTTTTATTTTACCACTTTGTCGGCGTGACTGATATATATATATTCTTGCCAAATTACAGCTTTCTAGTACTAACAGTCTCTGAGCTTAGCCGCGGACAGACAGACAGACGGACAGACATAGCGAAACTATAAGGGTTCCTAGTTGACTACGGAACCCTAAAAAGGGGGGCCTACAATATCTACTAGTTTTTCCCCGCGACTTCGTCCGTACAAAATGTAGTGACGATGTTTCATTTAATGTTTCATTGATTAAAACAAAAATCAAGCAAAGCAACATGGTATCACTCCCGTTAAAAATTTCTGAAATTTTTTTTACTGTTAAATTTAACTACTTGTTGGGCAAATTTCTAGTAGGTAATCATAGTTATGAAGATAGGGTCGCTCTGAATCGAACATATAAATTCCATTTATTTCCTATCCTGTGGGATTCTTCTCAAATCCGTCCTTATTTCTTACCTACGTCATAAAGACAACCTCTATGGATGGGTTAAGGGATGAATTTCAATAAAATACAAATCACGTCTTCCATCAATTCTGTTAAAGAATGTTTATGCAAAATTTGAAGTAGATTGGACCTAGGAATCACGTTGTCTCATACAATCTTTGCCCCCCTTTTTACCCCCTTAGGGGTAGAACATCGGAAAATTCTTTCTTATCGGATGCCTACGTCATACAAAGAACACACTCTCCAAGTATGTATGTATGTATGTAAACACTTTATTGTACATAAAACACAAAAATAATACAAAACAACACAACAAAAATAGTACAAAGGCGAACTTATCCCTAAAAGGGATCTTTTCAAGCTAACCTGGAATGAAAGGAAAAACTTAAAAAAAAGAGATAGGCAAACAATAATTTATGTACAGAGAGAAGAAAGAAAATATAACATATAAACAAATACACAAAATAAACAATAATTAGTGATTACGACAAATATACTTAATATACCTAACTTAACACTGAACAAAATACACACATACGAAAAAAAACAGTACACGTAAATAAAAATAATACGATTAAGTAGGTACCCTACTTCCACAGTTTCTTCAACCTCTCCCTGAACGAGGCCACAGACGGGGACTCCCTAACGAGCAAAGGTAACTCGTTCCACAGCTTCACAGAATGGATACTGAAAGATTTAGCGTAAGAACGCGCCGTGTTCGGCGGGAAGGCAAGTGTGAGTTTGGAGCTGGACCGCAAACGGTGCCCGCTTTCGGTAGCCAAGTAGCTAAACCTTTCAGATAGGTACGAGGGAGAGGAAGGATTAAACAACACATTGAAAAGGAGACACAGAATGTGAATGTCTCTCCGCCGTCTAATAGGCAGCCAGTGAAGCTGCTCGCGAAAATGGGAGACGTGGTCGTACTTTCGCAGGCCAAACACATATCGAACGCACACATTTTGCAGCCGTTCAAGCTTGTCAAGCAGCTCCTCCCTCAAGTCAAGAAACGCAATATCACCATAATCAAGAAGGGGCAAAAGTAGAGAAGAGAGTTTCAGATGTCTACAATCAGCGGTTTAGGCTGTGCATTGATCCGTCAGTCAGTCATTTAATACAAAGCATATTGAAAGTAATCACATACTAACTACAATTACTTGACACATCATTGACGTCACGCACAAAATGAAAGAGACATAGATTGTTTGACAATATGGTAATGTTTTCGGTGATTGTCATTATTTAAAATAAGAACTGTGGTTTGATTCAAACTGTAAAGATATTTATGTAGCAAGAGGTGTAAGTAAGAAAATGTGCGCTTGAACGTTAAGTTTCAAATGTTTCTTTAAACGTAAACATTTTTTTATAACATATTGACTGGAAATATTATTCTGTCACATGCAATGTTAACGAATATTGTCACATTGTATGATAATTTTTCTATGGAAGAAAGATGGTATAGATAACTTTGGTGCTTTAAGTGAAAAGATTAAAATATCACATTCTTTGTAAGCAAGTATTTGTCGTACTGTTTGATTAGATTAGATTAGATTAATTTATTTCAAATTGAAAATTACAATTATATTCAGCATTCCATATGTCACAAATATAAAGAATTCACAAAAAGATCGTCAAAAGAATTTAAAAAACATAAATGAAAAATACATTAATATAAAATGTCACAAAGATAATATTAAAAACAATAAAAAGTGTAATAAAACAAAAATGTCAATAAAAATATTAAATCACATAATGTGTGAATGTCAAAGAAATTAAGTACTAC
This sequence comes from Archips crataeganus, assembly GCA_947859365.1. Lineage (NCBI taxonomy): Eukaryota > Metazoa > Arthropoda > Insecta > Lepidoptera > Tortricidae > Archips > Archips crataeganus. The sequence goes on along the minus strand of OX402051.1, from coordinate 21,792,317 downwards.
AACATAAAAATGTTAAATGAATAATATTAATTCACACAATAAACAAAAAGAATAAATTTTTAAACTTATATAAATAAAAAGATATTTTTGGAGCACTCAAATTGTAAATATATCTTTGACCTCGACTGTACTTATAAAAGAAGATTTGAATAGTTGTTAGATAGGCACGGGTACCGACTCTCAGGCCATTAAGTTGAACTCAAAATCGAGATAATCCTATCTCGAAAATAAACGACCCCTTCGTGTCCTTTCGCAATGTCTAGCTAGGTCATGATAAATATGTATATCTTACGCTAGCATTCGATCGAAATACGTTACAGTAGAGACATTCTTGGAAATTGGAGCTCTAGTGGCAATGCAATACTCGTAAACAACTGCAAGTGCAAAAATAATAGTTTTTTTTTAAATGTCATCTTATGATTTTTTATTTAGCTTCACATAATAAGTAAGCACTTTTATTTAGTGTCTAGACTGTCTTAAAATTTGGTGTACATACGAAGATAGAATGACAATCATTGTCATTCTATCTATGGGAGTATAAGTAGTTTACCAAAATACAGCCCGGAAAAAGTTCGTAGGTAATAAAAATGAAACAATTAGGTTAGATTAGATTCATTAAATTAGAAAATAGTCCTTCTGCGAAAAAAAATCGTTCAAACTAATTTCATACCAAATTTCATAGAAATCAGCTCCGTGGTTTGTGCGTGAAGAAGTAAGAGATAGACAGACAAACAGGAATACTTTTGCATTTATAATATTAATAATAAAGATTTTTATGCGCGACCTTTACCTATACCTTTTATTGAAATTTATCTGTGAATAATTTCAAAACATGTAACTAGTTATGCACTGAATGAGTAATTTAAATTGGCTATTTCGATTTTAGCGGTTTAATTTGTCTGCTTATTACGTGGCTCAAATTGCATCGTCCAAATGTCAAACACAGTGGCTTTATTACGACCTTGTTTGTATCATAGAGGCAGCTGATTAAATTTCATGTAATAGTCCCGCGTTATGACTTGCGTTAGTGACAGTAACTTTTATGAGTTGTGATAGCAGTATAATAATATCTCGTATCCTATCCTATTCTATTCTATATTGTCCAACTAATATTGCAATTAAAAGTAATATTGCATAAACTCCGAAAAACTCAGAGGTGCGAGCCCAGGGTTGAACCCACGACGCTCTGCTTCAGAAGCCCTAGCTCAAGTCACTAGGCTAGCATGACTTAAGAACGAATTATTTAAATTAAATAGGTAACAACGGAAGAAGGGTTGATAAAAAATACATTCGGTAAAAAAGTTTATATTGACAAATCTTTTAAAAAGAGCAAGATGGCCGCTCTGGTCATGATGGCGGCTACACCAAGAAGATAATAAAATAACTGGTGAAACTGCGCCTTGCCGTTAAACAATTTATAGTTTATTTACTTTATAGCTGTTGACCAAAGGATGGCCGTAATTTAACGCTTCCTCGACCGGGCAATACCCAATTTCCGAAGCTAATATTTGGCGATCACAAGACTTCTCATTGATAAGGGAACGAAAATCTAGTGTCAACTGAAGAATATTCGACAGTTTACAAAGAAGCTAAGCTATAGCAAATATAGGAGTACTAAAAATTGGACACCTTAACGTCGGTAATTAAAATTAGTATGAAAATTTTCCTCTATAACACAAAAATTAATCTTACAATTTTACAATAATTATATAGGTGAAAAACTCAAGTAAAGGATTTATTAAATCAGGCGTTACTTTACGGAGGTCCCTATCAATAAACTGAAATAATTACTTTGCTCACCCGCGACTATATAACTATCATGGAGTTTTTCTTAGAGTTAGGATGCTTTGATGTGAGATTCTGTTTTAGCTTTAAAAGTCTCACAAAACCTAATTACGTCATCAAACACAGTAATTACAGGTAGGTGTACTTGTATTTAATTTATAGGCTTTTATTTTACAAACCCTAATTAACGACGTGTATCAAAAGACTTAGAAACGAAACGCTTTTGATGAGGAATATTCGTAAGGTACCTAATATTTTTGAGCCCACATCAGAAGTGCCTAAGTATCGTTACACTATATTACTATAGATACACCATGTCTTTTTTCTTATTTTTCGTTAACGTTAAGGGGGCAAAAACAGGTCGAATGAAGTTACTTTCTCTAAGACGACCGTTGTGTTTTAAAAATATTATTCGAAACTTAGACACCTGTATTTGTGTAGTATTGAATCATCAATCAGGTTTTACTTTGCGGTGATCCATATCATTGAACTACTTTGCTCACGCGCGACCCTACTTATGTAAAGGTCGCGTGTGAGCAAAGTCATTGTTTCAGTTCATTAGTACTTAAAAGTAAAAATCGTGAAAGTATCAAACAATAATATTTTGAATAGCATACGCAACAAACTCAATGTCTTCCAAAACTTACCAAAAACCTTGTTCATGTTATTCAGGAAGTGATTGAAACTCGCAGGAAATATGGCAAGCAACCAAAACAATATAATCGACCATCGCGTCATACTCTCTTAATTCACAGACTGACAAGCCTGACCTTTCGGGTGTTTGTTTTAAGATCTAGATTCCTTTGGGTCGGTGGTAAAATTAGGTGTGTGAGATAGACAATGGTGACAATTGACAATTAATCTTGCCAGGGCTTTTGTTTGGGGGCGGTCATAGGACCGATAACAGGCATTGTTTGCGGGATTATGCCCATATTATGCTTAAGATTTGGAATTAAAAGTGAATTGAGTAGTAATTTCATTTTAGTCCTACTAGAGGCCTAAGACTATTCATAAATTACGTCGCACGAATTTTGATTACGAAATTACAGCTTTCTAGTACTAACAGTCTCTGAGCATAGCCGCGGACAGACAGACAGACGGACAGACATGGCGAAACTATAAGAGTTCCAGTTGACTACGGAACCCTAATAAAAATGAATCACCGAAATATTTGTACGCGCTTAACTTCCGATCGACTGCACCAAATTGGATAATTCTTTTTTTGTTGCGTTTGTTAGGGTGAGGAGAAGGTTCTTATGAAATAAATTTAAGAAACAATGCAACGGGGGCGAAGCCGCGAGCATCAGCTAGTAAATAATAATTATGAATGAAAATCACGAAAGTTTAAAACAATATATACCTACAAATTTGTACGGAACCCTCGGTGCGCGAGCTCGATTCGCACATGGCTGGTTTTTTGTACAGCGTGTCCTAAAATATATAACGTAAATCATTATTCCGAAACATGTGCCACTGTAGCGACCTAAGCTCTCCTGTGGCATTGTATCCTTTGTTTATACATTTATACCTCATCCCAACAGTAACGGCAGACAAACACGCCGTCTGTCCGTCTGTCACTGTAACCGTAGCTACCGACATTTGTCAGGGATGAGATAATCCTTCGCCCTTAAGCCAGGGGCTCACTGAGCGCGGAATTAAATGTAAACAACCAAAATATGCTTGTTTCGAATTGCCGCCGGCCTTCCTTGAAGACTGTTGTTGTGCAAGTTATTTCACATTCCGAAAATATGGTTAAAAAACCGGTCAAGTGCGAGTTGGACTCGCGCCCGAAGGGTTCCGTACCATTATGTATAAAAACGGCAAAAAAATCACGTTTGTTGTATGGGAGCCCCCTAAATATTTTCTTATTTTATTCTGTTTTTTTTAGTATTTGTTGTGATAGCGGCAACCGAAAATTTGGTGACAGACGGACAGATAGACAGACAGACGGACAGCGGAGTCTCAGTAATAAGGTCCCGTTTTTACACTTTGGGTACAGAACCCTAAAAAATTAACGAGAACTAGTAGCAAATGATTAGATTAGTTTTCTGTCCAAATTCTATTAATGACTTTGAATAAGTACACCAAAGATTTTAAACATGAAACTACCGTGAGACTCACTCATAGTGAAAATAAACGGATCACTCACGTCTTAAAACGTGTTTAACTCGACATGTTTCGGGCTAATCCGAGTACCATGTCGAGTAAACATGTCGAGTTAAACTCGTTTTAAGACGTGAGTGATCCGTTTATTTTCACTACACCAAAGATATTAAACACAATAGGGCAAAATATGCAAAGATACTACAGTAGGTGTAAGATACACTTAACGTTAGCTTGGACAGCGTCATTTATTGTTTGCAGACGAAATTAACGAGTCATCATGAAAGCTGAGGTACCTACCTCAACTTCTTAGCCAGCTCCCTTTTTTCTTGTCCAATGTTAAAATTTGATCCTACGCATTACTTGGATATAAAGTATCCTATTTCTCAGTCCAGATTTTGTGTATCTGTACGCCAAGTTTCCCTCTAAATCTGTTTAACCGTCATTACATGCAACAAACATCTACTTATTCAAACATCCTCACAAACATTCTAATTTATTTAGACAACCAAATGGCCTAGTGGTTGGAGAACCTGACTACGAAGCTTGAGGTCCCGGGTTCGATTCCCGTGTCGGGCCAATTTGTATGAAAAATACGAATGTTTGTTCTCGGGTCTTGGGCGTTTAATAATTATGTATTTAATATGTATCTATCTACACCGTGAAATTTTAGTGGTTGTTTTCCCGAAACGAGGTGATTTAGTTTCGATTGTACAATCGATTTATAATTACTATTTTGACTAGAGTCAAAAATCCAATTGTGAAAAACGAAAGCCGAAAAGGACCGCAAACCAATAGTAACGCTTCGTTGGTACAAATAGCGTACGATCGTACGATAGGTTAGGTTACCCGGCCATAAAGAATGCACATCGGTCTTTGGAAAAAGACTCGGCAAATTTCGGCTTCGTAGAGCGTTGTCGCACGCTACTTACAAGTAATGTGTGACAGCGCTCTACGAAGCTGACATTTTGCCGAGTCTTTTTCCAAAGACCGATGTGCATTCTTTATGGCCGGGTACTATAGTATGTTTATCCGTTGCCTAGTACTCATAACACAAGCTTTGCTTAGCTTACTTTGGAACTAGGTCATTTGGTGTGAATTGTCCCGTGATATTTATTTGTTATTAATGGGATAATTTAGATTCAGTGCAACCCCATCCTTACACCATGCTGTGGCAAATTCAAATTGCGGCCGAGTAACGGCTCGCAGCCGTCTTGTGTCTTTGGTAACACGGGTCCCGCAAACAGTGGCTTCGGAATATTTTGCAACTGTTGTACTTAAAACATGCTGTATGATAAAATTTGTGGTCAGAAAAATCTGGAAACAGGTGTCAGGAATTCAAACTTTTCGATGGGCGAATGTAATGATTTTTGAAACAACATTTTTTTTTCTCCCTTAGAAATTAACCATGAAATCTATACATACATATAAATGGAAAAGCCCTGCCTGATTGACTGACTCACTGACTGGTTCATCAACGCCCAGCCTAAACCCTTGGCCCTCAAAGAAATTTGTGATAGAGGTTGCCATTATGATACTACATCTTACGTCATAAAGGCAACTTTTATGCAAAATTTCAGCCATCTGTGGCGAAGAGTTTGGGCTGAGTGAGTGTTGACGAGTCAGTCAATCAATGAGTCAGTGAGTGAATCAGTCAGTCAATCCATCAGGACTTTTCTGCTTATAATGTATAGATTAAGATTATTTATTAAGTACTAGTTGGTGCCCACGACTTCGTCCGTATTAATCATTGATGTACCGCTACTGTTGGTCGGAGCGTGATATTATATAGCCTTGCTCGATAAATAGGCTATTCAACACAAAAATAATTTTTCAATTTGAACCAGGTTTTCCTGAGATTAATGCGTTCATCCAAACAAACAAACGAACTCTTCAGCTTTATAATATTAGTAAAGAATATATTGACCATTTCAAACTCAATCGCTTTATAGTAACGCAATTTGCAAGGCTTAGCTTGGCTTTAGGAGCAAACATAACTCTTCTTACGATCATCATAGCAGGGCCCAATTGCATAAAAAAAGTACAACTTATATTATAAGTTCCGCTTGTAATATTAGTTTGTTATGCAATTGTACCCTGGTATGATGTTAAAGCTACAAGTGAATACGTCATTAACAATTTTAATGGAAAATTTAACCCCAAATTACCATAACGCCTACCGATAGCGTGGCGCGTAACAAAATTACAATTCGAGCGTAATTAACTGTAATTCAAAGTAATCGCGGTAATTCGCCGGCGTAATGCCAATTTATGACGCTTAAACGCAAATAAACGCATGTTAAATGAGAACTTTGTACGCGATTCGTGTTCTACGGAGTAGGGTTTTGCTTGTGGTTTTATGCTTGTCGAAAATGATCTTGAAAGTTCTAGATCAGTGATACCCAAAGTGGTCTATATCGAGCCTCATAGGTCATCGAAGGGGGTATGTATTACAATACCGAAGTACGAAAGACGGAATGCATTAAAACATCGAATGGGTCAAAAGAACGTCACGATTTTTTTCTGAAACCGTTAACTTTTTAAGATTGTTATAAAACAAACCTAACCTAACCTAATGGGTTCTGTATGATGCCGTTTTAATAAATTCTGAGAAGTTTACGGTTTCAGGAAAAAATCGTGTCGGTCTTTTGACCCATTCGATGTTTTAATACATTCAGTCTTTCGTACTTCGGTATTGTAATACATACCCCATCGAAGGCAAGGGGTTTACGTACGCGAAAAAACCACATCATCATCTCAAAATAATCCACCATTTTAATTTAGACCTTCCAGAAACTGAATTACCTAAGTCTAAATTAAAATGTCATATTATTTTGAGTTGATGCACTCTTGGAGTGCGAAATTTTAAGTCGATTACTTTGTGATAAGATAAATCAATCTTAATATATAAAAGAAGAAACTGACTGACTGACTGACTGACTGACTGACTGACTGACTGACTGACTGACTGACTGACTGACTGACATATCAACGCACAGCCCAAACCACTGGGCCTAGAGATTCAAAATTTGGCATGTAGGTTCCTTATAAGGTCTAAGGGTGCACTAAGAAAGGATTTTTCAAAATTCACACCCTAAGGGGGTGAAACGGGGGTCCAAAGTTTGTATGGGGAAACAAGATTAGTTCGACTATTTTATTCGAAACTTCACAGAAGTACTCTTAATGATAAATGAGTAAACACGTGTTCTAGGTTTTTTGAGAATTCAACCCCTAAAAGGGGGGAAAGGGGTAACAAAGTCTGAAAATCAACATGGGTGTTGTTTCTATGGCTATCGGGTCGCTGGTTATGAAAACAACAACGGTTTTAAAATCCTACGTGGCAGACGTAAAATACCATCTCCCTGGATGGGGTGCGATGGGGTTGAAATGTCTAAATAAACTAAATGACTGTTGATATATCAACGCACAGCCCAAACCACTGGACACAGAGACTTGAAATTTTGCACATAGATACATTATGCAATGTAGGCATCCACTAAGGAAGGATTTTTGGGAATTCTCTCGGGAACGGGAAAAAACGGGATTTATATATTCGATTCCGAGTGACCCTATCTCAGTAACTATAATAACTAGACTCTTCAAATTTGATACACAAGTAGGTATTACATTAGTTAAAACATAAATTTCAGGATTTTTCACAATTCCCACGGGATAAGGAAAAAACGGGATTTATATATTCAGTTCAACGGGATCCTATGAACTATAATTACTAGACTCTTCAAAATTTGGCATAGAAGTAGGTAATTAAAAAACCGTTATAAGGATTATCGGAAATTCCCACGGGATAAGGAAAAAACAGGATTTTTCGTTTTACTGGTCGTAGAAAGCTGAAATTCGGCATGTAGGTTGCTTGGGGAGTGTAGGTAGAGCTGGATTGAGAGAGACTTTCCGAAATTCCCACGGGAACGGGAAAATACGGGATTTTTCGTTTTACTGGTCGTAGAAAGCTGAAGTTTGGCAAGTGGGTTCGTTGGGGAGTGTAGGGGAAGATTAAGAAAACATTTCCCGAAATTCTTACGGGAACGGGAAAAAACGGGATTTTGCGTTTTACTGGTTGTAGAAAGCTAAAATTTCAAAATTCATAAGTTTATACTGTAAGTAGGCCGCAAAGGGCTCTTTAACCGAATTATTAAAAAGGAGGAGGTTATGCATTCCCCTTTATGTATTTTTTTATGTAGGTATGTTCACCGATTTCTCGGTCAATTGTGGACCTGCTTGCTTGCTTGCCTGTATGCTTGCTTGTTTGATATCTTGGTTCCTTGGAATACTCATAGTACACGCGAGCGAAGCCGCGGGCAAAAGCTAGTATTAAATAAGCAGGCGGGGGGGGGGGGGGGCTCTAGCTAAAATTGGAATTTTTTACTAGGGTCTACAAGTCATAAAAATTCTAAATTATCTGTTCTAGATTATCTAAAATAATCAAGATCATGTGTGTATATTTATGCCATTTTAAGCTTAATCTCTGTACCTCGGGAGTAGTTCTATCCCTTTCTAGAGTTTCGTACCGTACCCAAAGGGTGAAAATGGAATGGTAATACTGATTCAGAAATTACATTAATTTATGAAAAATTTAATTAAGAAAAACGAAACATTATGGCATATGAAATTCGAGCAAACGATAGAGTCCCTTCCTAATTATTACTGTATACATGAATTCATGCATGCATTAAGGTAGATTTATAGTATCTTGCCACATTTTCAGGACATGTTTATGATTTATTAATTGTTTATTCTGGCGTGTAGTAAATATTTTGTTATACCGAAGATAGATGGCGCTTTGTTCAATTTGAAAGTAGTTAGCAAGTTTTAGGAAAATGGATTAAGATTGATGTGTTTATGTACAAAATAGTGAGTTAAAAGTAGATTAGGGAAAACAAAGAGCTTTTCACTATAAGAAAATATTTTTTTGTCATGCTAAGTATATTTTTCTTTGCGATATTATAATAAATATCAAATACATATATAACAGATAATAACAGATAATATTTATTTAACAGAAAATTTTTAACAAAAGATCCTTATAATAAATGGAACTCAGTTCCCTAAGTAGGTAAACCTGTATTTTAGGATGAACATTGCTCCTCCCCTTATTGAAAGACTTATACTAAATATAATTAATAAGAAAATAACAAAGTAAATTTTTAAAATTAATATTAACTACAAAGCACTTTAAACTTAAATGAAATCAGAAAGTGTATGTGTGTGTGTGTGTGTGTGTGTGTGTGTGTATGTTAGTTTGTGAGTGAATGAGTGTGTGTGTGTATGAGTGTGTGTGTGTGTATGTGTATGTGTGTGCAAATGGACAAATATTAAATAAATAAAATAAATAAATAAATATCACGGGACAATTCACACCAATTGACCTAGTCCCAAACTAAGCAAAGCTTGTACTATGGGTACTAGACAACGGATAAACATAATTCTATAGATAAATACATACTTAAATACATATTAAACATCCAAGCCTCGAGCACAAACATTCGTATTATTCACACAAATATCTGCCCCGATCAGGAATCGAACCCGGGACCTCAAGCTTCGTAGTCAGGTTCTCTAACAACTAGGCTATCCGGCCGTCTAAATCCGTCTAATATATTATGATATAACTCTCAATAAATCCTCTGTACTGTCGTAATTCTTATTTAAAAGCCACTCTGTCACTGCAATTTTACATTTTTTTCTAGTCATATGGAACACATTCAATGATTTGTTAATTTTGTTATAAATGAATGGACCGCTGAAACTAAAAATTTTTTTACTAAAACGCGTGTTAAATTTAATGCCTTTATGTCCCAGGATGTAATGTGGACGTCGAGTTTTTGGTGCTAAATATAAAAAATATAAGGCATCTTACAAAAAATCTACATTTCTTAAAAAAAAATGCCTATTTCATCTTGGTCACACCACTCATACCATAACCTTGAGAGCAAAATTTAATCTTTTTTTGGATATCTAATACTTTGCTGTAGGTTCTTACGGAAAAAAATCTCACGGGATAAAAAATAAACGGGATTTAAATATTCTTGGCAAATATCATACTTTAGGATCATAGAGGTGCTGTTAGAAAGAATGTTTAGAATTTCTCGCAGGCTAGTTGTCTTTTAATTTTAACTCAGCGCGGACGAAATCGCGTACAAAAACTAGTAAATAAATAAATATTAACAGGCATTTTTTAATGCTTGTCAGGACCCAGAAAGGGCTAAAATTATGACGCACAAATACCTATTACTTAACTATTTTTGTAGGCAAATATTTTTTCCACATACATACATACAATCACGCCTCCTTCCCAGAAAAGGGATAGGCAGAGACTATTTATTTCATTCCAACTTAGGTGGTAAATACAAAATGGTCGAGACTTCCTATTAGGTATAGTGTACCTCTGTGTCAGGAAACCTCGCTCTTCTGGCTTATAGTACAGTCATAAATAAATAAATAAATAAATAAATAAATAAATATCACGGGACAATTCACACCAATTGGCCTAGTCCCAAAGTAAGCTAAACAAAGGTTGTGTTATGTGTTAGTCATGCGTTAGAATATATAATTATCTTTCGCTTCAGCAACACTCATTAGTCTTTTCATACATGCTCGCCGGTTTCGGGTACTCTTGACCTGACCCTTCTTCAAGACATCCCCAAGAATATTTTTTCGTTACAAAAAACCATCCTTACCAAAACCTTCGAAACGCTGTAACGAAGTAGGTAAGTACCTACAATTTAAGATATCAGCGCTCCTCTAAAACGAACCATTCGAATAAAGAATTAATTCTATTTAATTCAAACTCTTTTTTTAAAAAGGAACAAAAACCGGCCAGTCCCAAATTGAAAAAAAAGTCGCAACAAAAAAGTTTCCAATTCAATTTTCACTTAACCCAATCAGAGCCGTACATTTGAAGACGAGATTAAACATTTTAGGCTTCCAATGCTACCAACTTGGAGATAACGCCCAACTCCTAAGATAAGTTTCGCAGTATATGGGTGCTTACAACTTTGCCTTGTCATGGACACTACTAGGGGTTTTAGATCATCGACTTAAGTTGTTCGAGGGAACTATGGAGTTTGCCAGCCATTTTACAGCCAGCTTTTGAAGTCAAACTAGAATATTGAAAATAATTGTTGACGTTAACTTGTGAATTATGCATATTGTTTTCACGAGTTACGACGTCATTTTGACTAGTGACATACTAATTTATAATTATTATGTGCTTTTGAATAGCTTTATCGAATAAGTTGAAAATTATTAATAAATCTGTGAGTAAATTAAACGAGCTCTTCTAAATGTAAGACTCACTTTTATCGATCATTCATTTAGTATGTGAGAAAATAACGGGCATGCGTCGACAAATAATTCTGTATTTTAAACTTAAATGGTGGGCTACAATTTCTTTGTTTCTTTTATGGAAATATAACTTCAGTTAACTGATAACGTTTTGTCATATAATTTCTGATGCCCACGATATTGTGTGAATAAAAAGATCTTGCAAGTTATACTGTGGTGGTAAAAGACAGTTGAGGTAATGATCTGCAATGTTTCTATCTTTCTTCTCTTCTACAAACCGTGCGCCACAACTCCATCTGTGCGACACATATTATGTAAACATGCAGAAATAACATTTTGCAACGTGCTTAGCAACGGAACTATGTGCTCAGGCGTTAAGGGCTTTGAAAATAAACTCATAGAGAGTTTGAAATCTATTAGCATTTTGTGTGGTGTTTGTGATAGTTAATTGCATAATATGGAAAGTTGGCCTTCTTTAAATCCTACAAATTAGACACTGTTTTTACAAGCTTTTGTTTAGCTCACCCCGTTTGTTTTTTTTTATTATTTATTATTAATGAACTAAAACAATTACTTTGCTCACTCGCGACCTTACAATAGTTACGTTTATGCAAGAAATGTGCGTTCATGCAGTTCCTCCACCTCCACACTGTACGAACACACACAAATCACATAAACCCAACCATCACCACCACCAAGCTACACTGACGCGTTTGTAAGGTCGCGGGTGAGCAAAGTAATTGTTTTAGTTCATTAATATGGACCTCCGCAAAGTAACGCCTGATTCAATAAATTATTTATTATTATTCTTGGATCAAATCTTAGAAGTCGAATTTGACCCACTTCCAGTTGTCGGATTTACTTGAAATTTGGTATACTTATGTAGGTTGGATGACAATGCAAGTACAGTCAACAAAAAGTACAGTTAGAAAAAAAGCTTGTATTCAAAATGAAATTTTTGAAAGAACTTATTATGTATTATCGTTAGCAATACCTACAGTGAGTTCAAAATGAGTCCAACCCTATCTCCTACTTCCCATCGAGTTCCCGTAGTACCATTTGACCCAACTTCGCTAAAAGCAGTTCAAACTGCCAGTCACCACTCGCCCCTTGATTAATATTAAAACGATAATGACTCGTGTTTTTGTCCATCCGTCTGTCATATCCTGTTTCTTGGTTTTAGCGGAAATTGGCAACACTCCCCGAAGTAACAATAATATCATCGCGAGGTATGGTTTTTGAAATCGGAAAAGTATTACGGAAAGTAAGTTATTACGATCTCATTTTCTTGTCTCGTACTGGATGCATTGCTCGCGTATTTTTATTCGAAATAGCTTGACTTTGTTCTTTTAAAACAGTTCGGGTCTTTATCAAGGAGGTACTCCCATCCGCAATGACGATGTATTTCATTTAGTTCCATCCAACTATTGGCCTCCGCTTATATCGAGAGGACTTAGGCTGTAATTTTCATGCGGAAACAGTGCAGATTAAGGACTTTACTCACAATCAATGCACTCTATTTTCAAAAAACTTAGTTTGTAGTTTACTTTGAAATATTAAGAAAATAAATATTTTCTTACAATACCTTTCTTTTTTTAAAACTTTCTTTCTTATATGTGTACTGCACAATTTTGATGATGATGATGATGATACTTTAACAAATACAGACAAGGAATTTAATTCCCTACCCACATAAAACTGTCGTTAAATATTCGTAATGCATTAAGGTTGAAAAATGACAAATGCAACACGTCAAAGCAACATCGTAGCTAGGCTCTTATGATGACAGTTTGATGTACGGTATTCAAACTTAGGTGGGTTGGAAATTAAACATTATCTTCTTTATGAAACAATCGCAACTTAACGAGGTCAAAATAAACAAGCGTTAATAAAAACACTGAACTAAATACCTTCCATCAACAAACCTACAAAAACTAAAACGAAAAAGCGAATTCTTAAGGCACGTTTACGTAGCGGCATTATTCATTAGGCAGCGTTACACGTCAGCTTAGCGCTAATGCCGGGTGCACACGCGATACTACTATCCCCGTAATGTACGTCAAAGGCGACTACACGCATGGAGCCGTGGTGTTCTTTTTTTAATTCGGTAATTAAGGAACGTGTGTCTGAGTTGTGTTTGGATGAAGTTCTTTCGGTGTTTTGCCCGGCCTCAATCTCGTGTCCATTTTTTGGAAATTAAATGTAGTTAGTTAACTTTATTTTATTAGAATCTGATTGTCAAACGGCATTTTGAAAATATCTTAAGAATCTAGTAAGTAGTTTATTGTATCTTTATTTCTTGTTATGCTAAATTTCAAGTCATGTTTGTTAAGTTTTTTTTAGGCTTTGGTTCGTTTTTAGGGTTCCGTAGTCAACTAGGAACCCTTATAGTTTCGCCATGTCTGTCCGTCTGTCTGTCTGTCTGTCTGTCCGCGGCTAAGCTCAGAGATCGTTAGTACTAGAAAGCTGTAATTTGGCATGAATATACATATCAGTCACGCCAACAAAGTGGTAAAATAAAAAATAAAAAAATATTTTTTTTTAGGGTACCTCCTATAGACGTAAAGGGTGGGTGATTTTTTTTTTCTCGACTAATCCTATAGTGTGGGGTATCGTTGGATAGGTCTTTTAAAACCATTGCGGGGTTGCCAGCATGATTTTTCTATTCAGTGATCTGTTTGCGAAATATTCAACTTTAAAGTGAAAATTTTCATTAAAATCGAGCGTCCCCCCCTCTAAAATCTAAACTGTTAGGTGGAAAAATTTGAAAAAATTCAGAATGGTAGTAAATATATCAAATTTACTAGGAAAATTATAGCGGCTAAGATTGCTTGGAAATTATTTGTAGTTTAAGAGTAAATAGTAGCCTAAGGTATAAACATACCTAAACTTGGATGATTCCGTACACATACGAAATCCTTAGAAAAATATTACTTGATTTTTTTGTAATGGCTACGGAACCCTACCTTGTGCGTGTCCGACACGCTCTTGGCCGGTTTTTATGTACTACTAGCTGATGCCCGCGGCTTTGGCCCCGCTAAAGTATTTTTCCATAAATACTTTTTTCTAGCTATTACGAACACGCCAGTAAAATAATTATCCGATTTGGTGCAGTGTTTCACTTCTTTAGTACTTAGCAACACTATTAGCGATTCATTTTTATTTATATACAGGGTTATTTTTAATTCACTGACATCCTCTTAACCCTGAATTCCTATCACTCAGACAAATGTTTTTTGTTCTACGACTTTTTAAAATAAAACACTTTTTTTCCCATACAAATACACAGAGTATCGTAAAAATAATAGGTAAACTCAAATTTTCAAAACGTTATTACACCAAAAATATTAAGTTATGACAAAAGCCGTAAAACAAAAAACATTTGTTTAAGTGGTAGGAGTTTAGGGTTAAAAGGATGCTAGTGAATTACAAATAACCCTGTAGATAAAAATTCACTTTTCAAGTAAGAGCTCATTTTCATAAAATAATTTACACCACTTTTACCCGTAGATTCGGCTGACTGACTACACCATCAGTTGTAGTTGTAGTTGGCAGTGGGGTCGTCACTTTCCGACTCCCGATTCCAGACGCCTTAGCTTCTCTAGACTAAGCAGTTGATACTTAAATCCCGTGGGAATATCGAAATATAAAATAACCTATATGTTTTTCCTGAGGTCCAGTTATCTACACACTCAATTTAATCCAAATCCACACACACAATTTTTCTCGTTTATATAATACTAGCGACCCGCCCCGGCTTCACACGGGTCCAATTATGCATGTATTATACATATAAACCATCCTCTTTAATCAATCTATCTATTAAAAAAACGCATCAAAATCCGTTGCGTAGTTTTAAAGATCTAAGCATACATAGGGACAGACGGCGGAAAGCGACTTTGTTTTATACTATATAGTGATAGTGAAGTACGATAGTAAGACTCCGCATTTATACTGCAATTTTTCAAGTACTGAAAATCCTAACAAAAGCAAAGAAACTTCCCAATTACCCGTCAAATACAGACGGAACGGAGCAAAACTAATTTGGCGAATATTTTATTCCTTAACACAAGGGAGACTGATCCTCTTACAACTTAATCTGCTTGTGGACAGAACGCTGCAAGTGTACGTGTATGTGTATACACCGTCTTTTGTATACACCGTACGTGTATACTAGGATTTAGGAGTGGAGCCATTTTGGGAATTGTCGGGAGATATGGAATTTGGCGGGCAGTTGAGACGGTGCTGGATTCTTTTCACTTTGTCAAAAAGGTTGGTGTGTTGTTATAAGTCAGCTAGAATTTTAGAGGTGGAGGTGGAAGTGGAAATAGATTGGGCTTTGTGGAAACGGAGGTTGACGGAGGGGGAGTTGGGGGTTGGTAAATAAAGGAAAAGGATTCGATAAATATAATTTGAAATTGTTTTTTTTTCTATGATATTTGGCAGGTCTGAGAATAAGTCGTAGGCTATTTTTTATACCCCTAATCTTCGCAGGCGAAGTCAAGGGCAACAGCTAGTTAAAATTATAAATGCGAAAGCATATCTGTCTGTCTGTTTGTCTAACTATATGTTCACGCCTAAACCGCTGAACCGATTTAGACGACCAGATGGCCTAGTGGTTAGAAAACCTGACTATGAAGCTTAAGGTCCCGGGTTCGATTCTCGTGTCGGGGCAGATATTTGTATGATAAATACGAATGATTGTTCTCGGGTCTTGGGTGTTTAATATGTATTTAAGTATGTATCTATCTACATATATAAGTATGTTTATCCGTTGCCTGGTACCCATAACACAAGCTTGCCTAGCTTACTTTGGGACTAGGTCAATTGGTGTGAATTGTCCCGTGATATTTATTTGTTTATTTTATTTAGATAAAAATTAATATAGTGCTACTTTGAATCCCGGAAAGGGATATAGGATAGCTTTTCCCGTGGGATAGCGATTAACGAATTCTCCGCAGACGGAATCCCGAGCAACAACTAGAGCGAATGTAAATAAATAACTACTTATTTTAAGAGCTTAGCATAAAATAACGAACTTAAGAATGCTAACATCAAACAACGCAATTGGTTACTTTCCTAACTAGTCAGTCTTTTAGATTATCAAAAAATATTTGACACGTATTTTTTTTTGTCAATTAAACAAAAAATTACGAAGATATGGCGCGTTGAAGTTTCGCGTGACGTCACTTGTTCCTACACTTTGTATGAGCGTTTTAGGAACAAGTGACGTCACGCCTCGTCACGCGGAACTTCAACGCGCCATATCTTCGTCATTTTTTGTTTAATTGTCAAAAGAAAAATTACGTGTCTAATATTTTTTGATAATGTAAAATACGGACTAATAAGAATTATTATTTTTTTACCTAGGAAACATCCCTATTGCAGCCAAACTCAAACAGTTACAGACACATGAACCAGTACGTATACAAGTTAAGTGAGAAGCACGTCAACATGCCAAGTTTCGTAGCTCGTAACGTTTCGCGTAGCACTTGGCGTAGATCCGTAGCGTCGTAGCGGCCAGTTAGAAAATAAAATACATCTAGAAGACCATTGATTTTACTATACTGTGGCCCGGCGGAAGACCAGTACCTCTACCACGAGTCCACACTAGTTCACAGTGACCGTACTCGCTAGCGACGGCGTAAATGATTTGTATGGAGAATTGTACTTCCGTAAGTGACCGCTAGAGGCGCTGTACAATTCTCCATACAAATAACCCACGCCGTCGCTAGCGAGTACGGTCACGGAAACCAGTGCAAACTCATGGTCGAGGCAGAGGTTTTTTAACCAGCGACACGCTGAGTCGGGACCCTTTGTAGCGACATCAACATGTCTACCTATGTCTATGTTTGTATTTTTAATTTTAGCCTGTGTACGTGTTGAAGGAGTGTTGAAGTCTCTCGGTAGAGGGCATAACATAGATGCGCTTTATCACTGCCTAAATGTGATTATAACAGACTGAAGTGTACGATGTATGGGAAAGATTCGTCGCTAACTTCTAGACCAGTGATGGTGTAGGGGTAAGCACGCAGCACGGAACGCTGAGGACCTGGGTTCGATTCCCAGCATTGGTCTTTTTTCTGGGGTTTTTTCTGTGCATCTATGTTTCAGTTTGTATTTAGTTTGAAATATATGGTTTCACGGGATGACCGTAAAAGTAATAAAAAATGAAGTTGAAGAAAATAAAAAAATAAATAGAAAAAGATACTTCATACTTAACTTGTACGTGTTATTGTTGTTATAAATAAAATAAATAAATAAAATAAATATTAGGGGACACTCTTACACAACCAGACGACGACAAACATACTTATATAGACAAATAAATACTTAAACACATAGAAAACATCCATAACTCAGGAACAAACATTCGTGCTCATCACACAAATAAATGCCCTTACCGGGATTTGAACCCAGGACCTCTTGCTTCGTAGGCAGGGTCACCACCAACTAGGCTAAGGCGGTCGTTTATTTATATAACAACTCTATCTTATAAATAAAAATCTCGTGTCATTGTGTTTGTGGTCGAACTCCTTCCTCCGAAACGGCTTGACCAATTTTTTCATTTTTTTTCTGTGGTATAATATTTTGTTAGGTCTGAGATTAGGTCTTTGGCTATTTTTTATACCCCTGTTCTTCGCAAACGGAGTCGCGGCTAGCTAGTAATATATTTATATAATGGCAAATTCCTTGTTATAAATTTTTCCTGTTAAAAAAGTGTGTGTGCGTGGATGTATGTACGGATTCTGATGAAATTCAGCACACAGTTAGTTTATAATCAGGATTTATATATAAGGTACTATTTAATATAAAACAAATAAGCAACTCCACTGCTAGTTAACAATGTATATCTTCTTAAAAACCGATTTTTACCCTAATCCAGTCTTAGTAATAGACCTGCTATGAGTATGCTACAACCAAGTAGGTACCACTAACTAAAGTTTTTTAAGGGCTCTATCAGTCAACCTTATCTCTATTTAAAATTATTGCTTTATGTTAGATTAACACTCAAACATTTTAAATCTTACATCCAATTAAGCAATCAGAGTCAGTACTCAACAGTGCTACGAAACTTCGTCGCCCGTAGCCGTAGCCGTAGCTCGTAGCTCGTAGCGTAATGAATAGCGTGCCTGTGTCAGACTGAATCGATAGTTGCGGATGGCAACTCATCCTACTTGCGGCGCTGTGGTAAGATAGTGCCTTGGTGCTTGGAATTTTTTCGTGTCATCATCATCATCATCATTTCAGCCGTAGGACGTCCACTGCTGGTCACAGGCCTCCCTCATTGATGCCCAATCATTACAGTTGGAAGCTACTTGCATCCACCCTGAACCTGCGGCCTTCACCAAATTTTTTCGTGTATGTATCTAAAACTTTTCATTCTACTTAAACACATTAAATTAACCTGTACTTGATAAAGCTTGCGCTGCGGTTCTGATTTCATTGAAATGTAAATGAAATGAAATGATTTTTTTTATTGATGCAGAAACAGTAACATAAATACATTGTCAACGGGCTCCAAACTAGGCAGTGCCTGTATCATGGGCGCCCTGAAGAGTAGGTATTCCAAACAGAATCGAATTACAGTGTTATTGTTTGAATGTGTGTGTGAGTGTTTGTGTATTGAATCCATTTCTTTCTTTTTTCATACAATAAATGGATTTAGTAACAAACAGGGTACATTACATTTGATTTATATAAATAAACTGTAACAATTATTTTGCTCACCCGCGACCTTACGATAGCTACGTTTAATGTAAAAAATGCGTGTTCATGCAAGTCCTCCACCTCCACATCGTATGAATACACAAAAATTACACTAACCCAACTATCATCACCACCAAACTACACTGACGATTTCGAACTCAACCAGAGCTCATCTTCAGAGTACCGCAACCGTTCACTGTGCTACCAAATGTTAGACTTGATAGATGAGATGTTGTATATAGGCGAACTTATCTCTTAAAGGGGAAGATTGTCATTTAACCGGTTTCATGTGATGTTTATTGAATCAATTATGTTTATTTTTATAGTCGAACGTTATTATTTCAATGGCTCACTAAATAAAACTATTACAAAAACATTCAAAATATATTTTTTTAGAATAGAATAGAATATCTTTATTTGCATTTTTGGTCAAATTTAGATCAATTTACAAATAGTGATTATTTTTAAATACAAAACTAACACTTTTTAAAATAACTAATGAATAATAAACCCGTAATAAAAGTTAAAACACAAAAAATTTGAGACTGTCCAATTAATTCTTCAATCTCTAAATAATCTCGTTGATTCTAGAATTTAGGTTTATTTTCAGGATTATGTTCTTTATCAGAGAAAAATATAATTGAGTTAACAAGCCAAAAATGGCCCCTGTTGTTATTTGAAACCACTCAATCAAGTTTGAACAAATGTTAATGGATAAAACGATTTAAAGTCTCAATTTGGTATCAGATATCACTTTATAATACGTTTTTAAAACACCGACTTCTCTATTTACTCTGATTTTCTTTGATTTGATTAAGTAATCTATATATATTTCCCTTGGTCACGGCATCACGCATGAACGGCTGGACCGATTTCACTAATTCTTTTTTTGTTGTGTTCGTCATTGTCAGGAGAAGGTTCTTATGAAAGAAAAAATTAAGAAAATTGCGCGGAAAATTGGAAAATATAAGAAAAATTACCGTCCATAATAACTTTTCTAATGTAACCTTATGGCGTTTGACATAACTGCCAGTCGTTTGACAGTTGGCGTGATTAACAGAATGCGATCGTTTAAATTAAATGTACGGGTCAAAATTTTATTCATAAAACTAGCGACGCGCCCCGACTTCGTGTGGGTGTAGTTTGGGGAAAAAGAGGTAAATATATAAACTTACCACCTTAAATTATAGACTTTCTTTATTTTTCACACCTATTTTTCAAAGTTACACCCGTGCGAAGCCGGGGCGGGTCGCTAGTTTTGTATAAATGTCATTAATTATTAGAAGCGAGGTTTTGTTCCTATTATGAAAATTGATTTTACGCCAGGTATTATCATTGTTGTGTATTCAATTTGTTCGAATAAATGAAAATTATTTGACTACCTATAACATTAAAGCAAATATTTAATAAATAGATAAATAAGTATCAAGGGACAATAATAATTCACACCAATTGACCTAGTCCCAAAATAAGCAAAGCTTGTATTATGGATACTAGGCAATGGATAAACAATATTTATATAGATAGATACACACTTAAATACAAATTAAACACCCAAAACTCGAGAACAAACATTCGTATTTTTTATACAAATATTTGCCCCGACGCGGGAATCGAACCCGGGACCTCAAGCTTTGTAGTCAAGTTCTCTAACCACTAGGCTATTTAGTCGTCCAAAATTTGGATTTAAAAGGGACAATTATTCTAATACACTTCAGAACACTGGCGTGAAGCAGCAGTACTCCTACTGCGTTTCGTACGGTCAGTGAGAGCGCCGGGGGCCCAATACCTCTCCCCGTCCTCTATTCCCTTTCCTATTTCCTCTCCCTTTTAGGGCCGACAACGCACTGGCATCGCGTAAAGTGCTGCGGGTGTCTATGGACAGTGGTGATCATTTAACATCAGGTGACCCACTAGTTCGTTTGTCTGGCCTCTCTAACATAAAAAAAAAAAAAATATTATTTTTATTTTATTTATAACGGATACTTTTATAAATCAGCTACAAAATCAGGCAGTGCCTTTGATTATAACATTTTAACATTTTGGTAATCAAACTTAAATTAACTGATACGGGTGTGCACCTACACAGGCCATGGTGCACGGTATTTGTTTTTCTGAATTTATTAGTTTTTTTTTACTACGAATTATGATTACTGCTACATGTAACCCAATTTTCCATAAAAGTTTTTGTATCCATTTTGTGGGGAGCCATTTGTCGCGAACCTGACTTTCAAACTTAGAAAAAGTATCATTCTTCAAAAAAAAATTCTTTTAGTAGAAATGGGTTTACTAATTTTTCGCAAATTATTTTTCCCAAACTAATTCATTTGGAAAATGTTTAATTTCCCAACTGTTTATTTTTTCTGAAACTGTAAAATTTTCAGGATTGTTATAAAACAAACCTACAGAATAGTCCTGAAATATATCCTGAATAGTTTAAAGTTTAAAAAAAACATTTGGGATTTGTGGATTTGATTTTGCCAAATGAATCAGTTTGGGAAAAATAATTTGCCAAACGGAAATACACCGTAGAAATGCCTATGTTTAATTATTTTAAGCCGATTTATTGCACTTCGAATAAAATTTTGTTAATACAACTTTTTCAAAGTTTTATGATTAAGAAAAACGTAAGCTTATTAAAAAAAACATCTATTTATTTAATCCTTCCTTCACTATCAAGTAACTTACCACACAGCAACCGAACCCGTTCTCTGTCCGCCTTTAGATCTTTATCAATCAATTATCTAGATTCAACGATAGCACGTCCATTATACGCAGACCTGCCTCCCCTCCTCCCTATCCTATATACAGGGCGAGAGAGGGGGCAAGAGGCGCGATCGAGGGTTCAACGCAAACTAGACAAGTATAGTGATGTGTTGTGTTGACTCAATATCGGGTGTAACAAGGAGTTCGTATATACATTTATTATGTGTGTAGTGGACTCGTGTTAGTTTTATAATATAAAATTTTATATAAATTTGTTTCTTTTATATGTTAAGATGTGCCTAGTAACGCCATCTATTATTGATCTATATAACTATTATTATGTTTTGCAATAAACCTGCACGGGGGCGCTCGTATCGCATGAGTAGTCGAATATACCTTAAAATTATTTTTTATGACAGTCTTGCTACCGTTCACTTACACATGCCACGCGAACTCTCTCGATTTATAGTTAAAAATTGCCGTTTCATTTCCTTTTCGAACTTAGTAGGTACGCTACAATGTGTAAAGAAATAGTGAAACTACGAAGAGTAAGTACATCGAGGAAACTGAATTACGTACCAGAGTAAAACTTTTTCACAATCAATTTCCAGATAATTTCTTTGGCAGATGTATGGAATGTCAACTTGACATTTCTAACAAGAAGTTTCCACCCTGGTACTCCATTCAGTTTCTTCGACTGTACGTAGGTACATCCGACATACATTAAATTACACTATTTTAGTTTCCACCCTGGTACTCCATTCAGTTTCTTCGACTGTACGTAGGTACATCCGACATACATTACATTACACTATTTTAGTTTCCACCCTGGTACTCCATTCAGTTTCTTCGACTGTACGTAGGTACATCCGACATACATTACATTACACTATTTTAGTTTCCACCCTGGTACTCCATTCAGTTTCTTCGACTGTACGTAGGTACATCCGACATACATTACATTACACTATTTTAGTTTCCACCCTGGTACTCCATTCAGTTTCTTCGACTGTACGTAGGTACATCCGACATACATTACATTACACTATTTTAGTTTCCACCCTGGTACTCCATTCAGTTTCTTCGACTGCTGTACGTAGGTACATCCGAAATAAATTACATTACACTATTTTTTTTATACATTAGGTACTTAAATAATTTTTGTTTAAGCTTTATCCCACGTTGATACATATTAAAATGTGACAAAAACGAAAATGTGACGTACTAATTGTCAATTTCATTAAAAAAAATCCAACACTAGGGAACTGATAAACACATAAGGGTCGTTTTAAAAATATATATATACATAACTAGCTGACCCGGCAAACGTTGCTTTGCCTTGCCATATATCATCTAGGGGTATAAAACCTACCTAGTATAGACCTACCAAATATAGAGAAAAAAAATCATGAAAATCTGTTGAGCCGTTTCGGAGGAGTTCGATAACAAACACCGTGCCACGAGATTTTTATACATTAGCCTAGCTGTTGCCTGCGACTCCGTCTGCGAAAAATAATAGGGGTATAAAAAATAGCCTACAACCTTTTCTCCGACCTACCGAAGACCGGAGGAGTTCGATAACAAACACCGTGACACGAGATTTTTATATATTAGAAGATTAGAAGAAGATTAAGGGCTTAATGAAAACAAAATCACGTTAGCATCCTTTGTGTAACGAAAGTTACTCATACAAACTACATAAGTAAATTTCGTTACACAAAGGAATCTATTAAGTTTTGTTTTAATTAAATCCTTTAATTGTGTATTTTTTTAAAAACTATTCATAAACGTATTTAAATAGATAAATATAGGTACATACTTACATATTGAACACCTAAGACTCGAGACCGAACATTCTTATTCATAGCAAGCTTCTTGATATAGCCTGTAAGCCTTCGATAGCTATGGAAGTAGCTTCTTTCTAGATAACCCTTCGTCCTTTCATTGTCAGGGTGATTTGTGGCTAATAGTGATAACGAGTCTGATACAGCATCGACTTTTGATTCATCCTTTATTTTATACGGTGTTTGCTATCGTTGGAGATTTAACTATGATATTGGTAAGGAAAGTGTTTTTGAGATTGGTTTTTGTATATTTTTCGTAATAGAATCAAAATCAGGATGACCTGTAGATCTCTATACATTAGGTTAGATTTTTTTTATAACAATTCTGTACAATTAATGGATTAAGAGAAAAAAGAGTTATGAAATAAAATATACTATGAATAATTTATTGAATCAGGCGTTGCTTTGCGGAGGTCAACAAATCAGTGTGAGGAATTTTACCGCTTGTTTAAAAAAAAATCGCAGCTTTAGGCGCCAAATTTTAAACCATAGCACTATGTAACACATAACCAAATTAAAATATCTCAAAAAATATTTTAGATTTCATTGATATCTCAAATACAAAACGTAAACAAAAATCGGTACAATAAAGAGCTTACATACATACATACCATACCAAACTTGAATAAAAAGAAATTATATTAATCAATGATTAATCACTGGGGGAAAGAGTTACGTTCGATTTAATAAAAAACAAACTCGAATCGCAAACTCCGTACAACCTACGGGTATAACATATGAAAAGTCAACCTAACAAATTTGTGGAAATTGCTCCGGAGACCTGGGAATTAGACGGTGACAGTTGGTGGTACTCTGTTCCGTTCTCTGTTCATTGCATGGTCGAGAAGAGCTGTGCTGAACCGTAAATTGCCAACGCACGCAATGTATTACGAAATCGCTCGCCGCTCCGCTGGTCGTGCTGTGACGTGGTGAGGCCATTAACCAAGTGCGAATGAGTCCCAATATGACAATTCACTGGGTCGTTGAGATCAAACTCTATCGTGGGATTAATACATAATGTGAATATTGGGAAATTTTTCATCTGTTTGTACAATATCAAACAATTTATTTTTCAAATAAACAGGATTGGGTCTTACACATTTTCGCGCCTCTCCTAAGTGAAGGTTCTATGGCCAATATTTTTTAGCAAAATCTACATCGACATGTGAGACGCCTGGCCAACTTTCGGCCCATTTAAACAAAATGGCTGATGATGATGAAACAAAACTTAAGTTTGGTGACCCGACGTGTGGATGACCCGACTTTTGGCATATGCATGCGCCCAAAATTTTCGAGTGGGTTAGAAAGGGGCGATTTGGTTATAATAGGTAGCACGCTCTGCAAGGTTAGTCAAGAAATTTGAGTTGAAATCCAGTCCAGCGCTCGCGAAACATTTTTACTCTTTTTAGGTAGCCTACGACATGAACCGAAAACCAAGACTTTTGTACAAACTTTTATTTAACTTGTGATGTGTGTAGGTAAGTATGTTAGTCAAATCTTGCAAGTTGTATCACATCCACTTGTAGAGATAGGATTGACTTGAAAGTCAGTATACATATTTAGTTTTGATGTCACTACATAGTATAAAACAAAGTCGCTTCCCGTCTGTCTGTCGCTATGTATGCTTAGATCTTTAAAACTGCGCAACGGAAATGGTTCAAGAGGAAGGTTGATATGTATAATAAATACATGCATAATTGCACCCGTGCGAAGCCGGGGCGGGTCGCTAGTGAAAGTATAATTAAAAGCTGATCAGCAAAAAAGCTTGTGTTAAAAATATTTCTTTTGACGGAAACTTTCTTTTCGACTTCAACCTGAAAATTTAACGTCACGCAGTACCTTCTAACAATTCCTGTCAATTAACATTTCGACCTCCATTCGTTAAAACTTGCCTCAAGGACAGAATAATAAAGTTCAGAAGGACATTTTCTAATTAGTTAACAAAACTTTTTTAGCCCTAAACGTCAGAAACCTACAACAATATCAAAAAAAATACGTAACAAAAGCAATTAACGGCTTGACAGAACGACGTCGTTAAAAACATAACGAGCCAACAAATTAGGCATTTTTGACGGTACGTCGTTAACGAGGTCTCAAAGCGCACCGCTTTCCTCACAATGGAAATCACGGATGGTACCGAAAGGGTGGATTTCTGTGGATTATCCTTTTGTTGTAATTACGTTGTCAGCTCCGATGAGATACGCTTTGCGGACACTTGTACCGATGGTCATTGTTTTAAGGGTTTTTAATCTTGGCTTCCTTTTTATGGTTCCGTGCGCAATGTATACCTGCATCGAGTTTGGTTTGATATCTTAGTATCATTGCGGATAGTTAATTAAATTTTGTTTCTGATTATCTTTTTAATAATAAGAGTAAAGACAGCAGAGCCTTAGGCGGGTTTGCGCGGACCTGGGTTAGCTACTTAACTCCGAGTTAACTGCTGACCCAGGGTTAACAAGTGTCAAAATGTATGGAACTGTCATTCTTAGCCCAGGACCGATTTAATTTTTTAACCCTGTACTGTGCAAGTGGCCCATAAATAAATTTAATGAACTGCATTTGACCTGTTGAATTTCTCCTTAAAGTGAAAGGAAATCAAAAATATCACGTTCCACTGTTCCCTTAATATGACTCTTAGCGACTCTTTTGGAGTTGCTGGTTCTTGTAGATGCTGGCTTTCATCTACTGTCAGATCAATCGCTGGCTTGTTGGTATCTCTTTATCGACAATGAAACAGTACGGAAATACGAAATATTCACAATTCATGTGAGTCCGTACCTACAAAATTCGTATACATCATAAAACGCCCATCACCAACTAGATTTGTACCTAGGATCTCTAGCTTAGCTTCATGGTTAATAACCACTAGGATAAAGAAATAATATATATAATATAAGGCGAGTGTGAGACCAAGAAGGACATTCCATGATCAAATTGAGAATATCTTGAAGAAGGCGTAGGTCAAGAGTCATCCAAAACCGGCGAGTATGAATGGAAAGACTAATGAGTCTTATGGAAGCGAACGATGTTTGTCAGAATCGTAGCAGGTGGAAACTAATATATAATAGTTTCTGCCAGTCCCTTTTCTGGGAAGGAGGCGTGATTGTATATTATGTATGTATATATGTATATATAATATAATAATATTATAAAGAGGAAAGATTTGATTGTTTGTTTGTTTGTTTGTTTGCATTGAATAGGCTCCGAAACTACTGGACCGATTTCAAAAATTCTTTTGCCGTTAGAAAGCTACATCATCACTGAGTGACATAGGTTACTTTTTACCGCGGGAAAATACCTTTTCCTACGGGAAAATTAATTTATCGCGGGCGAAGCTGCGGACGGAAGGCTAGTGTATGTATATACACCAAGTTGTCCACATATCATTCGTATTCCACATTCCCTTTTCATCATACATGTTAGTTAATTACAATCTCCAACTAAGTTCCCAGCTTGACTCCAAGAGCGGGTCAGTTAACTATCTTGTTAGCATTTTCGCACGTTATAATTGCCTCAGTTAACTGCTTGACTAACTGTTGCTTGATAACGGTAATATTATGTACTGTTAATGAATCATTCTCCCGGCTTGTGAGGCGTTGAAACAACGTAAATAAAATTAATGCATTGAACTCTTTAGATTTTAGGCGTTACGTTGAGGATGTAAATGTTCAAAGAAACCACACGTGCATACGTTTTTATAATAAAATTCCAAAAACAATAACCGAACAAACTGATACAAAATTCAAATCCATTGTGAAGAAGACATTAATATCTAAGGCGTACTATAAAATTAATAACTATATCATGGACAGGGATTTTTGGAAATGATTCCGATCCGCATTGGCGATCCCTAGTCTCAAATAGCGTATCTACCGTGTTATAAAATTTAATTGTATTAAATACTTTAGATATTATGTAATTTCATAACAATGTAGATCTTTTTGAAAAAAATATAATGGTAAAATAATATGGTTTTTCCGAACCGGTGGTGTAGATTCTTCGACGTTCATAGGAGCATCAATTGATGCCTAAATTGAATAAAGAATTTTGACTTTGACTTTGACACATACAGACGAATTGAGAACCTCCTCTTTTTTTGAAGTCGGCTAAGAATGAAAAGAAAATAGTAATAAAGTTTCATTAAAAAAAAGATAATAATGATGTCAATCATTTAGATACTAAAAGACAAAAAAAATATTCAGTAAGTTGTAGGTATCGGTCATCGCATCAGTCTCTTCATCAATCTAGGGTATTAAGAACCCTTCTACTACCAGAATACACGTTTTGATTTTAAGCATGACTACCGTGAGACTCTACGTTTTGTTTTTGATTTTTTTTTAATTGGATGTAGCTTAGCTAATTTGTTATTATTTAATGTAACTATTTAATGCCATATTCAGTGTGAAATAAAATATCACTAATTACTTATTTATACATACGGTGGCTGCCTTACTACATACGTGCAAGAAGCACATCGTAACTAAATTCTTTCACCCACAACATGATTACTATCTGTCATTTTCACCAATTGTTTAAAAAAGCTATCACTTCACAGTCAGGATCATTCGGTTAAAGCTTTAAAAAAATCTCGTCAGCTTCAACATAGACATTAAATAAATTGGTTCGAATTGGCTAAGCCTGCACTCCGCGTGATGAGGCGAGGCCTGCAGCGGTGACAGCCCAGTTACGGTGATGGGTGAAAAATGCGGATTGAGTTAAGCGGGACATGTCTAGCGTCGATATATACGCGCGGAATTGAGTTGCAATACTATTGAGTGCGATTGAGTGCAATAATTGGTATGAGGTATATACGCGTGTGCCTGCGTCTTAGTTGGAATTGGAAAAAGGAAACTATGTTAAGCGAGAGGTTCAGGATATTTTAAAATTAATTCCGAATATTCCAGTACATTATCATCATCATCATTATCTCTCAGAATGAGAGGGCTTGGGCATGCAGTGTTGGTTCGTTCAGATGTCATGAAAAACATATTTAAAGTCCCAAGGGTGTGTGTGAGCCGGCGGTGAAGGAGGCGTTAAAAGTAATTAAATACTTGATCAAATTACTTATTATCAGATATTACATAATAACATTAATTATCAGATCCGTGATAATTACTAAAACGATTTAAGCTTTACGTATTCCAAAATCAATCGTAATATATATGATACGTGAGATTATAGATATTTTATAGTTCCAAATCCATTAAATTGACATGTCGAAGTACGTTAGTACTTTGCTAAACAAATTTAAACTCCCGCACACTCCGCCTATCATGTGTAGCGACAGCAGCGAGAGTCAATTAAAGGCTTTTATAAGAATAGTAAGTAAGTTATTGAAACAAGATTGGTTTTTGGAGTCTTTTTGTATTTTATTTTTCAACTCCAAATTTTTTACTTTTACGGTCATCCCGTGAAATCCACATATATTTTCATACTAAATACAAACTGAAACATGGATACACAGAAAAAAAAACAGAAAAAGAGACCAGCACTGGACTCCAAAGTCAAGTTTTCGTTACCAATGTCTGCTGGAGTTTTTACAATTTCGTGATAGAAAAAAACCAAATTCATCACTGACTCAATCGGCTCTGGTTGAGTTCGAAACGTGACAATAATTTTGCTAGTGGTGATAGTTGGGTTTGTGTGTATTCGTGGAGTGGAGGTGGAGGAACTGCATGAACATACATTTCTTTCATAAACGTAGATATCATAAGGTCGCGGGTGAGCAACGTAATTTGTTTCAGTTCATAGATATGAACCTCCGCAAAGTAACGCCTGACTCAATAAATTACATTATGATATCGCTTTTGCGCTTAGCACGGCAGTATTGCACAGTTAATATTACATTCATATGAACATGCTGACCGTACGCCGAGGTAAACCGCCGAATGTTTACCGTTACGTTAATCGAATCTCGGAATCGTGAAACTATTTAATTCGAGTAGGAAATTAGATCCAAGCACGATGCACGAATATTTGATTTGAATCTGGAGCAAGTGCGAGTTGTTGATTTAATTCCGCGTCACAATTTAGGCAAGGTAATTTGGTAATTGGTTTTAGTGTAATGATGGAAATGCTGGGATTTGTTTTTACGCACTCGCTTTGGGTATGTGTTAAATTACATAAAATATGAAAAGAACAGTGGATATGACTATAAATTTAAAAATTTAAAAACCCGCGACGTAATTTGGTTACACATACTTTGAAAATAAAGTAAATGCCCATTCTGCATCTACTCGTAAGATCCCTTCCGCAGCTAACAAAAGAGCTGATAACTTTGAAACGTCTGAACCAATTTTAATGAAACATGTCTAAGAACCATCACCAAGAAACCGGCTTTCAAAAAAAAACCGCATCCGAATCGGTTCACTCGTTTAAGAGATATGATGCCACAGACAGACAGACACACACACACACACACACACACACACACACACACACACACACACACACACACACACACACACACACACATTAGCGGTCAAACATATAACACCCCTCTTTTTGTGTCGGGGGTTAAAAATACAAAATTCAATCAAAATGCCATCACGCGCAAAAAGACCGCATTAGGTTGTGGGACAGTCCCTACACTATCCTAAAAATTGTGGCGGCGAGATATGCCTCGCTTTACATGCATCACTTTGCCCAGGTGCTGATCAGCAGAAGATGATTTTTCCTGTGGTCTCGTACCCATTCTTGTTTATGTTTAAGATTTTTTTTTCTGTGCGCTAACATAGCTGCTGTGAGGAGCTTGCATGTTTATTAACCATTGGACTTTTTGATGTATTGATTGTGAATAAATAATAATAATAGTAAAAGGGTCATTTGATGTAATTTCATTTTCTCAGAAATTGTCGACTTTCTAAGAGTAGGACTGTTATGAAACCTTAGAGTTGAAAAAAATTAGGAACCTGTTAGGTTAGATGATCAAAGTTCATCTAGTTTAACAGTTTCATCGAAAATTACATTACCTATGTCAAATACGACCGTTATTGTATTTTGTTAATTTATTGAATCAGGCGTTACTTTGCGGAGGTCCATATTAATGAACTGAAACAATTACTTTGCTCACCCGGGACCTTAAGGTGACCTTAAGACCGCGGACTTTGATTCATTGTATTTTGTTAATTACTATTTTCAAAGTCATTTTCCTACTAATATTTAAAAAAGTAAATGTCGAATAAAGACTAATTTTTAGGAGTTCCCATAGAAATTTAATAAAATAAGAAAAATATCAATTCAACTGCAAAACCTAGTGATTCACGTGAGCAAAGCCTTGACATGAAGCTATTGTCATAAATCAACCTCATACCAAAACAGGAAGTTAACCAAATAGTGTAACACAACTCATTAGCAACGCCAACTGGCCCGCCAATAAAAAACTGACGCGAACCCAAATGAAGTTGTAAATTACCCACAAGTTCCCGAAGCTCCCCGCGAACTGAAAAACAATGGGGCCCGAGAAGTAAAAATTTAAACGGCTCGTTAGCCCGCAACTTTGGGGCTCGGCGGGGGCCAGGCGATAACTACCGCTAATCAGGGGCTTCGTAAACAATGCTGTGAGAGTATGGTTTTTCTATAAAATACCTAGTGAACTGCCCCGGTTTCGCACAGATAAATAAATAAATATCACGGGACAATTCACACCAATTGACCCAGTCCCAAAGTAAGCTAGGAAAGCTTGTGTTATGGGTACTAGGCAACGGATAAACATACTTATATAGATAGATACATACTTAAATACATATTAAACACCCAAGACCCGAGAACAAACATTCGTATTTTTCATACAAATATCTGCCGCGACACGGGAATCGAACCCGGGGCCTCAAGCTTCATAGTCAGGTTCTCTAACCACTAGGCCATCTGGTCGTCTAAACAGATGTAATTAAGAATAACCGGTCAAGTGCTAGTCGGATTTTTGTTTGAAGATTTCTGTACCTCTGTACAGTACAATGTTTTAAAAACAGTTCAGTGAAAAATTTATCAAGATCGAGTTAAAAACGCTTGAAAAAAACGATTCTTGTATTACGAACCCCTTTAACTTTTAACTTTTTTTTATTTTTGCTATAGCGGCTACCAGTAATACATAATCGGTGAAAATTTCAAGCGACTAGCTATTATGGTTCAAGAAATAGAACCCTGTGACAGACAGCAAAATCTCAGTAATAGGGTCCCGTAGGAACCCAAAAAACGAATGAGACCCGAGAAGTAAAAATTTAAAAGGCTCGTTAGCCCGCAACTTTGGGGCTCGGCGGGGGCCAGGCGATAACTACCTACTTACCGCTAGTCAGGGGCTTCGTAAACAATGCTGTGAGAGTATGGTTTTTCTATAAAACACTATTGACCTGCACTTCGGTTTTCATAATCAACACACATCATCATTTTAGCCGAAAGACGTCCACTGCTGAACATAGTCTTCCCCCCAAGGCTCGCCAAACAGATCGGTTCGCATCCAACGCGTTCCCGCAACCTTAACCAAGTCGTCGCTCCATCTTGTTGGAGGCCTACCTACACTGCGTTTTCCGGTCCGCGGATGCCACTCGAGAACCTTTTGGCCCCATCGGCCGTCGATCTGGCAATTCTTCGAGCTATGTCCGTGACTTTAGTTCTTGCGCGGATTTCATCATTTCTAATGCGATCCCGCAGAGAAACTTCAAGCATGGCCTCTCCATCGCCCTCTGAGTGACTTTGAGCTCTGAGTAAGCTTTCTTATGAGGCCCATCGTCTCAGTGCCATGAGTCACTGTTTTGCACAGGCATAATTAAAAAAATGATTTTTTTAAGGATTTATCTCTTAAAGCTTAGCCATAAATATAAATTTACGGTCGGCGACTGGACTATTATTTTTTCAAACATCCAAACATCTTCACAAACTACCTTGCTTCTACGATGCTAAGTGCAAGATTTGAATTAATAGACTCCACTGTCCCATCTACTATTCAAATTGCACAAGCATTCAGCAGCTTAGACAAAATTGCACAATTCCCAAATTCCTGAGACTAATGCCGAGCGTCCATTAAATTCGTAGTGAAACTCCGTTTCGGTATAATCCAGCCGAATCGCAACAGATCGCTCGGCATCGCATGCTCCTTTCCATTTAGCAATACAAACAGCGGGATCTCAAATATCCAAGCAAGTACTGGGGAGTCCCTACTTTAGATACAGTAGGGAATATCTTGTTTTGAACTGGCTGAGATTTATGAAATAGTATTTTCACCTCACTAGCTCGGAAAGCCCTTTTTGTTTGTTTGACATCTATTGAGAAAATCGCTTTTTATCCACAAGTGAAGAAAGAGTTTTGACATTTGAAGGCAGCTTAAGTGATATTTGACAGCTAACAAAACGTAAAACGTTAAAAGTGCTGAATTTTTAACATCACAATTAATTAATTGCATCGAGTAAAAAACACTAATACAGTCTTACAACTTTATTTTAATTCATAAATATCAGCATTCAACATTAACCTTCATTCTTGTTGTAAAAACGGATAAAATGTTCTGACAGTCCAAGTAAGTCGATGTGCGAACAAAACGCATCCGAAATAATAAAAAAAAACTTAAGTCAAAACAATATAGGTACAATTTAACAGTAATACAGTTTGCTCGTATCTCAAAATCGATAATCTGGCTAATTGAACTTTACTCGATGTGCAATAAAGTTCAGTTTGGTTTAT
The DNA here is from genome assembly GCA_947859365.1 of Archips crataeganus. NCBI lineage: Eukaryota > Metazoa > Arthropoda > Insecta > Lepidoptera > Tortricidae > Archips > Archips crataeganus. The sequence continues at coordinate 21,759,192 of OX402051.1, read as the reverse complement.
TCATTGATTGGAGATAGGTACGAGATTTTTTCAAAGTAGTGACGATATGTCGGTATTGGAATAGTTCCATAAAGACTGGATATGCTTAGGCTATTTTGCATTATTTTTGATTTTACCAATATTTCTATAAGTACTTCAAAATTATTGTACTGACAAAGAGGTAAATAAATAATAATTGATAGTATAAACCCTTTTTCTTATTTTCCTCGATGTAGTGAGGTGAAAAGTTTTGTGTTATACACGGGTGAAAAGTTATTTTACGTCTCGTGTGTTGAAGCACTCGCTATCGAAAGGATTCTATTTTTGAACCACTCGCTTCGCTCGTGGTCAATCGTAGAATCCTTTCGATAGCTCGGGTTTCAAATGAACACTCGCAGGTAAAATACAACTTTCCCCCCTTGTATAACAAATACGAGGGGCGTTCAATATAAAGTGAGAATGAGATGCAAACTCTTTTAATATTACGAAATTAAATACTGGCCGGTAAAGCTAATCTATCTAGCTGATTGCTATGAAAAAAAAAACTAACTGTCTTTTGTTTAAAAAAATATACGGTAATTTCTTTGCAATGCTATTGAGTACGTTAGCGAAAATGGAGAAAATTGAACTGCGCGCCGTTATCAAATACTTGTATTTGAAAAATTTTTCTACGGACCAAGTCAATTTGGATTTGCGGGACACTTTAGGGTCTAATGCTCCTCCGTATTCGACAGTCGCACGTTGGTGCGCCGAATTTAGACGTGGAAGAACATCGACAATGGACGACCCCCGCTCCGGACGCCCTACTACAGCAGTAACTGAAGAAATTGTGAAAAAAGTCGAAAACTCAGTTTTGGCGGATCGTCGTGTCACAGTTCGTTTTATTGCTGAAAATGTAAAGATTTCAACGGGAAGCGTGCATAATATTTTACATGAACGCTTGGGTATGAAAAAGGTATCTGCGCGTTGGGTACCAAGAATGCTTACTGACACGCAAAAACAAACTAGAGTAGAGATTTGTCAAGAAGCTTTGAACCTGATGCAGCAAGACCGGGAACTTTTTTTGCCGCGATTTATAACAATGGACGAAACATGGCTCCATCATTACGACCCTGAAACGAAACTGCAGTCTATGACATGGAAAAGGCCGTCATCTCCAACTCCGAAGAAATTCAAGGTGAGCCCATCTGCCGGTAAGGTCATGGGCTCTGTTTTTTGGGATGGTAAAGGGGTATTAATGATTGAGTATCTCAAACATGGAGCCACTATTACGGGCACTTTATACGCCAAACAAATAGCAACATTGCGCAATGAGATCCGCGAAAAACGGCGAGGTAAACTCTCGAAAGTTGTGCTGTTCCACCAGGACAATGCCCCGGCACACAAGTCCGCCGTTGCAATGGCTGCAATTCGTGATGCTGGGTTCGATATCCTTAAGCATCCTCCGTATTCACCAGATCTCGCTCCCAGTGATTTCTACCTATTTCCGAGATTGAAACAATACCTGAGAGGCCAGAAATTTGAAGACGACGACGCGGTAGTCGCTGCAGTACAAGATTTTTTAAGTACTCAAGATGAGACCTTTTTTAAAAATGGAATTTTAAGTTTAGAAAAAAGATATACTAAGTGTATTATGCTAAAAGGTGACTATGTCGAAAAATAAAATGACATTTAGTAAAAGTTGTTTATAACATACTCATTCTCACTTTTTATTGAACGCCCCTAGTAACTATTTATGCAACGGTTGTAATTAAGTATAAGGGAGGTCTTAAAAGGCGAGTGACGTGAGTTGCGATATGAACTAAGTGAATATCGCAATGAAAGACGGCGCGAGCCCTTTTTTGACCCAATTATGCATCATTACATACAATATTTTTTCTACTTCATCCGTGTTTTCTTTTATTAACTTTAATTATATACGTAGCAAACTATGGCGAAAGCAAACAGCAGAACCAGTGAAAACTATAAAAATGTTTGACATAATATTTGACAGATGTGATTTGTTATGGTAAACTTGGGCCCAGTGCGGATCGGGAACTTCACATACACCATTGAATTTCTTCTCAGGCATACATGCAGATTTACTCACCATGTTTACCTTCACCGTAAAGCTCATGATAAATTACAAATTTAATTTCGCACATAAATTCCGAGAAACTCAGAGTCGCGAAACCCGGACTCGAACCCACGACCCTCTGCTTGAAATACCACTAGGCCACCACGGCTTCGTCAACGGAAAGTTATATTCATGGTTTTTTGGAGTCGGTTCAATTTTTTTTTGCCTTACTGTTCCCAACCTATCGTGCCATATCCCAACGCGGGCGTAGCTAATGCAAATTAGTTTTACAACTAACTGCGGTCAGTTGTTCGGATTAGTGTTATGGCTGCCTTGTTTCCGAATACGACTTATCTGGATAAATTATCATACGGTTGGTGTTAACGGCATTGCTGGCCCGTGTCGAAACTGACCGAAAATGTTCGCTATTTAAGCCAGTATGCAATTTTGGCAGTGTTTTGAGTGAATTGAATAGAAATTTGTTTTGTCACTTAGTAAAATATGAAAGTATATCTAATGTCCGTGGACGCCACTCGAGAACCATGTTGCCCCATCGGCCGTCAGTTCTACGAGCAATGTGCCCTACCCACTGCCACTTGAGTCTGGCGATTCTTCGAGCTATGTCAGTGATTTTGCACTGGAAGAAGCAGTGTAGGTAGGCCTCCAACAAGATGGAGTGACGACCTGGTTAAAGTTGTGAATGGCACGGGACCGATCTGTTTGGCGAGCCTTGGGGGAGGCCTATGTTCAGCACTGGACGGCTTTCGGCTGAAATGATGATGATGATGGTATCTACTGTCTTTACACGAGCAGTTTTTCTTGTCATTAAAAGTCATGGTAGCCTGGTGGTTTGTCTTATGGCCTCCCAAGCAGAGAGTTATGGTTTCGAACCTCGGCGCGCACCTCTGTGTTTTTTGGTATATATTGGAGAATCATATTTGAAAATTCACCATGAAATCTACGGAGAAGGAATACAACTTGTGGAAACCTGTACGTACCTGCTATATATGGATAGAAAACAACAGACGAAGTTACGGACGACGGATAACAGCTAGTATCTATGGGTATATCTCCTACGGATATGGCAAAAGTTGAGGGTCTACAGCCAATATTTTTAGTCAAATCTACATCGGCGTGTGGGACGCCTGACTAACTTTCGGCCCATTTAAATAAATCTTAAGTTTACTGACTTGAAGTTGCTAATGTTATATCCACAGGAGAGACAACTTTTGTTTATTATGCCGTGTATGACCCAGATAATTCATAATTACTCCGCTGCAAGCTAGTCTGAACTTACAAATCCGCACTGGGCCCGCGTGGGAACTACGGCCCAAGCCATTTCATTCTGAGAGGAGGCCTGTGCCCTGCAGTGGGACGTATATAGCCTGTGATGATGATGATGAAGCTAGTCTGTATTCTACATACATTACTTCTACTGTAAAACCGCACCCAGCTCACACAACACAGCAAAACCACCTACATGTTTACACTCGGAGCAATTTATTTGATTCCGTGCCACCGCACTATCCCTCGCACTATCTAACACCGTAAATCTTTTAAAAAAGAAAAACAAGTTAGATAGCGAAGGGCAATTACTTGTGGCCCAAATGGGCTGCGATGGCCCAAAAATGGGCGAGTAGACCTTAATGGCGCCTCAATACGCAAGGCCTATCTTGGCCGTCACGTGGCCATATTTTTTCTACAGACACAGCGCACACTGAAAACAGTGGTGGATTTTTCGCCAAATGGAAAATGCTTAAATTGAGAATGTTTATAAATACGAGCAAGATCGAAGCTATTTCTAAATTAGATAATGCAATGCACATTAAACCACTTTATTTAATAAATATTACAAACGTAAAAAAATGTCTGTGTCTAGCAAAAATAACTTTACTGTCGTGGGAATTTACTAGTCTCTAATTTAGATAAGGGCCGATTTTTCAATCCCCAGATAAATGTAAGCGCTATCCCTTTTGTCCTATGACTTGAAAAAAGAAAAGCGATGGTTTTAACAGACAGATACTTTTATCTGGGGATTGAAAAATCGGCCCTAAATGAGCACCGAAGTAAAATGTAAACAACACCTAAACTATTTAGTTAATTTAATTTTCGTAAAGCAAACTGTACTTTTAATGTAATGGATTCATATCCAATAGTGACGATATCGGCGATTCTCTAAGTCATTTTCATGTAGGTATCTCGTATATATTGACGACTTTCACATATGTACAATCTCGTAAATACATTTCGTATATCGACGACTCAATATATCAACTCAATCTCACATATTTGTATGTCGACGACTTTCTAACCCAACTTCGTACATTCTGCGTATAGACGGTTCCCTGGCTTGATCTCATAGATTTCGTATATAGAACGTTATATTATACGAAATTGTGTCAGAGATACGTTGTGGCCGAAAACCATCGATAAATACCAGTATTGAAATATTGGAGCCACCGACATTCGTACTATACTTTCTCTGTGTTCGCTATCTCACATCGCGCCCGTAATAAAAGCACATGGTCTATAAGTTCGCCGTGAAGAATTTGTTTTTGGTTTTATGAGGTATTTTATCTTGTCGATTGCAGGCCTGGTTTATGTGCGGTCATCGGCGCGGGTGAATGATTGCTTTTTATGGTGACACTAGGTATCAGTTTGATAAGTTTTTCTTGATATTGTTCGTAGGCCTTTTTGTATTTGGTAGGAATGAATAAGGTTATGCCACTAATATTATAAACGTGAAAGTTACAAGCTAAAACAGTTCGGATTTTGATGAAATTTGGCGCACTTAATAGTTTATAGCTTTATATCTTGGAAATTTTCACAGTTAGCGTTAAACGAATTCTTCACAGATGGAGTCGTGGGCAACAGCGATAAGAAGGATTTATTATAGTCGGTAACGATTATAAAATGTGCTTTTTAATTATTGCATAATAATTCCTATGGACGTTAGATAAACTTTTATTTTCTTAATTTCACGGTGTGATGATACTTAGCTTCCACTACTTGTCAAGATGTCAAAGGAAATATTTTTGAACCAAAACAGGAGGACATTAGAAATGTTTTTACTAAGTTTATTTTACTAAGGTCACTGGCATCAAATAATGAAATAAAACTAATAATGCAAATAAAATAAAGCTCAGAATGAAGGATAATGCTGGATACTCGTATTTACTAGTAATAAAAACTTTATTGTGAACAAGACCCTTCTTTTGTTAGTCGAATTGTATAGTCGACCAAGTAAGTGCCTAACCATTTTTTGTGACAGTTCCTACATCAGAATAAAAACAATAAGGCTGATTGTCACATTGACTTGTAAGTGAAAATAGCCTTTGATGTCTTAAGTCATACAACTGACATTGAACTTTAGGGTAGTAAAGGAGTTTCTTGGTCGACTATACATGCTTCTTACATATGTTGAAAAATTGGCCTATTCTCCTCTAACGCAGTGAAATAAACATGTAATAGGCACTAACCAAAAATTGCCACGTCATGCCAACCCCGCGAACCTCGCTACGAAAAGTCCAACTAAAATTGCCACAACTACCATGTACCCCCATATATCGCTCCATCCCACTCTTACCGCCTCAGTAGAATAGAGACGCACTGAGTGTCAACCGAAAACTGCCATGTCATGCCAGCCGTCTTGAAAGTTTAGTTGTTAAATTTTATCTTGCTCGCTCCGTTGCTGCCGCTCGTCTCGTAAATACGGGATGGCCGTAAATACGGTTAATTCACTGGAAGATATGCACGTTTAAAGAATAATCTGGGTTCCGTCCGTGGTAACCAAGTCGATAAAGCTTCATTTATACGAAATATTGTGCGAGTGGCGGTACATTTCGGGGCTGAAAGATTATTAATTTCTAAGTGATCGATCATCGATAGCAATGTACAGCGATTCGCATTATTTCGCACCATTTAGATGAGGATTAAAAGTGTACAGCCTCGTGGATTGACCTAATGGCCTCTCAAGCACAAGGTTGTGGGTTCAAATCCCGGCTGGCACCTGTGAGTGTTTCGGAATTTATGTGCGAAATTACATTTGAAATTTACCATGAGCTTTATGGCGAAGGAAAACATGGTGAGGAAACCTGCTTACACCAGCAAATAAATTCAAAGGTGTGTGTGAAGTTCCCAATCCCCACTGGGCCCGCGTGGGAACTACGGCCTAACCCCGTGCCCTGCATTGGGACGTATATAAGCTAGGATAAAGATGATGATGCCTATTGCCAAAACTCTAAAACACGCGTTTTCTAGACATAAAATAAAACTAAATCAATTGTTTACCCCCGAAAAACCCCACATAGCAAATTTGCGTTAAAATTTACCAATTGCACATGACATGGACGTATCAATAACCATGAGTATGGATTTCCATTAACAGAAGAGTAAAAAGGACGGCGCGGTGCGGGCTTCGGATTTAGAATTTAGCAGTACCTTCCTCACTATTTTATGTGAGGTATAATAATGTAGATTAAGGGGCTGTTTCACCACTTTTCTTAAAGTTCGGATTAGCTTAATCATAACCTTATTTGACAGATGGAATTAATATTTCCGTTTCACCACTCTCGATTAGCGCTAAGTGACGGACAAACTGTTTCTTAATTTGACCATCAGATCAGGAGGCATTTAGCATTTTTATCCGTCACATAAAGTTAGTTTATTTTTTTGTGGCCATGGTTGGAGAGCCCTTCAGCCGGTTTCAGAAAAATAAATCAAAGTATTTTTTATTTTTTTAAGAAAAAGGTCATGCTAAATTGCATAAAATAATTTAAATATCAAGATTTGAATAAAAAAATGTAGGTACACTTTTAGTATGTAAAAATAAATCCAAAATTTCGTAATATTTTTTAATAACCAACTTTTTTCAGTGGCTCAATCGTTTGTTCTACCTGAACTTGTATGTCGCCATTAAAAAAAAGTTTATCTGTCAAATGGTTTGGCGCCACTTTTCGATTCGTTTTACGTGATTTTATTTTTCTTTGTTATTGTTAACAAAGTATCGTAAATAAATACCGTTTTTGGATCAATTATAATGTTACATATTTGTTTATGCAAAAAAAAATAGATGTATTCAAAAATTATATAGTTAACCATTTCTTTTGCTTTAATAATGAGTGACTCTTTGAACGAAAGTGTGCGAACAGGAACGCGTGGTCGTGAAATGCGACGTTGTCATTCCGACTTTTTGTTAAACCCACGATTAGTTAAGTGGTACTTAGTTTGCACAGGACCGGAGTGGTGAAACTGAAAAAACACTAGCTGACAGATTTGTCCAGTACTTAGTTTATTCATTGGTTACGTAACCAGCAGTTTGACAATAAGGTGGTGAAACACCCCCTAAGGGTTTAAATTTTGTTTTTTCTTTTTCTTTTCAGCGTGCGCCTCATGGTGCTCACTGGTATAAATATTGTACAAGTAGATATAAGTTCTCATTAAGTGAAATGTAATAATTTCTTTTGATAAATAAAGTTGTATAAACCTAAAAGATTGCCACGCCACACACACTGATGGAAATTTCGGTCAGTGATATTGGTGGTAAACTGTTTTTGTAAATCATCTATTGAGCTTTAAGTTTCACAACTCAACAATATTGGACCCTCGGTGCGCGAGTCCGACTTGTACTTGGCCGATTTTTTAACTAAAACTAATTTTAATTATCATTTAATAAAGGAACAGTATCTCACTATAGTCTATACTTTTACTTGCAAGCTTCTCTGCAATGCAGATAAATTATTTACCTATGATGAAATTGCGAAGTATTTTCATCGCTAAATTCATTAATTTAATAAAGATTTGAGCCAATAACGTCTACGGAACCTTAACACAATAATGGGAGGGTAGCATAATAGGAAATGATAAAATGAAGAGCCACCTGCTTCTAACAGATAATATCCTTAACGTCTTCAAATTATAGGAACAAAATTAAGGGGTAAACTTTTTAACTCACTCAGTTAACATTTCGTACTAAATACAAACTGAAATATAGATGCAGAGAAAAAACCCCAGAAAAAAGACCAATGCTGGGAATCGAACCCAGGTCCTCAGCATTCCGTGCCGCGTGCCATACCCCTACACCACCACTGGTCTAGAGATTAGACACGAATCTTTCCTATACATCATACATTTCAATCTGCTAAATCATCACCTTATGCAGTGACAAATGCACATCTATGTTACACCCTCATCGAGAGATTTTAACACTCCTTCAGAACTAACCGCTCACCTCACTCAGTTAAGTTTCACCACATAATTTCGACAGACTTAGACTAGATCTAAAAACACGGTTCTGAATACCGAACGTTAATACACTGACGAGCAAAAATAAAGGGTCGGTTACAAAAATGACGATAACTACAAAACCCGCTGTGAATCTTCTTCGAGTAAAATGAGTTGAGTAAAGAGTTTTATTCTTAACAAGAAAAAGTTTATTTGTGAATAAAACTCTTTACTAAACTCATTTTACTCGAAGAAGCTATCACAGCGGGTTTTGTAATTATCGTCATTTTTGTAACAGACCCTTTATTTTTGCTCGTCAGTGTATACCAAACTGATGTTTTTTTGCTGAAACGGTAAACTTTTCCGGATTCACAAAAACGGCATCGTATAGAAACCCGGGGTATTCAAGAAAAGGGTTTATACTTCCTTTAAAGGCCGGCAACAGATTATTGGAGTCTCTTTGAGTTGTTGATATTTATGGGCAGTGGTGATCATTTCCCATCAGACGACCCCCTTACTCGTTTGCCTCCCTCTCATAATAAAAAAAAGTTAAGTTACAGTAATAACAATCTTAAAAAACGGTTTGTTCGATATTCAAATACGTGCCCTAGATATGACTAGCATATGTAAAGGTAACCTATTTTTTTTTTAATACAGTTGCTAAGTTATCCGGGACTTATCGCGAGAATTTATTGGTAAAATTATCTCAATGTTTCGACCCATTACGGCGGCCATGTCCACTCGTGACCACGTGAACACAGCTCTTCCTTTTGGCTTTTCCGCTGTCAGGTAAAAATATATTTTTTTCTTTTTTTAGACTGTATTCTATTATCTACTTGCTATTTCTACTTACGGTAATGGCACACTAAGATTAAAATCCACCTTTTTATGGTTTCTTACCCGAAGGGTACACTGTCCGTCCGTCCTTCTGTTCATCACAGGGCTGTATCTCAAGAACTGTAATAGATAGCTTGTCGCTACGACAGCAAACAATAAAAATCCAGGAGGAGTGGACCTATAATCGTCTACCTGATTGGCTTCTATCACTCCTCCTGGCTCGTGCTGAGGCACCGACTTCAAACTGGTACCTAGATTAAGGTCAAACAAAAAGGTATTATTTTTTGCTTTTCAGTTTTTTCGGCGGTTTAATTTTTTGTTAAAAAGTTTTTATTTTATACTTTTTTTCCATCATTAGGGTAATTTTTTTTCAAATTTATAATACCAACTTCAAGGTATACCCTATCTATCCAATAAAAAAGAATTATGAAAATCAGACTACTCTGTAAAAAGTTAGTCAATCATCCCCTGTTTTCCTACCCTTAGGGTAGGAATATTATTTCCAAATTTAAATGGGACCACCCTCGGGAAATACGCTGTCCAATAAAAAAAGAATCATCAAAATCGGGCTACTCTGTAAAAAGTTATGCGTGATCATACATAAAAAAAAAAAAAAAAAAATCTCCTCCTTTTGTTTTCGTCGGTTGAAAAAAGATCAAGGGAGTCCTAATTTACCATACATATTTTTACTTAGAAGAAGGGCTCTGCTAACACTGGATTTTTGTAGATTACAACCGCGTATATCTTAACTTAATAATTATTTTTAAATTTATTCTACTCACATTTATTGTTCGATTTTGTATTTTAAAATTGATATTGCTACAATTTAATCACTTCTGTACCTACTTCATGTAAGAGAAGTATGTAAAGCGCTAGGCTTCAGGTAAATTATGCTAGTAACGTATGCATGGTATGTCTTTGGGCATATGCATTAATTCAATCGGTTTGGAGATATATTGAGGAAATGAGAGGCTGCGAGCCTTCCGCCATAGGTATATATGGATGGATTTATGAGCTTGTTTTTGGGAAGTAACGTATGCAAAGCCCAGATGAAACCCAGCGGTTAAGGTGCGCTTCTAACTGAGGCGGAGCGTAGCAGCGACGCATAATCAACCAATCTTGTCAGTTGAAATCAATTACATTACAAGATGAGAGCGAGACGCAATTCGAATCAAGAAATGCGTTTAGTCTAATTCTGTTCGTGTTCTCTGCTACATTATCTTCTAATCTAATATATAAAAATCTCATGTCACGGTGTTTGTTATCGAACTCCTCCGAAACGGCTTGACCGATTTTTATGAAACTTTTTTCTCTGTATTCGGTAGGTCTGAGAATATAGGTCGTAGGCTATTTTTTTATACCCCTATTCTTCGCGAACGGAGTAGCGGGCAACAGCTAGTATTCGATAAAAAAGAGTATGTAACAAAAGTAATTCTTTAAAAAGTTAATCACCGTATTTCAGTGGCGAAGGCTACCTAACTAACAACCCGATTCCCCCGGGTCGATTAAACTTTCGAAGTAACTAAACGCCCGCCTTAGCCTAGTTGGTAGTGACCCTGCCTACGAAGCAAGAGGTCCTGGGTTCGAATCCCGCTAAGGGCATTTATTTGTGTGATGAGCACGAATATTTTTTCCTGGGTTATGGATGTTTTCTATGTATTTAAGTATTTATTTATCTATATAAGTATGTTTATCGTCGTCTAGTACCCAAAGTACAAGCTTTGCTTAGTTTGGAACTAGGTCGATTTGTGTAAGATTGACCCCTAATATTTATTTATTTATTTATTTTTAACTAAAAGCTTCTCTTCCATTACTGCACTGCTTTTCAAGAAGAGGAAAAATGGGTATTTTTTTAGGTTCATTATTGCTCCGGCTTTGCTTGCAAAATTTTTCATGCCCCGCTACCAGCCGTATATACATGAAATTTTCACACTTTTGTTTTTAATAAGCATTACTGGCTTGTTACTAAACCAAATCTCAAACGACAAAAAAAAATATCCGACGAGCTGGTTAAGGTTGCAGGGACCACTGGATGCGGGTAGCGCAGGACCAATCGTTATAGAACTCTTTAGGGCAGGCTTTTGTCCAGCAGTGGACGGTTTTTTGCTGATATGACGATGGTGATGATATCCAGACACCATGATAGGTGAAACTAAATAAAAGCTTATAAAGAACTTTAGTTAAGTACAGTCAATGAAAGTGAATCGCGTACCTTTTCTCAACCATTTTCACGATCATTTGTTTGGCAGCTGTATGGAATGTCAACATGACATTTACAATGAAAAGGGTTCACCCTGGTACGTAATTCAGTTCCCTTAACTGTGCGTAGGTATACATTGTGAAAAATAAAATAAAACTTTATACCTACTTTGAAAAATAACCCCATTGCCAAACCCGTTCGTCTATTTCCCGTAAACGGATTCTTACTTCACTTTTCAAGAAGAGTATAAATTCAATATTTTTTCAGAAAAACTAAATAATTTTACATTTATCACTTTACTTTGCTCACCGGACACTAGGTACAAAAAGATAAAGGACAAAATGGTGTCCATCGGACGCTCTACGGGTTAATAGTGTAAGAAAAAACGTTATTCATAGGTCAATAATCAACCCCTTAAAACAAGCTGCCTAATAATACTCGAAACCTCTGTAACCATAGGTAAATTCTCACTCTGAAAGCGATATGGTTGTAGCACCGCCTCTGGTGTCGTATGACGCAGTAACAGTATTTCACGATATACCTTTGATAATGATTTAAGCCCAACGCAGGGTGTAATTCAAGGCACGACCCGCAGGGCCAACTTTGCAAATAAATTTGGTGTGAAACAATATACGCCGCTACGAAATTTTGATACTAAGAGTAAATTAATTTACATTTTGGGTTAAGCATCTTAAAATGTTCTCTTTGTTAACGAGATCATGGTTGTGTCAATTGTTTACGTTGTTTGTTTGTTGATTGTTATGTTTATTATCTTGACCGTTGATTAATTGAATGCACGCCTCCTCCCTTGTAAATGAAATGATTTTCTTGGTATAAAAACATGGTGGGTTACCGTGCCGGGCCTTGTCGTTGGTTTTGAGGCTACTATAACGATGGCAATTTAATTTTATGTTCTTTCTCCGTATTTTCTCTAAAAGAGATCCGTTATAAAACAAACAAACAAACCACATTACGACGATGTTCTATGCTCGGATTCTATACTCAGTTCTGACGTTTTCTGGCAACATTCCCTTATCTTTTCTCATCCGAGCTTGAGTCCGACAATGGCATAGTAAGTGGG